>VWZO01001572.1:0-116188 GCA_013396975.1 Bucco capensis | reverse complement strand
CCTATAGTTGCCAAGGCATTTTCTGTTGACTATGTGGGCTTGAAGATTTTCTTCAAGCCTTACATCATGTTATCCAACAGGATTGCCTTACACAGGTAGGAAACAAATGGCTGGTGTAATACTGATTTTCACATGAAATAGATTGTTCCATGGAAAAGTTCCAAGGCTGATGAAGTAATCACTCTCAGGATATTTTTGTAAATCTTGGAGAGAAAAAGAAAAGAAAATGAAGGAAAAAGTGCAGAATAACACTATAATTTGATTTAGCTAGTAGGTGAAATGTGTAGTAATTGTGTATTTCTTATGCGAGAAAATATTTCCGTTTAATTCATAGTAATTTATGAAGAATGGAATTTTCAGAGGAAAGTATTTTGGACTTTTTTGGGGGTTTATTTTGCCAGTCACATTACAGACTTCATTACAGAACAATAAAGATTTTTTTTCAAAATAATACTAAAATAGTTTTTAACCATTTCTTTTAAAAGAGAAAAATAAGATTTTACCAAAATGATAAATTCATATGATAAGTTGGGCTTCTTTCAAATCAATATATTGAGATGGAAAACTGTGTCCTAGAGAACTGACCAGTTTTCAGTGCTAATTATTTTTCTTTTCATACACCAGAACTTAACATGATGGTTCCAGTTTCATATGCCCTCCTCATCCAGCTTTATCACTTTTCTTTACATACAATCCTAAATGCACAGATAGGCTTTGATAGACTGTTCCAAGTATACATAAATGTACAAGTGTAGTAGTACCTGAGTATTTCGAGTATACTGTGCACAACATTTCAAACCTGGAGCAGCTCAAAGAAGTTTAGAAAATGGCCCTGATCCTGCAACTTGCAGGCTCAGGCTTGAAGAATCAAGATCAATGGCACCTGGTTATAGTGAAACTTCAGCAGCATCAGCTCTGCTATCAAACATCAGTTTCATTTCAGCTTATTTTTCTAGAGGCTTGCTTTACTCCTTTCTTGATCACCTTTCTAAGAAGGGGGTGGGGAACCAGCTGGGATTTGCAATGTTTCCTCCATGCTTCATGCTTTATTTCTCTCATTTGCTCTCTAAAACACAGAATGAAACTTGTTCATCAGTAATTAAAATGAATCAGGTGGAAAGGACAACAAATTGATCCCTCCAGGAATCTGATTTATCACTTTGAAATGGAGAGCTTACAATGTGCACTTACTCATCCAACCAGCCTGTGAGAAGATAAAAATGTCATGGGAAAACCTTGGTGTTGGACAAACAACAAACAACCTAGTTTCTTAATCAATGTATTTAATTCATTCTTTTAAAGATGTGGTAAGCATTATGTTAAAAAGAAGTGCTATGTATAAAATAGTTAACAGTTAAAATAGAAAATGTTATCCAATCTCAACATCACATTACATATTTACGTAGGATTACAAGGACTTCAATCTTTCAAAGACTTTAGGATACTTTCAGCTTCATGTAAGTGGGAAGACAACTCTTACACTTTAATGAGCATATAAAGTGAAGAAGCTGTGGGGACATTTCTAAGACTTGGGATCTGTTATGAGTAAAGCACAGCCAGTACTGTGATAAGGAGATTCAGGCAGTGTGAAGCTTTGAAGGTAAAATGAACAAACCAGATCATTATAATAAATAGTTAAAATTATACTAGTTCTGGCAATAAAATCATACTGAATATGATCTGTCAATAGAATAATGTTGTATATTTATGAACATACACATACTCAAAAGGAAACTTCATTAAAATACTGAAGATATAAGCAGGCTTTACTAGAGTTCTTTTGCGAGCCAAGCAGTTTCACTAGCACCAGAGCTAATGAAGCCTGGTTTCCTATGGTTTTGTGTCTCACAGTTGATTTGTGAGCCCTGACTGATGAGTTCCTTGCAGCAGGGAGACATTAAAGAGCCCTGCTGATGTGGATTCTTTCTGGTCTTATAAGGAGTGAACTCCTGTTACAAACTTTGCCTTAGTTGGGCAAACATATTACAACATACAAGATCATTTCTCTTGGACCATCTCTATACTCAAAACTTGCTTAATATCAATAAGACCTCTACACAGCTCTCTTGAAACAAATTTTTGAGTTTAAAAGTTAAGTGGGGAGGAATGAAGAGATAGTTTCTTTTCCATACCTGCACATGAATATATTGTAATCAAAGCAAGTAAAATCATGCCAATACCTTCCATTGTTTAGTACCTGTGCCAGATAAATCAATTAATCCTATAAAATGTGCACTGATCTCCTAAGCCTAATGTGCTCCTTTTTCCCCCCAGTTAAACTCAAGTAATACATTCTTGACTGTTTCTGTGGTGTAACCAAATGGGACAATTTAGGTTTCATTGTATGCCATATTTCTCTAAAATTTTTACATTTATACTTTTACTCACATAAAATGAAAACTGCAAATTGTTTTATCAGGTGAGGTAAGCATGCTCAAAACTACCAAAAATTTAGTGTACTGTCTGGCATTTACAAATTCTACTTTTGAATAATTGCCTCTTCAGTAGAGTGTGTTGACTTATGTTAACAGAATAGCGAGAAAAATGTGAAAATATTGCAGAAATTTACATACTTGTGGAAGTGCACAATTTTAGCACATGGTAGGGTTGTGTTCATTATTTATTACTCATGTGCTGAAATATAAAAGAAAAAGAACATTGATTTTTTTCTTTACTGCTCAAGAAGGAAGAAGAGTGTTAGTGGAGAAGGAGATGTTTGTTCTTAACCTAGAAATTAATTCATAAACCAACACAAAAAAGCACCTGGAAAATCAATGTCCTGAATTCTTCCATAATCATCCAAAAATGCCATTTTCCCATTTGTCCTTAAAATTCTACATTGGCATCTCCTGAGACAGGTCTGTGTGTGAGCCCATCTGTGTGCCTTTGTAACTGGTTTCTCTTTGGTGCTTGTGCAGGCACTTTTTCCTGAGCTGCTCGGATTTCCAGCCACGTTTTCAGCTAATAAGATCTTGATGAAAACCTGACTAGCCACTTGAAGAATTTACAAAATTTAATTAATTGAGTCTTTCATATATGTGACAAAAATGAGACTGCGTTGTATTACTGTTCTGATTCCTTTCTAGAGATGATGATTTTTCCATACTGTATGAAGTGCAACACTACTACTTTGCTGCAGGACAGACAGATTTTATTATTCTAGTTTACCAGTACACTAACCCACTACCATGTTTTCAGCCCTAACAGTGGCTAAGATAAATTTTAGTGTTTTTTTTTTTGTTTTGTTTGTTTGTTTTTGTTTGTCTGTTTGTTTTCAGAAATTCTCTTTTTGTACAGTGATTGTTGTACATAGTTTGATATTCATCAAACTGACTCCTATCCAAGCTTCCATCCAAATTAATTTTGGAGGGCATTATTCCCCTATTATATCAAGAGGCATCAGAGGTGAAGACCAGTGAACTCAAGCAATCTGTGGATTACTTCTCCTGCCCAAAGGAAATCCTAGTTGAATCCAATCAATAGTGTTAAATAGATGACTAGGCAGATTGTTCAGTCTTTTCCTTTGGACTATTGAACCCTGAATATGCAAAATTGATGTTTCAGTGCTCTGTACCCCTCAGAGAAATTGCTTATTGGAATTAGCAGAATATATTTATAGGGAGATGGCAGAGTTAATTACAGCGTTTTTATCTTGTATGAATATAGTTCCCATTTCTTCAGTTTACAGAGTTTGTAAATTCTATGGCTTGGATTTGTTTGGGTTTATTAATGTCATTAAACCTGGGTATTACCTTTTCAAGTTAAAAATATGGATGACCCACATATGCAGGACTGCTTCTGCCTCCCCAACCAACATTACAGCCAAAAACAGATATGAAGCTTATACATGAATTTAATACCACAGTTTAGGCATCTGGAAGTGAAAATGCAGGCTGTTATCCTTTAAAATTATGTAACTGAGGAGCTTCTTCATATACCTTAAAGAAATAGTTATAGCAACCTATTTAAAGCACCATCACTACTGGCACTTAGGATGTCCCACTATGTTCTGTGCTTCCAAGCAAAATTTAGCTACAGGAGAACCCTAGCTCTTGCAGTACAATGCAAAAATTTAGCTGATTTCTGGTCACAATCATAGAAGAAAAATTTAAATACAATGTAACACTGACGTGTCTTTATAATTAAAATAATAGTCTATCATGGCACACAAAATGAGTAGATGAAAAAGAAAAAAGTAGAAAGATATAAGCAGATTAGCCCCTTTTCTATATTAGCTGTGAAATGCAAGTCTTGTAGAAGGGAGAGGGATAAGAGGAAAAAATGTGATTCATTTCCCAGAATATGGAGCAAGAGTAGTTCAGTTTCCTGGGTGGAAGTTATATCTGGAGGGTTACTTGCAAAGAAGTGGAAACAATTTCAAGTGCAGCAATAGGTAAAGGTTCTATCTATCTATCTGTTAATTTCCTGATTTCTTTTTAAGGCAAGTTAGATATTTATGAAGTTCCTTTTGACTTTATCATTATTTCATTGCAGAGAATATTGCAAGTATTTTTGGTTTTCTGTTGTTTTCATCCTGTTTAGGAATGCAAGGATTTAAAAAATGAACTTTTTTTGGAGGCTTACTAGAAGCTTTACAAAAACTGCATAAGGAAGTATTTGACTGACCTGTTTGTCACTGCTACAGTCATTCCTATTGTATAAAACTTTACTAATACCATATAATTGTAGATATCAAAATATTAAATAACCTGTTTAAAAACATGATAATCTTGAGGAAGTCACTTCAAAATTTCTTTTAAGAATCCATCTGGACCAATGGTTTTACTCTCTGTTGTGTCTTTAAAACAATTATTTCTACGACTGTTATTATGCTGCTGTTTAAAATACTACATTGTTCTGAGGTCAATTTAGCTAATTTTAGATTTTAATCTGTTCCTGTGCTTGACTGTTACTAAGATTTTGGTAGCTGTATAATGATTTGAAATAGGAAATGAATTCCCATAAATCTCCTCTCTAAAATAATGTTACTAAGATTTTTAACTGCAGAAATTATCTGTCTTCCTGATCTCCATCATCCAAATAAACACTTTTTATTACATAAGTCTCTTAGTAATAGATTGTAACTCAATCCTCTGTTGTTTCTTTCGTATCACGTATACTGATTTATTCTTCTAATTCTGCGGTATTTCTAAAAATTCTTTTTTTGCCTATTGTTTCTAATGATATCCCTATAAAACCTGGATTTTTCTTGGGGAAAAAAGCACTGTTATGTTATGTTACATTACAGTATGTTGTATTATGTTATGTTGTATTATATAATGTTGGAAAATTTGCCTCTGGATACTCTTTATATCTGAGAATAATCGCAAACACTTCCTGTAAATCAATGTTTTCTATGAAAAGTTCAAAAAGGAAAAGCACATGGGAGCGCAACTAAATTTTTTAATGACCATATGATGCATCAACCTTGAAAACTGACTGAATACTAAAGCAATATGGGAATATAATAGAAAGACAGTGATAACTAGAAATCACTCCCATTATGGCTTCTCCCAAATTTAGTTAGAAACATCCTCTCTATTATTTTTCATCATGTTCATCAATTAACTATTTTAGTGACTAGTATTATTTTGCCTTCAAGAAGGCTTTAGCACTCATCATCACGTTTTGGTTTTTTTTTCTTTCTGTCAGAAATAGGTGCACTACTGCAACCATAAAGGTAATGGGGCATTTATGCAAGAATAATAGAGAAAAGGTTTTTGAACACGTTCGACAGACAACTGGAGCCACCTGAAACAATGATGCACAGATAATTACACTGCAATTACTGCTGCCCTTAATGTTGGTAATGATAGTTGCATACAGATTACTCTAATGGCAAGAAGAAAAATCGCTGTCTTCCACAACTACTTATCTGACTGTGATGTCAATCAAATCTTACACAGAAGAACTAGAGAGATACTGAAAAAGCAGTATCAGACTATATGTGTTGAGAGGCACAGGTTTAATTCACTTTTCCTTCTGCTAGCAGAAACCCTGCTGCAATCTTTTGAAAGCTCAGACCAGGCTACAACCAAAAGGTTCGAAGGCCACATCTGCCTTAGCATGCCATTTGTTGTGTGGACAACTGCTGGCCGTGACTGAGTTCACCCACCCTGTCTTTTCTCAGCTCCCTGTTATAGGGCTCCCAGAGACAAGCAGAGACACTTTTTACATGAGTTCAAATACTTCTGTTTTCAAATGGGGAATAAAAGTTCACTTTGCTTATGGGAATGAGTAACTGGTTTCTATTCAATTCATTTTGCAGCACTGAGTTTAATTCTTAAATGCTTTCAAACAAGGATATCAGCAGTAAAGGTAGAGGTTCATCAAACTTCAGTGAAAGTTATATATGTCTCCATCTGAGATGGAACAACTTTCCCAAAGAGGAAAAAATTCTTGACACCTTTAGTTTATGAAAATTAAACTATCTGGATACAAAATGTAGCCTTAAGCAATAACACAAACATAGATCATCCAAGGTTAATGTACTGCATATGGATAATTGTGGTAGGAAATATAATTTCTCTTCAATCCAGAGTTCAAAACTCTGCCAATTAAAAAAAAAAAATCTGTCAATCTGATACAATAAGCTACAAAAACCTTAAACATAAATGCTTACATAAATGCTTGTTGATAAACAAGGCTTAGCCACATATAGGTCTAATTTTCCTTGTCCAAGAGCATGTAGAACAACAATATTAGGCTCTATTAAGATATTTGTTATCCATTAAAACATTTTCCCTGTAACATAAATCTCAGACAAACGATCCAAGAAATCTACAGATGATAAAATTAATTTTCCTTCTAGACAAACTAATTTGACAGATTTAGTGTAGTTACATAGTTATATAGACAACAAAAAAAGAAGATTTTTATGTTTAAATTAGATGAAACTGATTGGACTTGAAGACACTTGACACTGCAGGACTGTGTGGGTGGGAGCTGAGAGTGCTCTGCCCCTAAGTGATACCACCATTTTAGCCAGAGGAAGCTATAACTTCATGGGTTTATGAGGAAAAGGTAGATATGTTCAGCACATCTGACTACAGGTTGGGGATCATTTCAAAGCAAAAACTTATGTTTTGAAAACCAAACACACTTCCTGGGAAGCAGTGGTATGGCAGAGGCTCATTTCCCAGTATGCCCAGACATGGAACGTTGTCCCCGGATTGCTACTTACAGACTGCATGTGCTAGAGACATGCTGGAGAACACATTCAGGGTCTGGTGACAGCCTTTCTAGGATGCCACATAGCCTCATCTAGACAACTATGTGCTACAGCCTGACAACATGAAATGGAAGAAAATATACTCTTGCAGGAATGGTCATACATGCGGTTGTGTGGGTTTTTTTCCCTACTCAGAAAACCACACATGCATAAGAATCATAATCTTGAAGCATACAGATCTTTTTCTCTCCTCTTCTTCCCATCTAGCCTTGACTACAGGCCTCATGCTAGTCAGCATCCTTTCAGCAGTACTTACTCTGACATGGCTGATTAAGTCTTGTGTTGCTAAGTCACCAAATTTACCTTGCAACTATGCAATTTTCTGTGCTTCCTTTCAAAATATAGTTTGAAGAAAGGTTAATGATAGTGGTAATTTGCTCTCCTAGCACTGAACAGTTCAGCCATTAACTAGCAGGAAGAAAAAGTGGTGGAATTAATGCACTTGTAGTCTGAGCTTCCTATTAAGTGATCAGTTAAAGATTACTCTAAAGCTAGACAAGATCAGATTCTTCTTGATGAAGAGCTTAGATTGTTTTCCAGAGCATGTTGAGGCACTGGATCACAGGAACAATTCGAATAAGAAGGCATTCAGTATCCAGCTGAGTAATGCTGACAGTAACCAGCCTTGGCAGTAGGGAAAAGTTTCATTTGCTATTGTTGGGAAACTATATGTTGTCTCCTGTCTCGGCACCCTCAGAGGAGAACAGCAAAGGCATGGCCTATGCAATCCTAATTTGGTCTGAAGCTCTGAGTCAGTTATGCATTTAAGAATTTTCTTCTCTTAAAGGCCCTGTATAAATCTCATTGAATTCAGTAGAGCTTAAGCACATTCTGAATTGCTTTTCTACATTAGGGCATTAAGTGAATTTTATGAAAAAAACTAAATATTAAAATGTTCAAAACCCACGGATATTGATGCTCCTACCCTGGATGGAGCTGCATTGTAGAAAAGACAAGATTCATCCTAAGAGTTAAGAGTCATAAATGTTCATAAAAATTATTCTTTCTATAAAACAAAGAATTTTTTTCTAAAGCTCTTAATTCTTCGCTATCTTTTTTTCTTATAATAATCATTAAGAGGAACAGCTGGAGGTTTATTTCCAGCTCTTTATACCAGAAAGAAAGCATATAGCCATTTAATTTGCAGACCAATATTCTTCTTCCTAACACGTTTACCAATAGAAATTGTCAAGCTTTACTTCTCTCTTCTCCTCCTTCACCCACATAAAATGTTCTGAATGTGGCTATTAGAAATGTAGATGTTCAAGGGATATTGTACTGTGGGAAAGATAACTTATCCTCTGTAATAGCCTTTGTATTTTGTATGAGATAATCTATATGCAAATAGTAAAATGGCTGTTGTCACCTCTGTTAAAAGAAACAGTATAACAGAAATGTTACTTTTATTCAAACAAATTTAGAGGAAAACCTATCCCTAAACTGCAAACACTACTTAAATCTCCAGGAATTGCTTTTTTTTTTTTTTTTGTAATAGATCAGTATATGAAATGCAAGTTCATTTGAATTCCGAGAAAAATGTTAGTATTGTATCGAACAAGTAGATGGCCTTTGTGTCATAAACTTCTGACTCCTAAGAAAGAATTGAATATTTGCAACAGGAAAGTAGAAATCTTGATGCTGAATTAAAAAATAAATAACTAATTTTGTCTGCCAGGACTTAATCTCACATGAAAACGTGAACAACAACTTAAGAAATATTACAGTCAAACAAAAAAGAGATAAAGCCAAAATGAATTTAAATCAGAGGAAGTATGACTTCTAGCATTTATTGACATGGATGAAAAGAAACATTGTTGATCCAGTGAAGTTTAAAATGCAGGAGAGTACTCAGTGAGATAATGAATTCAGTGTTAGAAGACAACAAGAAAGAGAAGACAGTAAATGAGCACATTCAAATGGGGCAAAATGTTTAAAGGTAGCATGAAGCTTCCAGTATTTCATTTGAAGTTGAATGATCCTGACAACGTGTTATGATTTATACTCAACCTAGAGAAAGAGCTGTCATTTAACCTCCTAAAATAGGCCAAATAATTAAAGTGATTATTACATAAAAATGGAAATCAAAATATGAAACCCTAAGGCATTATCAATGTTTGCTTGAAACCCAGGATCTAGTTAAGTCAATTGTAATGGACTTCTGTGGGTCAATCACTCTTTTTTTAATATGTTGACCTAGATGGAGACAAAATCATTTATCTGAAACATCTTCCCCCATCAGCAAAATAATTTTCATGAAAATGACACACTGCTCCTGAAATTGAAGTTGGTGATTGGTTGGTTGGTTGATTTTTTTTTTTAAGAAAAGGGATTTTGAAAAAAAACCTACATTTTGGAAACCAAGAAGTGTTTTTTGGTTTTTCTAAGTAATGGACTTAGGTTCAGCTTGTTCCTCCACATCAGTATCTCAGTTCCATGGTACGTGTCCTAACTACAAGACTAGTGAGACATCATAAATACATACTTTCCTACACATTGGGCCAGAGAAAGCATAAAAAAGTGCCCAGCTCTGTAACACAGTGGTTATGCTCCTCTGAATGATCATAAAGATGGATCAAAGACCAGCTTTTATCCAGTACTTCTTGAAGTAAAGTACATAAACAGCCATTATGCTATCTAACACCCTGTTCCTTAGTTTCCGTCTATAAAATGAAGACTGGTACTTCCTGATGTTATGGAATTGTTTTGAAAATAAACTACAAATAGTTTTCTAAACTCACACATATATAGTTTCTTCATATAAATCTACAATACTAATGCTCAAAGATGTCAAGCAACATTTTCCCTGTGCTGAATAAACCACTTCATTGACTACTTTAAGAAATACATGCTATTCCTTTTTCATTACTTCCAAATGTCATAAGAAGGATGAGGTAAATTAGTAACTATTATATATCTAAATAGAGAACTGCATAGGTTTTACTATGGACTCCATCATTCTAAATACTTTAGAGTGATATATTTAATTTCCCAGATTATCTGCAAAGGCATGTTCAAACCATAATCTTAATTCTCCTGTGATAAAGCTTTTCACAAAACTTTCATAATGATGGATGCAAGAAGAATCAGGAGCTTCTTTCCCAACAACAGCAAGAAATAATATCAAAAGTATCATGCATACAGTATTTTGGTTTAATTGAACTATGAAATGGTTGCAGTCACTTTCTTATTTTAGGAGTTTGCACAACACTTTGAAGACAAACGCATGGCACAGTGACAAATAAAATGTAATATCCAAAGTAAAATTGGCTCAACATATGATAAACAATTAGTGAGAGCTGTAGCAAAGCTCCTCACAGAATCATTAAGGATGGAAGAGTCCTCCAAGATCATCAAGTCCACCCATCTACCTATCACTACCATGCCACTAAACCAGGTCTCTAAGTAACACATTGATAAGTTTCTTAAACATCAACGCAGTGAAGATATGCTTCTTAGCAACATGAAAAACTTTGATTATATCTCTCTGTCATGATGCAGCAGTGGTAAGTAGAACTTCAGTTACACAATTCAATCTTGACTCTGATGAGACCAGAAGTGCTCTTCCCCAGTGTAAAGTATCCTCAGGTTGGGCTTGTTTTACCTCACTTTCGTTGTGCAGAAGACTATTGAACATGCTTCAGCTAACCATTTCGGATATATTACGTTTGAACTGTTCCCACACAAGCTCATTTCCTCTGCATATCTCTGATAGAAGATTGTGGCTGTGTGCCACAGTCCCTCAGAAGTCACCTGAACATCGACTCATCACCAGTCACTGCAACAGCCCTTCCTCCTCTCCTTTTAAGAGGCAAATCTCAAGTACTTAGGATAAAACAGGTGTGTATAGAGACAAGTATGCTGTAAGAAATTCAGAAATTTTCTGTAATGTAAGCATGTTTGTGAAAAGCGGATTAAGTACATGAAAATATGAATTAAGACGTATTACCTTGTCTTCTCTACAAGGGAAAGTGGTTTGCACCATAGAGCCCCTAAAAGAAGACAAAATTGTAGGCATCTGAGGAAACAAGTCCACTGAAAAAAAAAAACAGAAACACAGAAGAAAAGAGTATCTATCAGCTACAATTTACATCAAAAAAGCCTTGACTTACACCCTCTTTTTGACCAGCTAATTCTTATTTTATCCTGGATGGATTCAGAAGAGAAATGAGACAGAAGTCTAATCCATTTTACAATTGCTCCAGCCATTGCTGTGTGTCCTCAGCTGCAAGAAGGTGAGTTTATTGCCATCAATATGTCTTAAAATCTCTACAGAGATCATCTGTTAGCTACCATGGCAAAGCAAATGGGCAGGAGACTTTCTAATCTGCAAAGGCAGGTGACTTCATCCTTACCTCAATCCTGTACATCCCTGACCACCAAACTGATGAATAAATGAACTATTGCCTTATTTTTCCACAACTTAAATGCACACACACACATAGAGAAAAGACAAAAAAGTCAAACCAAGAATAAAAAAGATGGAAGCATTAGGAGGGAAGTAGCCACACTTGTAATTCTAATACTCCTTGTATTTGGAGAAGACAACTAAGTATGTCCCTCTAATATTTCCAGTGCTGCAACATACTTGAAAAAGAGCATGTTTGGAGAGCTCTGCTAATGTTTCACTTTCAATTAGCTGCTTTCCAGACTGAGAGCAGAACTGTTACTGTCTATTTTGAATATTTGTAAATACTGCAGTCATTCTGTTACAAGCAAATTGTTATCTAATGACTGGAAACAAACAAAAAGGTGTAAGAGAATTTCTTCATTTTTCTTTCTTGCGGCTGTAGTATTAACAAGACAGGAAGAAAAGTGATAGTATGAATTACTGGAAGTAGAAATGTAGTCAAAAATATGAAGGGGACACAGTAACAGCATAGCTGGAAAGATATTATTTTAGCATGTGATTTATTATAGTTTTTGCCTTTTTTTTTACCCCCTTAGAATATCTTTTCAGTGCATTCATCATTAGATAGCATTCAAAAAAATTCAAGCAGATACTGTGCAAAATTCTGTAAAAAACTTTGGCTGATATGAAGATTAAGAAAACAAAAGTCTAACGTAGATTCAAAATCTTTAATGTCAGGATCTGCTGAGAGATATATGCATATACTCAGTCTTCTTTTAGAAATAAAGCCTAGATTAAATTTATTTACACTAGATAAAACTCTTGGAACAAGAATTCTGGATCATTAATAAAATGTACTTGCAACTGTTGTTATATACTTCAGCTACCCTTATTTACATGTCCCAGGAGATGTAATTAATAATAAATCCATCTTTCACCACTTGGATGCTTCAGTTTTGTACCTTTCCCCTCTTATCATCATCCTCAAACATGCTTTGAAAGAAATAAATAGGGGTCAGCCTGTAATTTCTGAGTAAAAATTTAAATGGGGCTGTGAAGCTGCAAGTCTATATGAATATGTAAATTGCTCTTCCAGCTTCCTCTTAACAGAAATATAAAAATAGATATTCAATATTTGCCATTAATCAAAAGCTTTATATATTTTCAAATATTTGGGCTAATTAAGATCATTTATAACAAGATAAACACATACTGTTGATAATTGCAAATATTTTAACTTCAGTAATTCCATATACCAAAGACATCACTATGTGTAATTAGGTTAAGTCATATCAGCTTTGATATTTGTGGCCCAGAAAATATATTTGTCACTGCTAGGGGCAGGCATCAAAGTCTCTTGGATCCCAGGGCTGGGCTGGGGTGCCCTTGGCCTCAGCAGAGCTGAGCAGGGTTTACCAGGTGCCTCATAGCCAAGTGCCCATTGCCAGCCTGTCTGAGCTCCAGCTCTCTGAGTGCTGCAGGAAAGGGGTTGACAGCCCCCAGCAGACCCTGATAGACAAACAGCCCCTGGGTTATTCTGGGGCAGCTTCCACACTTTCCCTTGCAGCCAGGACAAAAGAAGCAGACAGGGATGTATGAAAGGAAAATATATAAAAACAAAACACAAAGGAGCCCAGGACTTACAAGGAAGCAATTCCACCACCAGCATAACTTCTGGTGAAGCTCAGGGTGGTGGCCCTGGGGATGATGAGCACATCCCTCCCAGATCTTTCTGCAGGAGGTGGAAGCATTAGCCTCAGTCCCAGGCCACAGAGACATTGGACCACAGCACCAGAGACAAGGCATAGTACTGGGGATATTTGCTGCAGCTCAATAGAGATTTTACCTGTGTTATTACTGAAGCTTTTCTTAATGCAATTAGAAGGACTCATAGAGAGAGATGAAGTGTTACTTGGACTAACAGTGAAATTTTGGATCCATACATATGGTGTGTTCCCACACATGTGACTTGTGTTCACTGTAAGTCACATAGGGATAAGATTCAGTCAATTAGGAGGTAAAATCCATCCCAGTAAGCAAAATAATTATTGCCTTTATCATTTCATAGAAGGATTTCAATACCTGTCTTTGTCATCCAAACCCTAGGATCATTCTGGGAGAGGGTGACTAACAAACAGCTCTTCACTTCTAAATTTACATCTTAGAATGCCATCTTGTTGTTTATACTATCCTGTTTTCCTGCTTTCTTGTTGACTTAATGAAGCAACAGAAAGGCAGTTGTTTTCAGTGAGAAAATGACTCGGAATTGTCTACTGTCTGCTTTGTAGATCCTAAACAGTGCAAAATAAACAGTGGCACATACAAGATATTTAAAACACATCTTAAAGGAAAATAAAACCTCACAAAAGCAATCATTAAGAGGTGTATTAATTTTAATGCCAAGCAGGATAGGCAATTTCAATGAAATAATATAATTGAGACAGTCTTAATAGTACTGCAGAGATATTTTTCTCCCAGGGCATAGTAAGAGTGTTGGTTATTCAATATCTCATGTTGTCTGGCTCCAAAAGAATGACAACAAGAAAATGAATTAGGGTTTTCTTTTTTGTTAGAGACAGGTAATGGATTAGTACAACTTGGCAAGATGCTTCAGGACCAGACAGTCCACTGTAACCTAGAGAATTTTAGAGAAATAAAAAATCCTGAATTTGCTGCTCCAGCACCAAATAAAACATTTAACTTAAACTATTTCAGTAATCAATATCTAATCTTCACCCACAGCATTTTTATTCCAGTTAAAAAGTAAAAGGGTAAAAAGGTGTTTTGTAGCCAAAGAAGGAGCTTCAGCTTTACTCCACATCTCTTTTGCCACAGAGAGTTCCAGTTTCATGTTTCTAATATTGACAAAATAAGGCAATCCATCTTTTCCACTGTTATTTCTTGCTTTCTGAACACCAGCCTTGTTTTATCAGACAATTTTTTAGTTTCATCTGACCCCATTGACCATGTTATCCTTCTTTCAGTGAATAGGTTGGCAATGTGTCTCAGATATTTAGAAGCATTTGCACCTCTCAGTCACATTTTATTCTATGCATTACAATAAAAATTCATAACATGATGAATCAGACTGGAAGACCTGTCCATATTGCTTCATTAAAGCCCAGTATATTGCAGTTAAATAACATTCTAGTTAAAATGATAAGGAACTTCTTAAATGTCACAGCCTGTGGAGATAGAATGCTTTCATCAAGAACACTTTTTGTTGTTGTTTTCAGAGATACAAATTAGATGAAGAACTCATTTTGTTATTAGCAAAATGATGGCAAACTGAACCACATAACTTTAAATGAGTATTTCTGGGTCTACTTAGCTACTCCTTGAGCACTATGTTGGTATTTGAGACAGTTTTGTATTTCAGAGTCTGCTTACGGTATTTGGGACTATAAAATTTCTTATCTAAAGGTCTGGGACTTGTTATTTTTAGTTATTTACAGATTTATGTTTTGTTTTGTTTTGGTTGGTTTTTTTTGTTTGTTTTGGTGTTTTTTTTTAATAAAATAAATGGTCTTTGTTTTACGTGACCAGGAAAGTGCTATTAGTGCATTGTTTATATAAAAATGAACACGTACATCAAATAAAAATTTTGCTTACAAATATCCTAGAACACATTTTTCTGACATTCAGACTACACAGCACATTTACAATCAGGGAACTAAAGTTAAAAGCTACTTACAGGTGTAAATTTGCTTTAAGAAAGGTGAAAAATGCACAATATGCATTATTCTTATCTATTTATAACTTAAGCTTTTGTCTGCTCTCTGAGAGTTGTTAGTTCTATTTAAAGCTATCATTGTGGGACTGCTTACTTCGTATCAGCTATGAGAAAAGTTTGATGTGAGATCCCTCAAAATCAAGGGAGGAAATCCTAATGTGTATAAAGATGTATAAATTAACAGAGCATGTGTAAGATTCTTACAATACAATAGTGATGTCAACCTATTGCAATACCAACATTTTGTGAATTATTTTATACAACAGAAGAGGAAATTTTTGGAGGAAATTCTTACATCTTAAAGGTTTACTTATAGCTTTTGAAATATCCCTGAAATATCTATTAATGGATAAAGATTGTTGCTAGCACAGCTAATTTAATTTTAATATTGTTTACACATTGGAGCAGAATCATTGCATCTGTATAATTTTTTAACAAAGGAAAACATGCTTCTTGTTATTATCATTGTGGATTTTAAGGACACACATTACTTTGCTATTATGTATAGATCTATATAGATTTATGTTAACAGAGATTACCTCTGATAGCTATTTTTATACTAGTATTTGGTGAACACATCATGTTTGGGTTATTTCTTTAAAATGGATTTTAAACATTATTAAGAATATTGAATTTCACATAGAAAAGAAACATTCTGTGGAATATTCAGGTATGTGTGAAAATTAAGACATACAGATTTATCAGTGACGGCTATTGGTTTTGGATTATTTCCCTGGGTTTTTTTGTTCAGTTGGTTGGTATTTTTAATGTATAAAATGTATAGATTTCTGTAGCACAGCTGATTGATTACTTTTTTTTGGACAGTCTTAGTGTTTATATATAATGAATACAGAGATCACTGTAAGATCAGAAGCACAGCTACAACCTCGAGAAGATTATTTAACCATTATTAGACAATAAGATATTTTAATATCTTGCTGCTATTAATATCAATAATTAATATAGCTTAGGATGAATTTGTATCTGTGCATTTTATACATTTGGAAACATCAAACTATTAAAAAATATTTCCAGCAGAGAAGAAACTCAATTTAATAACATTCATAGAGTGGAAACTGCATATAGCTCAAATTTGTCTAAGCTGCAATCTTATTATATAGTCAGTGAACATGTAATTACACTATCTATTATTATAATTGCTTTGTCCTCTGAAGACAACTGAAAATAATTAGCAAGACTGAGGAAAATTATACTTTAAAAATTTGTGTGGTTCATCAAGACAGGGATATCCTTCCTTTTAAATCCTTATAGAATAATACTACCTTCACTGTTCTAGTATGGGAGAAATTACAAACTTGTAAGCAATGTCTTTTAACTGTTTCTAAATAAAATAATTTACCTATTAAAACTGTATGAAATTGGCTGGTTTTGATAAAG
Organism: Bucco capensis; assembly: GCA_013396975.1. Taxonomy (NCBI): domain Eukaryota; kingdom Metazoa; phylum Chordata; class Aves; order Piciformes; family Bucconidae; genus Bucco; species Bucco capensis. The sequence continues at coordinate 99,478 of VWZO01001572.1, read as the reverse complement.
AACTGTCAACCTTATCAACTTTGTTACTGCAAATCACAAAGAATTTTTATTTGAGACATTTCAGCTTCACTCTTCATCCTGCCTGTTACATATTTCATTTTATTTTCAGTTATCTATTCCTACTGCTCAGAAAACCTAGAAGATTCAATTTGGATCAACAGTAGAAAAAAATATCCTTTATTTTCCCCAAAACTTCTGAATTCTGTTGCTCTTCTTCTATGCCATTTGTGTTCTTTCTATATGACCAGTGAAATCTTTCTGACACTTTGTAAGGTCATTATTTTCCCACAGCTACATGTGATTTCCCTATAGTCAATCTCTTTCTTACAGCCTTCTCTTCAAGTATGCAGACTTATTAACTATTAAACACATTTGAGATCTTTTCAGAAAACAAGGTGAGATCTTCAGGATTGCTTTTACCATCAAAATCTTGATTTTTTTCTTTTTCTCAGAGGACATTTGCATTTCAGCAGAAATCCTCACAAACTTTTATTTCTAACAAGCTATATTAACAGGTAGTCTGCAGACTAGACTTAATATTTTCAATTTTGAATTATCATTGTTAACCATTCATTAATATAAAATACCTTTTCTTTCAACTATATCTTACCCCCCTCACTGGATTAAGAACATAGAATGTTCTCTCAGGGATTGCCATAAGCAAAGGCACATAACACATGAAATAATACTAAAGGAATCCTGCCAAATATTGCTGTGGTGTCACTGAAATGCCATAGATTTCTATTGACCCTTACCATCTTCTATTCATTATGTTACATTGTGCAATAACACTACCATTAACCAAGATGTGAGCTAGTTTGTGCACAATTTATGTTCCAATAGCTGTAATAAAATAGGCACATATTTTTTGATCCAATGTACTTATATCTCATACATATGGCAAATGATTATAATAATACATATCAGTGATGGTCTTCACATAAATATAAATTTAGCTACAACTTTGCTATATCATTAGCCATAAAAACTTCTAGAGCACTGAGAAAATATGGACTACCAATGGGAAAGCAATGCAGCAGTGTACCTTTGGGGATAATGTCATCAAATCACTATCGGCTTTACTTTCATTAACTCAGTCATGCAAAGATCAACAATCATCTTGCTCTCACTTTATTGAGAAGCATTATAATCCATGATAAAAGAACTTGGTTCATTCTTGAACAATATGTGTATTGTATATGCTAGAATGATTGTGACCTTATGAAGCTTCTTCCTAGTATAGCAATGTCACCATCTAGACTTGCAGCAGTTTTTACCTTAAAAATTCAAGATTAACCTCAAAAATTACATACATGCCCTGCAAGTTGGTGAGTTATCAGTTCATCTTGATCTAATTGCCACCTTTATAAACCCTGTTATTAGTATGCAAGAAGGTAATTAGTGAATTCATATTTGCCATTCATAAAACATCGTCCATCAAAGAGAACAAATGCACTCTGTGAAAGACAATGGAGACTTTACTTAAGTTGGTATGCTGTATTTTCCTGGTAAAGTATTCTAATGGCAATATTCAGGTATGTCCTCTCATGAGCTGGACTTTCCCAATAGCCAGAGTAATTTTACTGACATGTGTTAGAGCAGTTACAAAATCTCAGTGCACCAAAACAAGACCATTGCAACTTTATTAATGCTAAAATATTTCTTTATAATTCTGGCCAACTATCTACTATTCATGTCAAGTACAGTCAACTTTCAGATCAAACAATGTAAGCAATATTACTTTGGGAATACAGTTCTGTTAGACTTTTTCATAATTCCTTGACTAGGAACTTTCTTCTGTGTAGGCTGCTGCAGGATAGCTGATGCCTAATCAGCTATTTATTCATTTGGATGAGATTCAAGTGAGGGTGGAGTGGGAAAATCAGTCTGACAAGAAAAGGAGTGGACAAGGTACCTAGCAAAAAGAAACAACAAATAGGTAAATAAAGTGGAGAGCATTGTACTTGAATTACGCTAAGTAATCCTGCTCTGAATTTTGCAAACTGAAAATCTCTAACTTGCTCATATTATGTGAACACTAAGATTTTGTCAGGGCTCGATGGATGTTACTAGATGCCTGTATGCTTTTTTTTTTCTTCCTACACAGGCATTAATTTCATGCAAACATTACAGCTGCAGCAAGTTATCACTCCATTAAGTCAAATTGCTAAGTAACTTACACCTTGTTTATCCTCAGAGTCTATTAATGAAACACACTCTTTAACTCTTAGAAAAATGTCAGTGCAACCAGTAAGAGTAGCNAAGACCCCACGTGATTTTCAGACTGTGCCTAAGTAGCTGTAGTGACTCACTTCCAAATACACATCTTATGATCTGTAAGTAGGAAAAGTAGCTTGTTCTCAGAATGAAACTTCAAATGCAATATATGTTTGCAACAAAGGCAATGAGCCCCTGATAGCAGTGTCTTGAAGCTTTGTGGGTGACACTATGACACTGGGAGAGAAGGAAGAATTCTTCTTCATGCTGGAAGCCACCAAATTTGGAAACTTGTTAGGTCTCCCTCCTGAGGTAATATTCCCTCCTATCTGTGTATGTTTTATAAGATGGGCACAGAACTTTGAACTGGTAAACACTGACCAAGCATTTTTATGCAATATACTTCTGACTTCTCAAATTTAAGTAGAGTCAAAATAAATTTTTACTCTTTCCAGTATCACTGAAAAAGAAATGGACTTCGAAAATTATACTGCTGGACAGATGATTGGGAACTTAATACTAGCCTATCATAATTGCTGATTGACTGTCAAACTTTAAACATTGGTGTTATGGTTTGAGTGAAATAACAAGACTTGTGGGTTGGAAAAGGCAGAGTAGCTTTAACTACTTTTAATAGAAAGCAGCAACAGCAGACAAATATATACAAATATATATAAAGACCCAGTTACAAGATCTAAACCTCCCGCTCTCCCTCTCAATCGCTATATTACTGCAGCAAAGCTGGGCCCCAAAGCCGGACTGCAAGGGAAGCAAAGAGAGCACAGAGGGAACTGCCCCCTGAATTGATGCTGAACATGACGTGTATGAAATGGAATACTCAATTGGTCAGTTTGGGGTCACCTGTCTTGCTTGTTCCTTCCCTATAGGTGCAGGCTCTCATCCTGCACCCCCCTGACTTCTCCATGGAATCACAGGATGGAATCACCTGCAGTGCCTAGAGAGACCAAGCTTGAGCAGTTATCCACACTGCAGCCTATGGAAGAGTCTGCACTGGAACAGATGGATATGTCATGAAGGAGCTACAGCCCGCAGAGAGACTACATTGGAGCAGGGTTATCCTGAAGGATTACATCCTGTGGTGATGAGTCACAAGAAGCTACTAACCACAACCCCACCACATAATCATCAGTAAGTAAAAAAACCTATTCATTTTTTAAATCAATATATCTTTTCAAAAATAGTCTAACTTGAAAAGTGAAGATTTATCAACTAGCTTAGTAATAAGCACAGCTTTCTGAGTAATGAACTATTAAGGATAATGGATTAAAACATTTGGAACAATTGCAATAGATCATAGGATAGATTCTGAGGGTGAAGTATTCAATAGTCATCTTGAAAAATACAAGAACACTGGTTTTCTAATAAAAATACAGACTTTGTAAACAATATTAACAAAAGACATGTAAGGAAAAATACAAAACTGGCTCTCTTCGAATGGAAGTTACCTAATAGTCACTCATTACAATTAACAGTCACTTAATACTCATAACAGTCTGTAGCTGCAACCAGTCATATCAGGAATATAGCCATAGCAATGTATTTCTAATTGTTGAGGAAGTATAACGTTCTGCAAAAATATCTGTAGACAACAAGTCCACATTCCAAAAACCTAGAAGTCTGAGAAGATGAATACAAATTGTTCACTCAAAATTGGATGTTATAGATCTCTCTGGTATTAAACATAGCAGAATCCCAGATGATAAATGAGTGAATCTGGATATTACAGACACTGTGTGGCATGCTAAGGAGCAGAGTACAGAGTAGTGGGTCTCAATGTAATTAGAAGGCCAACATTTGCCATTAATCAGCAGCCTGGCACCTGTCTTGCTGGATGCAACCTGGCTCCTGTAGTCAGGTCAATGTTCATGACTCGTGCTTCCTAGGGCTTGCTTCCAGGAGTCTTTCTTTGCTGGGACATACCACAGCAAGGCATTCAGCTTGATGGACACAGTGTGAAATAAACTCAACACCACTGCCCAAAATGTAAGAGACAAGCTGTCTGGATATAGCTGAGAGCCAGGAACATCATCACTTCTAAGTGCATCTGGAAATGGCAGCATTACTCTGCTGGTCCTTGAAAGATAAGTGCATCCGCTCACTGACATGCCTGAGCTAACAAATCCTGCAGGATTAGAGCTGTTTCAGAGTAAAGGGTGACTGCAGGACACCATGGGTAAATCATCCAGATATAAGTGAAAGCTCTTTAGATGTATGCTGCAACTCAATTTCTTTTTATTTAATCATGAATCTTATAATCAGGTTAATGAACAGACACCAACTCTCTCTAAAGTATTGTCTAGTCACTACAATTTCTCTGCCTTAGTAGTAAATATCATCTCAGAGACACTCTAGATTCTGCTGGGGACAGACAGGTAGAGACAACAAATACTGTGTGACATTCAGACTTGGAGTGAGACAGACACAGTGCCTGAGCAAGGAGGGATGGAAACATAGATGAGAATGAAATTAGAGGTTTTACCTCATGTGAATACCAGACTGTATGAGGATAAAAAAGCAGATGGAGAGCTTGTAAGTGTTTTTAATAGGAGATGTGAATTTAATGATCAGTTGAGTTGCATGGTCCTTGGAAACTTTCTATATTACTCGTAAATTTATGTGGGTAGAGTTGTAACAATATAGACAGATTTGTAGCTGATCTAAATCACTAGAGAGCCATGGCTGCAAATTAAAAACTTAGTCATATGTAGCAGATAAAAGTTTTAAGGGCATAATTTTCCTTTGCACCAATAAGTAACATATTGTTGACTGAAGACATTACCAATTCTACTGATAGTACAGAGCTCGAGAACCTGCATATACTATATTGTTTTCCCCTTTTAAGGACATATGAAATGAAACCTTTTCTTTGGCTGTTGACAGGATATTCACTTAGGGAAGTATTAGAGGCTAAAAATAACTTAGAAAAACATAAATCTACATATGGTTGGCAAAATAACAGCTCATTCTGATGAACAATATTTCTGTGGTTTATAAATAAATCAGTTCAGCTTCTTAACATTCTCTGACTGAAGTAGCTCAGAAGCTACTTCAGAATTTGACATTTTGATTTTAAGCTGAAGTGCAGAAAAATAGACCATGTGTGAAGGTCACTGAAAATTTGTCTAAAAGATTAAGCATGATAAACTGTCTAGCAACATTTCAGATATTCATTTATTTATGAAAAGGTGCCATACATCTTATAATAAGGGTTTAAAATATTTTCTGAACAAGTAAAACTAACAAGGCGCATAACTATTCAGTAAACTATAAGCTAACCTATATAGCCAGCTAGATTATAGGTACAAAGACATTACTATCACCATCTTTTAGAAATAGATAATTCAAATTCCAATGTTTGTACTAACATTGTTGTTGAACCAGTAATTGATCAATTTTCCTTTTGAAGAAGTCATCTGAATTTTTATTGGGACGTAACTTTCTTCTTCAAGAGGAACACTGAATATTTTTTTAATAAAAGAGAAAACAATAGCTTCCATTATACAATTACAGTGACTAAAATCACATTATATTAGAGAACACATAATGAACTTCAGATTTGGTTACCTAGTTCCTTATGCGCAAATGTGTAGGATGGCTTCCAGAACTACCATACTCATACATGACATCATAAAACTGTGTACTTTGGATTTCTCTGGTGAGATCAGGCATTTGTCACACAGACAACTATACAGTAGTCAGCTGAGACATTAAGCATAACTAAATATTATATAAAGTTTGAGGACAGGATCATCTCTCTCTCTCTAGTATTAAAGCTGCAGGAACAAAGCAAACAATTCTCCTCCTAAATAAAAATCCTTATTAGTTCTGCTAGATATTTTCCAGTACAAATCTTTTTAAATCAATATACAACAAAACTTTTGTGAACCAAAACACCAGGAAACATTCCTTCAGGCAACCTCAGGGATTTCTTGTACTCAACACAGATTGGCAAATCTTTTGTTCTACTTGCAGCATCATCTGTACTAGTTCTGGTGATTTTCTAGCATAAGAGTCTTCTATTATCACCAAAATTTGTCAAAATCAATGAATACAACTAGCACTGTAAGAATTTATTGTATCACTATTAATAACATTAACATAAAGAAATGTTATTATATTTGAGCTTTAAATAGGCACCTGAGAATATAAAACTATCTTAAATGTACCTGAAATATTATCCTCAACTTTTGGGGGTATTTTTTTTACTCTTTTCAGCCATTGACAATTTGAGGAATTAAGCAAAAAATATTCATTAAAGATATCTACCATAACTCTAATATTTCTGTGATGCAAGACAAGTTTTGTCTCAAAAAAATATAAACATATTTATAGTTCCATTAGAATCCGAAACCATCAAAAGATGAATGGAGGTTTCCCTCTAGAAGGGGAGAAGGTGAACTAGTGCTATGAGATAGTATCTTTTGAAGTGGTCCTCTGATGATGCTAGGAAGAGATCTCTGAATACTCCTTCATCATAGAAAAAAACACCAGATCCTCACTAGATGTGGACATAAGACACTGGTACCTTGAAGTAGTAGGTTGATTACTCCTCCAAATTGCAGAGATCAAGCACAATCAGGGATCAGCCTCAATCTCATGTTCTTCTACCTCTTATATTCCTCCTCTGTCCAATTTGGATCCTGAGCTTCACCATCTCATGGATCATCAATAATGTTTTCCACTTCTGCCATTTCTCATGTTTCAGTCTTGTTGGTGTAGACACTGGTTAAGGTTGGCCAGCTGCAGCATATTCATTACTCCTCTTTTGTCTTTGCAATGCCTTGCAATTTTCCCTCTTGTTAACTTGCTAGGGTAACTACTGGCCAAGCCTTGGCCTTCTGCACTCAGTCCCTAACATATCTCTCTTACAGATAGAATGACAAGGAGCTATGCCAGCCCACCTCTCTGCTACAGAGCCTACATACATCTCCCATTTTATGCCCCCTATACTTATTGTCCTTGTAAGAGTGTGAGGTTGGCTATACTGGGCATTACCCGTGATGGTTCTGATTAGCTACAAACTGATTTCTGACTCTTTAAAGGCAGTACAGCATAACCACAATGAAATGAAATCAGTAACACCTNCAGGCTAAACAGGCCCAGATCCCTCAGTCAGTACTTTGATGGTACACAAAACAATTTTAGCATAGTTACCTTTTTTATTAGACTCTAACTATTCTTTCCTATCCAAATTCACATAAGTGCACTGCATATGATTTTAATATTATTTTCCCTGATTATAACTTAGCAGAAATTAAGGTGTAAGGCCTCATTTTTCCATGTTCTTCCTCTTCACCAGAGAGCTTATCATCTAAATTGCTAGAAAGTATGTGCTGTTACAGAGATGATTCAAGCTATTTGATCAAAAAGCTAGGATTTTCAAAGGCATATAAGAAATTCCTGTCTGTGTTCAACAGCATGAAGTATTCATGAGATTTCTTACATTACTCTCATTTCATCACTCATATAAACCACTGCCATACAATCATTCTAGGCAGACTGAAAATTACACTCTTGAACAATTAATAAGTATTAAAGAAAACTTTCAAAGACAAGTCTTCATTAAGACTGTCTTCTGAATGTAAGTTCAAAATACTAATGCTAAAACTGAAAAACAATTTTGTGCTTGTAAGGCGTGTTGCATAAGAGGACTATAAAACATAACTAAAGATCCTTCTAAAGCACTTTGGTCTTTGGAATAATTTCCTGACTTTATAGAAATCAATGGGAAGGCTGCAATTAACTGAGTCTTGGAACAGAGTTTAAATTTTATTTATAACTACTGTGCCTACAACAGTTTCTAACATGATTCCTGACAAAATATTAACTGCAATGGCTTTTGTGTTGCATGCCTCCAGGGAACCTACAAAACATGGCTGCTGTTGCTGAAATCAGCACCAAATCTGTACTTGAATACTCCAATCTCCACTAGTGGAAGTAAATGAGGCTCTGTAAGCTCACTATAGCACACTGTGCTGACAATCAGTTATATGACTAATCTAGCCCTACCCTGAGTGGGAGAAGTGGAATCTTGGAGCTGTCTGTGTTACCTCTCTGGGTAGTCTGCCCTCTGCATATCTTCTCTCCAAGGTGTGTGACGTATTATTCTGCTACATGTATGTTTCAGCATGTAGGATCAGGGGTGCTAACATGCACTATATCCCCTTCATGGAGTATTGTCACAGTATACAGTTTCTTTGCATTATTGAAATATTGTGTAGAAGCACTTGACCATGGATACACCACTAATGGCATTCAGCCTGGAATTCAAGAGCCAAGGCAAATAATTTGCTTCAAATTTCTAGCAACTTCAGCTCAGTTTTGTTATCAGAACTTGCTGTCTCTAGACTTGAGACAGGGATCTAAAAGGCACATGCACACAATAAGGTTTGAACTAGACAGTAAAGTTAGGCATTTGTATTTTTTCTTGGTTTGGGTTGTATACAAAACATGTTTTAGAAGTGTTGCTAAAAATGCATAATAAAAATGCAGTTGTTGGTCTAGTTTAGATACCCATACTTAAAAGAACATAAAGAAACAGATATCTGATAAATTATTTAGGCAAGTGTTCACATTTTTATGTCACTTTTTCAATATACTTTAGAAGTCCCAAGTTACAAAAGTTTAAGTTCAACTCAGTATTGATTTTCAGCTGATAAGCTTCTTTTAATCTTCAGTAAATTAAAACTGTAAATTGTGGCTGCACAGTTAATGTACTTTATTTTTCTTTCTGGAATACTTTATAGGACTATAAAAAAATGTCCTTCCTGAGGTTAATTATAAAGAAATTTTTTTCTTCATTTACTTGAAAAGAGTATCTGGATTTTTATTGATTAAATGGATTTTTTTTTCCAAATTTTCAGTGTCCAATTGTCTTTTCTCCTGCAATATTCTCCATTTCTTAAAATACATTAAGAATACAATCATATTCTATATATCAGAATATAACTGTAATTTGACTGTAAAGGATTGTTAAATATGCCAAACTGGAGGACAATAAAATTAACAACATCCAAAAAGAAGCCTCACAGGCTTTGAAGGTATCTGGCAACATGTACTACAAACTTTAAGTACAGTTTCTCCCTATACTAAAATTAGAATTATATTGCATGTAGGATCTTGAATTTCAAAATAATAGGTAAGAAATGACATCAGTAAACACACAATTGCAAGAGCTGAAGTGAGAAAAATGGTGAGAAATGTTAGTGAAAAAAAGGAGATAGTAAAATAAGGTGGTGATTGTAGAACTGAAGCATTTCTGGACATCGAGACTCAGTTTTCTGCAGTGGAAGTCTCTACAACACAACACAAAACAAAGCATCCCTCCTCAGCAACAGTCTGTAGAGGAAGATGTTCAGCTGTGAGTGCTTTATCAGACACATAAGCCTATATTACATGGACTGTAAAAAGTGAGATGTAAGGAAGAAATGAGACTGAGACTCTCCTCCTCCTTACAGTGGTAAAGCAGGACCAGTATATCTGCGCAAGTGCAAAGTAATCTTCAGTGCGTCACTGCCCCAGCGGGTGATGGTGCTGGAGTGGAGGTCCCACAGCCACTCATAGCGGTGTTTGCTACATGGATTGCAGCTCGAACTACTGCAGCAGGAGAGTGAATGTGTCTGGCTTCAAGACAGACAGGTGGCACGGCAGGAGACTCAGTAGCTGTCTTAATGTGATAATGATGGGCCAGCGTCTTAGCCTGTGATCATGCTGTGACCTGAAATGTAGTCAAAGCCTATGCAGACAAGCTGGAGATAGCAGTCAGAGGCTGTGGTGAAGCCCATGCCACCCTTTCAGTGCTATTTGCTGTTCCCAGGCTGCAAAGATGAAGATCTCTATGCACTCCATGCTATCAGCAGAAAGAGTTGATGGGCTGACATAGCTTTTTGCTTTGTGGATATCACTGTAAGAAGTAATCTTAACAGTGCTTCATTTAGTTAGAAAAGCAGCAAAACCTGGAGGGAATAAATATTTTCCATGTGTAGATAACACAACCATTAATAAATTTGGGCATGTAATTAACTATAACTAAATATGAGGAAGACAATGATTATCAGAGGAGAAATTGGCCACATGACTATTACAATTACCTTAAAATTTTCAGAGAGATGATTTTCTCAAGTTGTTACAACAATATGATCAGTGGAAGAAATAGAATGAGAGTTTCCTAAAGAGGTCTTAATGATACTACTGTACGATATCCAAAATCTTGGGTTTGTTTGTACAAGCGTTAAGAATCTACACCCTTCAGCTCTCCTTTCATCCTAAAAATAAATAATGATTTTATACCTGAATAATATATCTTGGGCTGAAGAGTGTTATAACCTATAAAGCTCCAACATGAATTGGCATGAAAATGTAAATTACACTGTTTATTACATTATCTAGATATGTACATTTGCTGTAACAGTAATTTAGCAGTTAATCATCTTGCCATGATTTTAATCTGTTGCTTGATACTAGCTGAGATTATTTGTAAGTGGATTTCCCCCCTTGTTATTCTATTAATGCCTCTTTTCCCTTTGAAATATAAAATTGAATATACATTGTAGAAATATGCATATGTATTATTATTAATATAAACCAGAATACTTCACATACATGAACACTGTACCTATATTGCCATCAGGATTAGGTTGCCTTGATTTTCTCAGTCTGTGTTTGCTGAAGGTCTTTGGTTAACTGTGAAAAATTAATAACAGCTAAAAAGATTAATGTCATGATATAGGAGACCAGGATATAAATGTCTTTCAGATGAACTTTATTTTATCTGGACTTCTTACTGAGATATAAAATTTACTTCAAATCATCTGTTGTATATCCCTTAGAATCAGTCTGTGAATTTACTGTAGGATATAGCCTGAGTAACCGAGAAATAATCATGGGATTGGAATTGTGAGATACAAAGTGTGAGGGGAAGACAGTGGAAAACAGAACAAGTGGCAAATCAGCAGTAATTAGAAAACAAAAAAAAATTATGAAAAAGTAGCTACTACATATAGACTGAAAAACATAAGAATATATGCTTTACTTTATAAAAAGGGGAGGGAAAAAAAGAAGATAAAACTTAAAACTAAAAAAGGCCATAATGAGAGAAAAGAAGTCAATATATCTTCAGATTAATAATGTGAAAGAAAATACGTGAAGTATTTGGCCATAGTCCTTTTTTTTATTTTAATATATTCATATAATTCAGCTCTGACTTGTATTTGGAGATGATCAGCAAGCCATATTTCTGAATTTTGTTATTGCTTGCAATTTATTATTCCATTCTAACAGTATTTGCACATGTTCTGTTTTAAGCAAGTCAGTACAACTATAGTAATTGTTATGATTGAATTTCTGCAATGGAAATTCTTCTGCAGAGCTTGTTTAAACATCCCTTTATAGAAATAGTGAGGAGTTTGTCACTGAAGTCACTAAATATAACAGATTCAGAGTCTTTATTATTCCAGTTAATAGTTTGCTGTGATACCTTTGCAATAATCTTTCATAAACTACATTTACAGTGTATTACATGCTTTCAGAACTCTCTAGCCCTCCTCTTTCTGATATTTCACACAGGCCAAATTCTTCTGTCTGTTCCAGTTAGCTTGAATAATGTGTATTTTTAATACATACTTTGCAACTAAATTTTCTAAAATTGTCCAAACTTTGAATGAATTTGATAACCTGTAGACAGAATATTATTTTAAAGCCAACAGTCTTTGACCAAGAATCATCCTTAGCTTGCATGCAGTCAGCCAAAGTTTACCTCCTTGTACTTCTCTAGACAAATACAATCACAAATATTTGTCCAGGGCCTTGAAAATCCACTGTAACAAATTTAGATGTGTTATACTTGTTATCCCCTTGTACTCACTATATTTAAATACTTATGTACAGTTCTTGTGCTTGTTCTTTCTATTTCCAACTACTCCATGAAACTGCTCTTGATACCTACCCCTGCATTGCCTCTGTTTTACTTCNGGGTGTTATCTGCTATCCTCTTATCAGCGCGCTTGGAAAAGGCACTGATGAGGAGTGTGGATGGAGCCCTCCCTGGATCTTCATTCGCGAAGCCTAGCCACGACGACAACGACTTCAATCATGCAGAAGGAACAAGGTTACACATCTCTGTTATCAGAGTAGCAGTGCTTTGGGGGTTAATCAATACTGTGGCTGATCAAAGGAGGACTTAAGCAGAACTGTTAAATCTTGTGTACTTAGTGTACATGAAAAAAAGGAAACATGAAGGACAGTGTGAGGCTTTGTCATTTCTGTACAAATGTAGCTGTGAGAAATGCAGACATCTACATTTTGAGGGAGAAGAGAAATGAGCACTGCTAGAAACATTCAGAGTGGAGTTTATATTGAGACATTGTGATTTTTTTTCCTTCCTTCTTAGTGCTTATTTCTTTTAAATAAAAGACCTGCTCTGGAGATGCATCTTAGAAATTATTTTTTTCCTAAGAAATTGAGTTATATTTATACTTTTGAGCGATATTTATGCTTTTCAGCTTTATATGGGAAACAGGATTTTCTTCAGTTAAAAGATGTATTTTATCTATCTTTTGTCATGAATTTAAATGTTTGTCCTCACTACTTTATCTTCCTAAAAGTGAAAAGTCAGATGCTCCAGAAACTCCACTGGGGAATTTACTGTTGATTTTACTAGGAAAAGGCTTAGGAGCTTTGGATAGATAACAGAAAAATGATGGATTACTGAATGGATGGATGGATAGATGGATAGATTGATGGAAGGATAGACAGAATCCTACAACAACCTTAATTTATTTTGCTTCAAAAAAGCTACAATCAATTTATACAAATGAAGTTGTGCCCCTGGGTATTTTTGTTTGGGTTTTTTTGTGCTTTTTCTCTTCTGAATTCTATTCTAGTATGTTAGATTTATTGTGTACATATTAAGCACAAGCAAACAGTAAGAAAGTGATAGAAGTGTAATCATGTACAGGTGCAAAAATAAGAGTGACTAGCAGAAGAGATGAAACAAGGGTTACAATTCCCGCTGCTGATACTGCAGGCATCTTGATTAAAAGCTGACACTGGGTCAGATACACAAATGCTATCACAGAGAACATGTTGTGAGCCAATTAAAAACATTTAGGTAATATTTTTGCCTTGTATCTCCTCAATAGTGTCATTAGCTTTCATGTTTCAGCTTGTGCAGTCAGCAGTGTTACCATTTACAACTGCTGCTTCTGCTATTGATTGACAAAACGGAAATGCACTTAAAAACATTACTGCAAACAGATTTGCAGTGTGTTGATTGTGGATAGACATTACCATGAGAAAGAGTATTGATTTGTTATATTAATTTATGGGGCTATTTCCATGACAAATTTTTGCTATTATTTGAAGGAGGTGAGAAGGACAAACCGTAACTAAGATTCACCTCAAAGACTGTAACACCTCAAGTGGGTCCAGGAAGCACTAGATTTTTTTTCCTTTTATTTTTCTTTTTATGCCTACATTTGAGCGGGAAAATCACCTCCATATTTTGAATTGTGAGCGTCAAATTTACACAGAGGAAGCTCATTCCGCATACAGCTGAAGGTAGGAGAAGGGCTGTTTCTTTACCTGTCTGGACATAGGCAATGGCATTCATGTGACTTTGTTTTACTTTCACCTATCTCTGCTTTGTGCCAGAGACCTTTCTTCTACCTTCCCCCACTATTTCAACACCTATTATGTAGAATAGCAAGTGGAGCTAAATGATCTCGCAGAACAAACTCCCTATTATGTCATTAATGTTTAAACTCCTATTAACTTTCAAGATAGAAGGTTAAACATGAAATTACTCAAAGTGTACTGTCAAAAGTTTCATTTTCAAAATTTGAGGGTTTTTTTTCATAATTCTGGCATATAGTAGTATTATTGCTATTTTTACACATGCAAATAAATAATAGTTATAAGCTGTTTAGGTGTTGTTATTAAGGGTTATTGTTTTAATAGCATGGTGGCACTGAAAAACATATGCACATGTTTATTAATAGCAACCATTAAATCAGTCGCAAGGCAGACAATATTACCATGATGTTAAATAGGATCTTTATTAGTTCAGTCTCATTATCTTAACAGTTTCAGAGAGAACAAGAATATTGATGAGATGATATCAATCTTCTTGTCCTTTGAAACTGAAACAGTGAAGAGTTTAGTTTCACCAGTAAAATTATATCCCTAACTACATTTCATGCTATGGAGATGCTACTCCATGTTATCAGGTAACAGTGTTAAAAAGAAATATATTCTGTTGTGATCATTGTAGGTAAAAAGTTGTTTTGCAACTGAATTGTACTGTTTAGATGTAAACTAAAGATTATTCATGAAGTTAAGATGATCTCATTAGTTGAAGTCACGGCTTCAAACATTCCTCATCAAAACAGCTTAAGTCTTACATCACATTTCTGCCAAGTACTATGCGCATGAGAATAGCATAAAAAATTAAAGTATATTTTTCAAGAAAATGAAACATCTCTTTCCAGCAAGAAAAAAAAGGGGTATACAATTCATTATCAAATACAGCATTGAACATCAATGCAAAGATTGAAAGATTTATTCGAATATGTAACAGCTTAGCATAATGTATAAATGTCCTTGGAAGTGTGGATGTTCTGTGACTTTTTTGGGGTAATATATAATTGATATCAGTTAGTCTTGTAATACAGCATTCAGAGTTACATCTTTTCGTAGAACATATACAGATTATTACAGAAAATTCTTTTAAAATGTCAATGTTTAATGTCATCAGTGTATTTCATTTATTCTTTGTAAAGGATATTTTTATTTCATCTCATTTTCCTTGGTTTCCTTTATTTCATTTATCCTTTGTAACATATCTTTATTTTTTAATATATATTATTTATTTTATATATCCTTTGTAAAAGGTATCTGTATTTCATTTTCCTTCGCAAATGAGGATTTAACAAGACAATATACTTCTCCAGTGAAGACAACTTGGATTTCATGTGTTACCCTACTTACCTGCGTAATGTATCTTCTTCATACTTTCTCCTAGCATGAGGGTGTGCTTCCCTCTCCCCCTGCAACCTGACCTTTATTTCTTGTAACCCTGTTCAAGTGATAACCACTAGTGGTGGTTGTAATGGATGCGTCTGGTAGAGATAGCTACGTATGGGGGGAGAGATGTAACAACACAATAGCCGAGGGCTAATTTGAGCAATGCATCTGCCTAACCACAGTGTTGGTCAATGTCCAACTCAAGCTATATTTGGAAGAAACTAATATCTGTAGTCAGTATATAAATATGACTATAAGTCATTTATCTTCATGAATAGCGGTCAGCCCAGAGCCCACTGAGCATTCCTGTGCAGCAGCAGGCTGCATACCAGGATCTCCCAATAAGTTCTGGTCCTTCTGGGTCCTTCTGCTACAGTATCAGTTGTGACACTGAGGTGGTTGCCATCAAGGGAGGTTTGGATGTGATATTTATTTTGTATGTATTTGTATATATATTTCATTTTATTGCTATTATTTTCATTAAAGTAGTTTAAGTTTTCATTTCCAATCCACAAGTCTCTTTTTCTCTCTCTCTCTCTCTCTCTCTCTCTCTCTCTCTGTTAATTCCCTTTTTCCTTCCTGGAGTGGGGGAAAAGGGGGTAATAGCATCTGTCACTGGATTAGTGGTTGGTCGGCCCAACACTAAACCTTGATGCTCCATCCATAACATCTGCGCTCTAGTGAACAAAATTGCCTGAGCCTGTTTCACTCATGTTTGGAAAGTTACAAAACCTTAAAGTCTGCATAACAATATTAAGGGTTTGTTGTTTTGTTGTTTTTCTTTTCACATCATCAGGAGAGCTGTTGATCATTTAAGTAGCAAAGGAGAGCTCCACTGAAAATGCAGCTTAAAAAAATCCATGAAATCCAATCAGCTTATATATCTGAATGTTCTTTCTTCTCCTTTTTTTTGCTTTAAGAAGTAGCGCCTAAGCTTGTGAAAAGCTGCAAATAGCTTATGTATGAAAGACATTTTTGAAATAAAGACAGAATAGGAATGAATAAACTGCAAAATTTTATTTTAGAAAGATGAATCTTTCTGTATTATTGAAGAAGATATTTGTGTATGTTATCTCAAAACACTAGAAGAATTTCAAAGACTGTTCTTGCAAAAGACTTAAATGCATCTTATTTCATTACAGACTTTAGAATGTGACCATATCTTTTAGCACCACTTTGAATAAACACAATATCTACAGAAGCTTTTCAGTGAGTAGATAGATACTGTGGAACTGTATTAAATGAATACATTGTGAATGGGTATTTTTGTAGCTATCTTGATAAGAGGATTATATTCACATGCCCTAAACTAAGGCAAAATGTGCCAGAAAAATGTTATCACATAGCTGGATTTTCTGTTTCAAGCAACAAATTAGAGTCAGTAAAAAGGGGGGGGGGGAAAAAAATATATTCAATAGAGTATGAATATTAAATAATTTAAAAAATTAATATAGCCAACTGTCTCTGGTCATTTCCTACCTCTGCAGTCATAACACTTAAAACTGGTAAATGTAACTTCTCTTTTCCTTTACTCACCTCAGCATTACACAACAGTTGGATAAAAAGAGGTTAAGTAAAAGACATCCTGTATTTGCCTATTCTTTGATAGATGTGTCAGACCTTGTATGGTTTCAGAAGTACTGGGTGATAGCATTAATAAAACATATAGTTTTGTAGAGGCTAAGGTGAACATAGAAGAGCCAGAATTAAGTAGTGTGAGTTTCTGCTGTGTGAATCTAGAGAATAGAACTTCCTAAGATGAGTGGAATTCCTCAGATTTTATATGACTAACAACACTTTTGCCATACTTTCGGATGCATTGAGGGTATTTTGATTTACGTTGTTTGGGGTGGAAAAGGAAAATTTTTCATATGGATACTCATCATGGGATTCCTAGTTTCATAGGGAAACCGAGATGCTGAAATTACTCATTAAAAGGCCAAAGTGACATAGCAGCAGGACACATATTCCATTATTTAAATTACCTAGTTTTGACATTATATACCCGACAAAATGCAGAAAGAGAATGATACCACAGACCAAGAGATTAGAGAACTTCAAACTGGCAGGAAAATGTCGCTCTATGTCCTCTTTTCTAATGGGTTTTAATTATTTCTCCAAAGTAGAAAACCTTTTCCCTCAACTAATTGAAAACAGCCAGGTGATTCAGGCAGGTGCTAGGCAGTGTAGAGATTTAGATGCATACCTACTTAACCACATCTCCATTAAGCTTTTTACCACTCTGTAAGAAAGAAGCCGAGTCAATTCATCACTTTCTCTCTTTGCACTTACTAAACTTGCCAAGATACAAAAAGGTTCTATAACAAACACGTTAAAGAACAACTTTCAGTTTCATGCCAATGTACCAGAAGGGAGAGGATGTCAAAATACTGAGAAGAAAGATGGATTGGAAAAAAAATGATTTTTAACTTTTATGCAAAGATCTCCTGCAGTGTACAAGTCAAGTTTCCTTTTGCCATGCTACCAAATGATGGCTAAGACAGAATTATTTTCATTGTTCTTTTTATAGCACCAGCGTATTTAAAATATATCAAAATACAATGCAATAGGAAGAATGGATTTTTTATTGGTCCCCCATTTCCTCTTCTGTTAAACAGCCAGAAAAACCTACCCCCCCCAAAAAAAAACAACAAAAAAAGCACACATACACACAAAAACCCCCTCCAAAACAAAAAACCAAAACCAACCCACCTCTCTCTATGTGAAATCAAGACCAGTTCCTCTGCAGTTTCCATCTTAATTTATTCAGTGCACTTAAGTGACATGGAAAGTGTCAGAGTACTTGGCAGACTAGTATTTCAGTTGAGTTTCACTCAGACAAAAAACTAGCATTCTCTAAAATTAGAATTCTGTACTTTGGCATTCTCTGAAATTAGACTGAAATATTTTGTTTAAATCAAAGGAAGCAACAGCCTTGGAATTTACATCTCTGGAACATCTACTACACACACAACACTTCTAAACAAAACAATTACATCAACAGACTTTCATGAGCCTAAAGCCTGAGCAATGGACTGACAGATCAGTCTCTTTAAACTTGGACTTATAACTGTGTTTATGCATTGTTTATCAATATGGTATCAGATCACCTTATCAGGCAAATCTAGTTCAGTGAGGAATTTTGCAGTGGAACATAACACTCAACAACAATATTTAATGGAAGTCTTAATTCTTTTATCCAGGTATGGTTTACTTTCAAAAACAATATCCAAACACAATAAAGGCAGTTCTTGTAAATTTCTGTACATTCATTTTGAGAAATATACTCACTGATAACACAGTTACATAAGATGAACATTTAAAGGTATTAATTGTAGACAACAAACTCTGAAAACATAATGTTCTGTATTTATAACTGATTCAAGTCAGAAATACAGTCTTTAAACAGAAATATATCATGCGACAGAGTTATTCAACTCAGAAAATGCTAGTCATGGGAAAAAATATCTTAAAGTCTTCTTATATTATTTTTTTTAAATTGAAAAAAATCCTGCAAGCTATTTATTGCAAGTTTTTCAATTCAAGTGTAATTCCGAAAATATAAGAGGAGGTGGAAGGGTGAGGGAAATAATTCTGTATTTATATGGTTTTAAACATTACAGATAATTCTAGTGGAAGGAAATGTAATTCAGGACCTGGTATTACGAGTTTCAGTGTATTGTGAATGGAAGTTTCTGTGAGATGAGCAGGGATGGATCTTTTCTCTTTAAAGTAGTTATTTAAGCATACTCTAGCCTTTTTGAACGAGGCAGTACTGAAGCGAGAGAGATAATGACCTGTGTGAAGTATCACTACATGGAGAAGTTTAGGTTTTTGGAGGCTCCTGACAAGTATCTCCCCTACAAGATTTTGTGTGATTATCCAACTCTTCTTCATATCATAAAAACCTTCAAAGCTGACTCAGCCTTTCCTTCTACGTCTTTCTCTTACCTTGAAACAGCACCCTTTTGTGACTGGTGCCAGAGACAGTCTTCAGGATGTTTGATGCTTTACTCTAGGTAGCCATGACAATGAATGTTTTTACCACTCTTAAACAGCATTGTCACTCGTATCAAATTAAGGGTGTTCTGAGTTTCCTCAGTATACTTGAGGTTTATGACAAGGATGATTCAGATAGCAGAATCAGAAAAAAAACCCCTACTCTTCCCAATGATAAGAATGCAAAAATTGAAGGATTAATAGTTAATGGAACATACCCAATTTCAAAAGCATACTTTGATTTTAAAGGTGAACAAAAGAACAAGCCAGAAAATATTTTATCTTAGCAAAGCAGCTAACTCAGCTCTACAGGGCAATAAGGCTAACTGTTCATCTATTATGAAGTAGTCACTGGCAGAGGTTAGGAAAAAAGAAAATTAGTCTGAGGATGTCGCAATTCCTAGTGTTTCAAGGCATGCTTTCACTCAAAAGTCATCCTAGGAGGAATGAGACTTAAACCTGACCTTTTGAACTGGATACATGGTGTGCTAGAATCACTAAAGCACAGCTGAAGACGTATAAAGACATAAAAGACAAACTAAAAAACCCCACAGAAACAACCAATCTGATGTTCAAAAAGTTCATCACGGGTCTATATTACAAAGTCATGGCATCAACATAAATACCTATATGATATTTCTTTACACATTCTGCAGTTGCATAAGAATGTGTGAAATTAGACCAACAATATTTTTTTAGAATTATGTTTTATAAAAAGAAAAATTTCCATGAAAATTTTGTGTTGTTTATTAAGCTCTCAAACTGTCTAAAATGAAACTTTTCATTTTTCTGTTTAAAGTGACTTTTTGTTTAGATAATCTGTTTACTTTATGAAAAAACAATACAAAATAAGAAATTAGAAGTCTGGGTTTAAAATACTGAAGTGAAATTGTGCCTGAGAGATATTTGTCCTGTGAAGGGATAAATATTTAACCTCAGCAGTAGCTAAAATCAATCTACTGGTTGTAGTGTTTGGTTTTGGTTTTAAGAGAAAGTCTTCTCATTCCAATAAAAAATACAAATAACAGTAAAAAATATAAATAAACATGCATTTTCCACTGAATATTCCTTATTGTCATTTATGTTATTAATTTCCTTGTTTAAAATGTTGCCTACTACATCTTATGTTTCTACTAAATAACTTAAAATAGTTTTTTCTAAAATAACATTTGCATGAAAAGACAATTCCTTTATAATTCTTTTTTGGACTGTGTATAAGAGGGATTGAAAAAAAAAACCCCACCAAAACCAACCAAACAAACCAAAAAAACCCCAAAAATCAAACCACACACAAAAAATTTTTAAAAATTGAATAACACTGCTACCACATTTTTCTAGGTAAAAAATTTGTAACTCTCTTTGAATAGAGTATTAGGTACAGTGTTTTTAATGTTATTAAACCTTAACAGAAATGTAGAGAAAGTATTGCTTTTCTAACTTTAGATGTGATCAAACCTAAAGTTATTATCTTTCCAGTTTCATTTGCAAGCAAAACTAAATCTGTATAAGAACCATAGTGTTAATATTAGTTACCACAGGTACTTTTAATAATCATAATATTACTGTAAGGTATGCTTTTTCATTTTTCTTAACATTAAGCATGGAAACGTACTTAATATTTAATATTAAACTGATTAAAAATCTAACCAGTTTGTATCACTGGTTGATTAAAATTAGTATGTCTCTGCTGAAATCAATGGAGCTGAATTTCAATAGCTATTCATCCAATGTATTATTTCTAAAAGTGCAAATTAGAGGCTGTAAGCTTGAGGAAAGTCTGAAAGTTTAGTTAAGCCTGTTCCTCTTGCTCATTTAACTTAACATGTAAGAAGTCTTCTTGTATTTAAAATCTATCTATTCAAGTCTTTATATAACTAGAGTTACAAATTAAGACCAGAGATATTTCTATTTTGTTCATATTAACTAGGGCCTGAATCAACAACATTTTCAAATTTAAACCTCTTTGTACAGAAGGACCAAAGCTAAATGTGATGTGACTCACTGTGATCCAAGACTGTGTATCCATATCATGTCCTGCCTAGTAGTGAAGCTCACACTCACGGCCCTAGGCACACATGGTGCATGCTTAGAGGGCTGGTTATAAAAGAGATTTGCTTTCCTGCTGTAAGCATGGGTCTTTGCCATGTCCCTTTTGTGCTTGATGAGGTCAAGCATTCTTCAGCCTTGGATCCCCCAGGAAGGAATATAGCTCAGCTATGGTGGCCTCAAAGGGATACTGTAAGATTCTCAGTATATACACAAAATTAATTTGTGCCAAAAGGGAACCCTCCAACATTTCCTCAGCTAACAGCATGGTGTCTTACATTCCAAAGTTTATTGCAAGAAATTTATACGTTTTGCTTCGTAATAATTAGAATTTTTCTAAACTAAGAAGACATTTTGGCTTCTTATGAGAGGAGCCAGAACAAAAATTCCAATAACACCTCTTTGCTTTGCATCCTTGGATAAAAGCTCATTTCCCCTTGGTGTCAGGGCAACTTAAAGCTAAATTTGTGCACAGATATGTGCTGAACAGTAGGCTATAACAGGTAACTGACATTCCAGACTCTACTGTGCATACAGGCATGTTCAACATTCACCTATTGGATCAAGCCTTTGGGGAATGGTGACCCATTTCTTTCTAATTCCTGGATCCCAGTGTGGCTTGAAAAGGTATTAAATTCTTTGCTGTTTACATGAGATTCTTGACATGAACAGAAGCAGAATGCAATCAGGTACTGAGATATAGCTGCCTTCAGGCACACACAACTGCTGAGCAACCTCTGTTGATTCTCCTTTTTGACACGTTTGTCCATGCTCACCTATGCATTTTTCTGGATATTTTTGACAGTTTTTAGAACTTTCTTTTCACTAAAAATGTTTGGGGTTGTTTTGGTTTTTTTTATTCTTGATTGAATTAGAGTGTATTAACTAATGTTTCAGTTGTCTTTGTAATTAATTAATTTTTAGGAAAAAAAGCTGCCATTTTTGCATTATCAAGATGACTTGACATTAAAATTCAACAACTAATAATATAAAGGAAGATGCATATTCATATTTGTCACTTCTCAGGCATTCAAGTCATTAGGGTTAGCTATGTAACAATTTCTCCAGTGAGTGAAGACTGCCATCTTCTGACTTCCAAAGTACATCTTCACAACTGAATATATAGCTTAGTTTACCTTGACTCCTTTATCACAGTGCTTCCAGCTGGAAAAACCTTCAGTCACATCTTGATCCTGTTGTCTAAAATATTGCAGTCCAGTCAGGATCTTGCATCCACAGTATGCTGCTCCAGCTCTGAGAGACATTTATCTGTGACAAATAAAACCAGTCCACTCCTCTGTTTTCTTGTAGAGCTATCTGTTTCATATATTTGTCATTTCATCCACACTTTCAATGGAGTATTTTCTCTCACCATCAGTTAATTGATTGGTTTTCTTAGTAACTTTAAATGGTCAATGCTATGACAACATAGAGGACATACATATAATAGAGGTCTACCCCCCATCACAAGTCAAATTAGAATTACCTTACCCAAAAATTTCTGCTATGAAGCATGTGAATCTAAAAGTAAGTATCAGACATTTAATAAAATGCTTCAAGCTATTCACTAAATTAAACCAATATTATAGGTCTGCAGTAAATGGAACAGACCTATGCATATTTATTCTGTCCAATTGTCACACATTTATTTGTGGCTCAGTCAACAGACTGAGATACACTAAAAAGCCTCTTTAGCAGAAGGAAAGCAGAAGTTTGTTGGACCTACCACTGGAACAGAAGACCAGCTGGTGTATCCCCAGCAGGAAAGCATGTTTTCCACTGCTGAAAACACTGATAATCTGGCAGAGTTCCCTGTCAGGAGGGAAACCTTTTGGCAACCAAAGGTCATCTAATGTTTAGATCACTTTCTATCTGAGCTACAGTATCTGAATTTATGCATTTTCAGTGCAATAGATTCAGAATCCTACATCTGGATCAAATTCAATATAGAATCACACTCCACAGAGTAAAGTAGTGGAATATAAACTGTCATTTGGGTGAAGCAAGCATGCACCTGATCTATCACATCCATCCTTATGTTAAAAAAAATCTTTCTTCATATTCTCTCAGAGTGTTTTTATCTCTTTCAAACGTTCCAATACTTTCATCTCTTTCCTGAAGGAAAATCTCCACTTAGAAATATTTGATGTCATACTGTACAAGCTCACCTTCTGTACTAATTCATTTCAGTGTATTAAGTGTTAATCCAGGCTTTAATTAAAGCGTGTGTCTATGTGAATGTTTCTGTGCATTCGTAGGAAAAGAAATAAATACCCTTCATGAAAAATGTTCAGTCATCCAAAGAAAAAACTTCTAATAAGTCATTATAAATAGGATTTCTTGATTCCTCTCTCTCCCCTCTTCAATCCCTTAACCATCAGTTATCCATTTAGTCCTTTTGGAGGAGAAAAGAAAAGAACTTCTGCAGCTTGAGTATCCTCACCACCGTTTTGGTGAGTGGTTATTATTTATGTGGTTTGTCTTGTCTAGTGTTTGTACTATTTATGGTTAAGGAATTAGATGCGTGACAGTTATTGACACACAGACATTTATTTAATTTTTCACAGGGAGTGCTAATTGACCTTGTTCAAGAAAACCCTCTTTTGGTCAAGCAATTGCTATTCATTCTCTGGGTACCTCTGCAGGACTGGAGTATCTCTCATTTAAGGAAAGGTTGAGAGATCCGGAGTTATTCATCCTGGAGCAGAGAAGGCTCAAAGGAATATTATCGATTTGTATAAATAACTGAGGGCAGGGTGGGGGGCAGGACCAAAAAAAGAGGGAGTCAGGCTCTTCTCAGTGGTGCCCAGTGACAGGATGAGAGTCAATGGGCACAAATTGCCTGAAATTCAAACCGAAATAAAGAAAATTATATTTCAATATAAGAAATGTTTTTAATCTCATTATCTAAATATGTATTAGTTTTGCATTGCTTAAGGGGATATATGCAAATATGCAACTGTGGGAATATGTTATTTTTATCAGAAGAATTGTGTAAATTATTTTTTCAAGTCAACAGGCAAACTAAATAACAGGCAAACAAAAACTGAGCTAAGGAAAACTAAGTGCCTCTTCAGAAAACCCTATAAAAGCGATAAAGATGCTTGCCACAAGCCAGTTGAACAAGCAGATCTGGTAGTCAATAATAAAAAAAAAGCAGCAAAATGTCCATCTAGATGTTGTATTGTTACCTGTACTGGTTCACACTCAAATGTCCTCTTTTTTTAATATGGTATTTAAAAAATGAAAGTAATTACAGTTATATTCAAAAAGGTCTTTAATTTTTCCAAATATGACATCATTGATTTCATATCAAATTATTCAGAATGCAAATGGATGTGAAAAGCGAAGGTTAGGTTCCTGATACCACTTCAGAGAATGCTTAATGATTAACACAAGGTAAAATAATGTCAGCAGTACACCCAGCACAGAGTATGTAGATGTGTATTGCTCACTGTCTTTCCAATTTTGTTGCAGTCATACTCATAATTTGTCTAGATAGTATCCTGAATACTATATAATATGCTATAACTATATTATACCAGTGAGAAAAGCCTCTGGGAACTAAAAGTTGATCTAGGACAAATATGAAGAGAGGGTTTATTTTTACCAGTTACCTTATTAATGGAATATATTTTTCTTCACATTTTTCCTTTTTCTTAAAACATCTTTAAATGTAAACGATAACATTAGAAACTCTAATAAGCAAATTTAATCATCTGCAATGCTCAGATCCTTGATGAATGTGGTGAATTACCAAGTATGTTACTGTGTACTGCTTTTGGTATGACTGTCTTCAACTACCTAATGCATGATGATAAGGAAGACCGAGCCAAACTTCTTTCAGAGGTGCATCCTGAAAGGATGAGGATGCAGCAAGGGAAATCTCATCTAGATATATGGAAAAAAAAAAATCATTAAAAAGGCTGCATGCTGGCATAGGCTCCTGGGCAGGTTTTGGAGTCTCCTTCCTTGGGGATACTCAGAACTTAACCGGACAAGACCTTGAGCATCGTTCTACATCATTCTATGTCTTACACCATACATTGTGCAAAAAACTTGTTGTGGTTTGTTTTGTTGTTTTTTTCTGCTTTTACAGTACTGTTTCCCAAGTAGTCCAATGACCTGTCACAGGAGAAGGTGTCTTACTCTCATATGAGAAATACTTTGTACTCTTCTAGGGCCACACTAGCCTTTACAGAATTCCACTCTTTTAGAGGATTTGCAACATTTGAATCAGTTTTTCTTACTTAAATTTTAATTCTATGGAGTTTTGTAAAATGGACACTAACAAAAAATACAAGAAAAACACAACAAATTCTATATACCCAGAAAAATCTTTGGCTTTTACCTTCAGATACTAATAACCTTCTCCAATAGCTCTGGAAATTGCCTTACAAGAAGTATGGTTTTTAATTTCACCCTTTTTCCTTCTTTCTTGACTGGAAAAACTATGATTGCTTCTGGTACAATAGGTTCAGGCAATTATTCTTACATTATTGTAAGGGCTATCTGAAAATGAGCATTGATTTTGCTCTTTCTTGTGTCTCTTCTTTAAAAGTTCTCAGAGAGGGAAATCGGCACACACCAAAATATTCTTCTAATTTTAAGACATTTCCATCATATATTTGATTGCAAAATGTGTCAATAATAACAGAAGAGATACTCTAACTGTAGCACAGCTCCAGTGTAAATCATGTAGGTTACTCCTTGTTAGAAACAATGTCTTCTTGGAATTTATTCTATATCATTTACTATGTATATGAAGGAATACACAAAGCATGCAAAGAAGAAAGAATCTTCCTTGAATTCAGCTCATTTTGCATGGATTATTATGCACCTAGATTCAACACAAACATAATTGAATTTTTCTAAATTGAAATGGAGTTGTTCAAAATAGAGACACATAATCTGAGGATTCTTTTTCATCTCATGTGCAGAGTCTGAATGCAACGCTTGTGGAGTTTGCTTTTATTAAAAGCTTAATGTACGTTTACTAATGTAGGTTTAAACATGGCTTAATTCTTAATCAAATATATTTCAGCAGCAGGAGGGCCAACGTTCAAATAATGATTAATTGAAAACTTAATTAAATACTTCAAAATACACATGAAAGTGTTCTGATAAGTTTCAGGTCATGCAGTTTGCATCTGAATCTGAGTAATGAAAATGAAAGACTTGATCCAAAATCCTTTATAGTCAGTTGCTGAAATTATCCCAACGCTGCTGAAGAACGTCTAGCTTTGAATATTGAGAATGAAGCTTTCTGAGGTAATTTTCTGAGGTAGTTTTGCATATGGAATATATAAACAAAGAGTTGGCTTCACCTGCCTGTGCTGTGAAACATCACTTTAATAAACTTTATTCAAAACTGCCACAAAAATATTTTTCCAGTCAGATTGGAACTGAGACTACAAAATATAAAGATTGTTTATTTTAGGTAAATAAAAGTTTATGATTTGTGTGCTTTATTCTGCATGGTTAATCACAGCATACTGATGTACTTACTAAAAACTTCCATATTGTAAAAACAGTAATTCATTCACAATGGAAAACATTTTTTTAGTCATTCTCAATTTATGTCACATTTTTCCCCACCCACAGGTGATTCATTTTGTGTCCTACAACTTTGGTGTAGCACTGTTTATAGCCATTCTAGTAAAGAATCCTGCTAATGGCTCACTGGCTCATTTTGAACCGTGTTATGTAGGGATACATTAACATTGAGAGTCCCTATACAATTATGATGATGTGTAACCTTCACAAATAAAATCCTTAGGACAAAGATTCATTTAACTCTTAGAAAATAACTCCAGAGACAGATAAGCCAAGAAGGGAAGATACAGCAAGAACACTTTACCAAAATGCATGCCAGGAGTAAACAGATAAGTCCACACTGCTCTGCAAATTTGGATGTTGCTTTAACTGACAATGGGAGATGCACTTGTGTTTTTCACGGAGATAAATAGGGCTGCGAGGTGGAGGAGGGAGTGTATGTGTGGGCTTCACATATCTGCATTTGCACTCATGCCCATAGGTGTACTGCAGAGAAAGGAACTGCACTCATATGTCTGTAGAGAGACAAAGCAGTAGTTACTCCTTGTATTAGCAAGGTTATGCTTTTTAACTGCTGAGAAGAATATTTAGGGCTGAAAATAAAGGGGGTGGACTGTGAGATGCTTAGGGAAATAAAACCGGTAAGAAGTGATTATCTTACATATGAGTCTGGAAAAATGAATGAACTACAGGGCAGTGGCACAGTTCAGAGACTGCAATGCAGCTGCGTGAGGGGAACACCACCTCAGGGCTAACCACTGGTCTTGTGAAGAGCTGTCAAGAAGTTAATTCATTATTGGGCTCCTCAGCTAGCGTACTAGAAGACACTACAGGGACCTCTGCATGGTGCTATTTTGTTCACTGCAAATATAATCTTGATTTCTTTGTTGCTAGCAGCACAGCTTCAGCAGAAAAGATGAGTATCTTCTTTATGCTCTGATGGGCAAAACCAACTATCATCACAGAAATCCAAAGATTAAAATGACTTAACAGTTATTAATTAAAGGAGGTCATATCTCTTGTCTCAGCTGACTATTTTTATTAATGAAAGCATGGCTAAAATGCATCTTTAATTCCTCCTATTTACTCAGTTCAGCATTGTTGTGTTCTGCATTGTCATTTAGAGCAGTGGAAAGGAAATTTAAAATGCTTAATAGGATCAAGTAGCAACCTGTACTCACTTTGTGTTAACATAAATTGCACAGGCCAATGATGAAACAGCTATTAGGACACATTTTCTTTCCCATAAGAATTTGTGTTAGTTGAGAAAAAGGCAATGAAAGCAGAACAGTGCTACCTCTGAGAGCAGCAGCTAATAATGGAAGAAAAACAAATTTCATCTACTTTATAGAGAACTGACAGGGGAAACCTATTCTTTCCTACCTGTCCTAGGTAATTCAGGAATTCTCACTACATGCCAGCATGATGTGGGGCAGAATCAGCACATCCATGCCTGCATGTTGCCTGTGGATGTCTGCCCATCACACCCTGCCTGCCTTTGAGGCAAACACAACTGCTGGTAGATTTGATGGTCTGAATACTCATCTGCCTGGCTAACCACTGTGAGCACTGGAGACAACCTCTTCTGGCCTCAGTGGGTGAGATAACTAGTTCACAACAAGGAACACATGAGATATAGTCAGTAAAATTGATCTCATATCACAGTTGAACTTTTGTTGTTGAATGTTGATATAAGGGGTAACAGAATTTGGGTTGGAGTTGGGAGAGGATGATGGGAGAGAGTTAATTTACATGATGATTACACTCACATAATAATTATTCTCTTATTAAGAGTGTGTATGAGCTGCAGTCATTTTTCACGCTGTTGCACCTTACAGGATTATACAAGAAAGATTCTGTGTCCAAACCCTTTTCTTGGTGTTCATTTTAAAGTAATATTTAATCAAAACAAATACAAAGATAAAAGCTCTGTTACTGCAGAGGCTTTGTTGGCCATATAGAGAATCTGACTTCTGGGACAGACTTCCTGGGTGCACACCCCTTCCACAGCCCAGCTCACTTCTGTTTCCTAAAGAGTGTGGCCCATTTATTATACGTCCTATTTGTTAGCACATATCAGTCAGATCCGGTAGTACTAAACAATACATGACACAGTGTTCAAAGAACATGCTTTACCAAACTGCCAGAGTTGCATGTGGTCTATGCTCCAATGGGCTGACAGTGACTTGTTAATGTGTTTATAAAGATGGCATGTCTCCTGGGTGGTTGCTATTAAGGTCAATTTCCTAAATATCTATGGATTTTACTTTTGTAACTCCACTAAGTATTTCATTAAATTGCTTGATCGATATCCCACTTCACTCTGGTTCTTGCTCCTGGATGCTTTGCTCTCTTTCTCTGAAGTATAGAAAGGAAATTACATGATTAAATAAAGAAAAGAGGAATACTATACCTTGATTTCCACTGCCAGCAGCATCATCATCTTGTAGAGCTACATACTTTTAAGCCATATTTATGATAATAGAGAAAACCATACTTAATAATGAGCAAGCTCCTCAACTGCATAACCTGCCCCTCAAGAGAGATACATCACATTGTGGTTACTATCAAGAAAAGCAAAAATGAAAGAGCAGTCTGTAAACACATTTCTGAGGTAAAGCTTATAAGGAGACAGTATGCTTCAGTCATATACAAGAGTGCCTTAATAACTGAGACAATCCTCCCTATCTTGTTTTTCAAATCCTTAGCTATACTAAATCTCTAATTTAGCTTTCCCTCTTTCAGTGATTAAAAAACCCAAGCATGGCACCAATTTAAGAAGAAACAAAAGCCTAGCAAAACTGGAGGCTGTTATCTATTTCATCTATTCATTGCAACTACTTTTTTGTTTTTGCTTTATATATGTTACTGTTACTATATTTAGACATCATCACCAAGACATATTTTTTTTATATTACTGGCCTTAGAGAAATTATCTCCCTGGATTTAAGGTTTTCATAGGCTGCCCCAATCATAGTCTGTATCCTTAGAAGCACAGACTCTATAGATTGATCTTCAGCTATAAAGCTGGTAAAAAAGCAGCCTCGTATTAGATTGGGCTCTGCCTGGAGAGAGCCTGATTCCAACAATCCCTCTACATTTTAAAAGCACAGGTTTAGAGAACCAGAGTGACATCACCTTGACAACCATCCAAACCACCCCCTGTGGAGCTGTTCTTCAATCATTTCCTCTCTGAAGCATCAGGTTGCTCAGATTTCAGCAGCAGGTGTTCTAATAGGCTGTGCTTATGCTTGTTCCTCTCTTTAACTGAAATAAACAAGGCATTTGTAATACATAAGTGATTATTATGATGGACCAGGAAATGATAATTTGGTATAAAACAAATTTCATCCAGATTTTGTATCCTTCCCTTTTGCCTCCTCTCCCATAAAATCATGAAAATCTGGAAAAGGAAGGTGTAAAAAGCATCCTTTTTTGTCTGTTCCCAAGCTTAAATTCTGGCTGCCCTGACAGTGCCTGTCTGTGGCAGGCCACCCTCTTGTTGTTTGCTTCTTTGCTAAGCTAGCAGCAGAGAGAATACTACCCTGCAAGCTTCCAATAAGTAGCCCTGTATATGGTCTTGACCACTCCACTTTGTTTTCTCAACTCCTTCACTCTGAATGACAATAAGAGCAGTCATACTGCGAGTGCACATCTTGGCATTTTGCTCTGTACGAGATTGGTGTCCTTGCAGGCAGCCTGTTGCCCTGCAACCACCCCCCCCCGCTTCAGATTTATCAGTGTGCACAGATGTTCAGGGTCTGTGTACCTACCAGAGGTTGCTGGCAGGTTGATCATGCGAGGACTCTCAAACATCAAATAACTCTGATCATTGATTTTCCTGACTCCTCAGGGAACTTCAAGAAACACTTACCTTACACGTACTTGTCAGGTGCATCATCTCACACGAGTTTTACTCTGAACTTCCTCCATCTCCTTCAGTCTGTCTTACTCTCTGTTGGTGCACCAAATAAAAGGACATTTAATCTTTCTTAAACCACTTTCCCTTCCCTTAGTTGCACATCTGTATATGATATTCAACACAGGGTAGAGGAAGTCAGATTCGATTTGTTTTCTTTTTTAATTTTTTTCTTCTGTCTCAATTCACAATAAGCTGGTCTTTAACTCACAAGCTCTTTATTTGATGAAATTCTGGGATGATATCAAAAGACAGGAATCACTGCATAGGTAACAAAAATTTCAGACATGAAGGAAGCCTACATTTTTCTGTTCTTGCTTCACTTCCTCCCTTTCTTAATCCTCTAGCTAACATCTACTTGATCTTGTAGCTTTCCTGGAGTACAAATAATTTTTGTACTCATTCTCTTTTAGAAAATCCTTTGCCCTAATCCATAAGCACCTTAATAAATAGCTGATTCAGTATCTTCATCTCTACAATCAAGTCACTTAGTGGCCTGATTCTTACTTTCTGAGCACTATGCAACCTTACAGCATTTACACGCTTGCTTCTTTCCTTTTGTCTCCCAGTACACTTCACTACCTTCAGTCTTTCACTGCCAGCTTTGACCTGAAAACTTTGCCTGTCAGGGCAGAGAAATTAAAATGTGCTCTCTTGCATAGGGAGGTAGAGCAGAAAGAGGAGCACAAGGCTCTATTTCCACTAAAAGCAGCATTGCCAGCCAAGCAGGTTATTAAGTTTCGTATTTAGTTGCTTCTCTTATTTTCCACGTCACATTTTCAGATACTCCTTTACCTTTTTCACCTTTGTTCTTTCTCAAGCATGGAATAAGAGGTTAGGAGTTTTCACTGTTTCTTTTGTTATGATCCAATTAAAAAATGGAATATAGACAATTGTAGGATTTTCAGAACAGTCTTGCCATTGAACTCTGGCTTCATCCACAGAATGATTGTCTCTGGTAAATGGGGTTTCAATACTTTTTTCTGTCAAGTAAATAGCTCATCTTCAAACCAAGCCTGAAACAACTTCATTTTCTCTTTTTTCTCCAAATCTGTAGGGTACAGAGCAAAGCTGGCAGCTTCCCATTGAGCATAGCTGCTATGGACTCCTCTCTGCAAGCTGCAACAGAGACAACATGCCACTCTTACAGGAAGGTTTTAATTTGTCACTACTTATAAAGTGATGTGTAAGCAAGTAGGGGTTTTTCTCACTTGTGAGCAACAGTTTAACTCTCCAATCAAGGCAGACTCTACCTCCTTTTAAAATTCAGAGCAGAGTACTTTTTCTGTGTTCTGGAAAATTAATGCTTATTTCTGTGTTGATTTTTCTCTGATGGAAAGCATATATTCTTATTACATTGATAATAGTGAAGAAAAATAAATAAAAGGAACCAAAGAAACATGATGCAGTGAGGTCAAGATAATGAGGTTACATTTTTTTTATTTTTCATTTTACAGAGAAGGTTTGAGTCAATGCAAGATGGACACATAGAGACAGTGCATGAATATACTGCAGTGTACAGACTCTTATGGACAACCTAGCTGCAAAACACGATGGTCAAGGTAAGCCAAAATTACAGCCTCAGAATCACAAGGGGAGTTGTGCAGTGGTTGCGGTTAAGTACCTAGTCACTAGAAAAATGTGCTGCTGAGTTATTGACTGATCTTCTCAGTTATACAAGTGCACTCTAAGGACTCTATTTTTCCTCTGAAAATTAGCCTTTCACATGTACTAGGAAATGCCAAAGCCAATGGACCCTCACAACAAAGTAAGAAAACCCAGATCCCTTAAAAATACACTCATATGAACGCAAGCTCTGCCATCATTTTGATGACATATTTCTGTCCTCATAACTAGTCAGCTCCTCTAAATGCTGCCAAGAATATAAACATGGAACAAAAAGCTAAATAATTACCTTTTTTCTTTTACATGGCTAACTTCACCATGGTAAATTTATAATTGATTTGAACATTTAAACAACAGGATGCCACTAGAGCACAAGATAAATTTGTGTGCATGTCTACTGTAGGAATACAATTTTTAAGAACAGGGATACAGACCTTCCTAAAGTATTTCTCAATAATTTTATATGTAGACAATCTCAAGGGAGACTAATGAAATATACAATTTTCTTTCCATTTTGAGTTTTGTGACTTTGTCCTGCAACAGGTCTATTCAGTTTACTAGTATCCTTTTTTTTCCTGCCCCTGTATTTGTGGAAAAAGCAAGCACCTCTAGGTCCATTCAAATTCTATTTTGAAAAATTTGGTAATACATTCTAATTTCTTTGATGGCAATATTCATTTTTAAGAAAATATTAACCCTTTTCATTTGAAAGAAAAGTTCACCAAAATGTAGCTGGCCCAAAATTTTGCATTAATTCATTACAAGCTGATTGATTCCACTTTACAAATAACACAGTTCTTTTATTGTGCTTATAAGTTAATCTTGGATTTCCCTGTAGTAGGTGAGAGATTAAAGAGCAAAACACTTTCTAGTTTAGTGGTTAATTTATCTTTGCTTTTTCATTTGCATCCTGTACATATAACTCCCTTTCTGCTCCCTTTTAAAAGTTTTATAGACTTTCCTTCAAATAACAAGCATTGTTAGAGTTTGATCTTTCCCCCCAGCCCAGTGCTATCTACTTTATTCATCTGTACTTGCCTTACATAGATTCCAAATGGAAATCATCTAGAAGAACTTTGATCAGAACAATCTGGAATTCTTTCAGGGTGAACATTAACCAATTTTCCCCATTTAATATACATGTATAAGAAGAAAAATGCATGATTCGTATTTACACATCCCTTTTATTAGTATTTATAATGCAAGATGGCTTTAACAGCTCATTTTATCAAAGAACTCAAACATTAAATGTGATGGATAAGGTTTTATTTGTAAATAATTCCTGCAGTATTCAGAAGAAAAAATGTGGAAAAGGGTTGCAGCAACTTGTTTGTTTACATAATGGATTTGCATCTACATTATGAGTAATTTTGCAGTGATTTATGAATGGGCAATCACTGTTTCATGCTGAGGAAAAGACCACCAATGGACCTCATGCAGAGAGATTCCTGGCAGCCTTTAATATTAAAGCTTTAGTAAAGAATGACAAATTTAATTCTAAGCACTTTGATCAATACAGTGTAGAAATATGCATGTGTATACATATTTTTATTGTTGTTATAGGTAGAATTGTTTCGTGTGCATGTAATTGAAATTAAACCCCCATCTCTAGAAAAAGAAAGCTTTGCATACTCTTGCATCTCACTATGAGATTATATTTTTTAAATAATTGTATTTATTTTGGAGATAAAGCTAGGCCATCAGTTTTCCCCCCATCTCTAGAAAAAGAGACATCATGTCTTGTTTTGTATTCACCATTATATTTGTGTATTAATTTCATAGGTAAAATACAGTAAATATTAAAAGTTACATGGAGAACTTAAACAATTTATCTTCACACATGTAAGTTTATCTTAGCAATTTGACTGTGAGCTCTAAGTCAAACTTGCTTGTTTTGGTGGTTTTACTTTGAAAGAGATTTTTCTTTGGGCAGGAAAGAAAATAGGAATGCTATCTGGTATTTTTCAAATGTGAAAGGTACACAAGAGGGTACAACTAAATTGCAGAAACAAAGACAGGGAAATTAGGTAGTCTCTGCAGAAGGCAGCTCTTGTTCACCATTTCTGACCCTTGAAGGAATTTACACAGATGTAAAGATTTTTTTATTTTTTTTTAATTTCTGTTCCAGGTGCAAGACAAACATCTTTAACCTGATTTCTCTAATGCAAGAAAAACAAACAAACAAACCAAAACCAAAACATGCCTACCCCAAAAAAGGTCATGTACATGCAGTTCATTCCCTTGAATGAGAATGAAAACCACCCCAATGTCAAACATATTTGTTAATGTATGTCTGGAAGATCCTTTGATGTTACAGAATTAAAGGAGATATCAGAATTCACACAAAGTAATTTCTTCTGCTTTAGCACTTGGCCCTTTCTTCTATGATTTTATCCATAATACATTTGACTTCTTTATATCAATAAGGAGCGTAAGAATCTTCACAACGCTTTTCATGAATTAAAAGTATACCTTGCC
This sequence comes from Bucco capensis, assembly GCA_013396975.1. NCBI lineage: Eukaryota > Metazoa > Chordata > Aves > Piciformes > Bucconidae > Bucco > Bucco capensis. The sequence continues at coordinate 64,596 of VWZO01001572.1, read as the reverse complement.
TACCTTCTGTAGTACACTGAATGAAGTTGAATTCAATCTTTTGAGCTTTCTTAGAGATCCAGAGCCATTGTACAGATATGTTTTACAGAACCCTGCATTTCTTCAACCATGACAAATTCCTCTACCCACTAATGTGAGAGTGGAGAACAATAATTTTGTCTCTATCTCTTTGTCCTGAGCATAATTCATCCTCACTACAGGTAGAGCTTTACTTACACATACAGAATCATATTTTTGTAAAAAATATTGGCCTATCACTTTTTATTCATATTTTATTCATTCATATTTTACCTTTATTTTAATTGAAATGATTTAATAATTGTGTTTCTTATATGGGAGCCATATTCTGTGAGAAAACATACATTGGTGTATCCCATTCTAACTTTCTTACTGAATAAAGCAGCAACAACAAGCATCTCAATAGTTCAATAAATTTAAAGACTCTTCAGTACATCTTTCTGTCTGAAGTTTGGATGAAGATGGGTTTAAAGTTTGCTTTTTAGGGCTGATGGATCCAACAGTTCTATCAGCTTTGTGCATAAAAATTCCCATTACAAGGAACACCTGCCCTAATAAAGTTGTGAGAGTTCTATCAAAGTTGGACACATTCAACAGTGAAGCTGTTTTCATGAAGGACTTGAAAGATTAGTCTAAAGTTCTTTCTACTTGATCATTAACATCTTGATTTTTTTATTGCAAGTCTTTTTGGAGCTACATCTATGAATTATAAAATCTAGCTATTATGAAGTCATTAATTTTAATCCCCCCTAGAAAGGAATGATTACTCTAAAGTTAAATCACTGAACTGAGCTTCAGTTGGATAAAATTAAATCTCCAATAAATATCTCTCTTGTGGTTTAACCTTACTTTAAATAAATTTAAATCAAACTGATTATACTCTGAAAATAATTGATACACACGAACTGGGGCAGGAGATGAATTACAAAATAGAACACTGGCATGAAGATGGCAAACCTAACCCTGAATCTCTGGCTTCCTATTATCCACAGGTGCTAGAATATTTATATATAAGTATAAATAAAATGAAATACAAAACAATACAATACAAAGCAAAGGCAACAGATAGGACTTCTGTCATTCATGTATAGATGAGAGATGTATTTTCTCTCATGAAACATAACATCTTTTTTCTGACTGGTGAAGAGAAAACATGGCAAAGCTAAATTCAGTAGGGCAGCTTGTGGAGCAGTAAAGCCCAAATTTCTGCTTCTCAAAATGCAATACACATGGATAAAGGATGTTGTAGTGAGGTAAGGCAGCCTGGATTCTGCAAGATTTCAGATTGTCTATATTAACACATGACTGAAGGCACTGTGTTCATTTAGAACATTTGTTGGAAATTTTGTGTTAATTTTTCTAAATTATCTGTTCATATACTGGTATTCCCTGAAATCTTACCAGAAGAAAACTTATAAAATTACTTTGCTATTAAATATTTGTCAAGATCTGGAAATGTGTGTTGATAATGTGAGTAATCATGAAAAAAAAACTATAGTTTGATATTTTCTAAGGTAATACGAAAAAATTCCACTGAATTTGAGCAGTGAGCTGAGTGGCTGTCTGTTCTAACTGGCTTTATAAACACCAGCCATAATGCACAACATATATATTTAGCTCTACTCAGGAAGTGAATACTATTCTAACTCTACTTCTGAAATATGGTTATATTTCAGTTTCCACACAGAATTAAAATAACTATTTCAGCCAATGTAAATATGACCTCTCAAACAACTACAAGTTATTTGTTTCCTGCAGTATTCACAGCCATGTCCAGAAAACCTACACTGAAAAATGCTATCAGAGATCCAAGCAAAACTCTCTCCAGCCACATAACATACACTGCATTTCTCCACACTTGACTAAGCTTAATGTGTTACAGAATCCACATTTAATATTTCTAGCACTAAAAATACTAAAATTGGTTATAGTTTTTCTTTTTTCTCCTTCCTTGATACATTTGCACAGTTTTAAACCAGACTGGAACAACTGATTGGTGATTAGATGGCAGTGACCCAGGGCAGTACTTACCTTGGCAACATTAGGAGTAATACACAAAAATTATTTTCACAGGGATGAAGTCGTCTTAACTAATTTTGGCAATGCATTAGGTTCAGACAGGTTTTTCTTCACTATCAGGCATGGGGTTTACCCCTCTTTCTCTGCAGAAGTGAGACAAATTCTGATTTCAGTTAGAGACCTCAAGCAGTACTTCATCGAGAGGAGAAAAGCTAAAATAGCTTAGTGGAAAGATAAATTACAGCCACAGTATTTAAAGCCAGAAGGGCAATCTGAAATGAAAGACTTGTAATTGCCCAACAGAGTTGCTTCAGGCACATATATTTGTGGGTTTTTATACCTTTTACAACTTCTTCATTAAATACATTTATAGCATTGCACTGACCAAAATAGAGTCTAGAATTTTAAACATCATTTATTTTAGTGCAATTGCCTATAAAAAGCTTTTTGCTAGTAACTTTTTTCAGATATTTAAACTGCAATCCATACAATTCCATGCTGCCCTGTTGACACCATCACTAGAGAATATGTTTTATTATCACCCAAAGGCAACTCAGAAGTATTTTTCCTAAATTATGTGTGACAATTATTATTTATCTTTAAAATTATCATCAGTGAAATGTGCTGGTATAAAGAGAACATCTCTTCTATTTACTGCAGTAATTGTAGTTTGCATGACACATTTTACTTTCATATATTACACAGAATTCACTATGATTCACTGGGGTTATATGACATTTATTTTTCAATTATCATGTTACAAAAATATTTAAGTGTCCAGACAAAGATCTGAGTATAGCTACCGAACACACAAAGAAATACAGAGTTTCTGCACCAAGGAAGTTACAGACTGTAAAGGAGAGAAAAAAGGAATAGAAAGACAATAAGGGAACACTAATTGAGCAGATGCTCGTAGCAGGGCACATCCAAGAATAACACCAGGTCCTCAGCACCAGACTCTGTCAATTTTGTTACTGTCAAAAAATTAACTGTTAACTGCAACCTATAAAAACACATCCAGCCTGTTAATACATAGAAGCATGTACATTTATGAAACAATACTATATACATATAGATATATACATATTCAGTAGTGATGGCTTTGTATTACCAATCTTTATGATTAACATAGTTTTCCTCTTTTTAATATATTCAAACCTTGACTTTCTGAAAGGCAGATTTGGTGACAGCAACATGAGATGTCTGTTCTCTGTACCTCTAAGAAAATCCAGAGATTTCAAGGTTCCTTAAAAGATGGTAATATGAGACACAATAATCTCTATAACTGCACTCCAATCAAGATCCTCTTTGAAAGACCTTTTCATCAAACAGTCCTTTCAATTGCTGTAAAAGAAAAATCTAACTATCCCTCTCACCTAATATTCCACTGCAAGCAAAGAAAATGAAAATAAGACTATTTATCTTTAAAAAATTGTGGCACTTTGAAAAACACTTCATAGAAGAAAAAATCTAGACAGTATTTTAGGCTTTCATATTGTGTAAAACCCTTCAGCAAATAAACATATTTTAAAGGTAAATTGTGTTAAATCACTTTCAGAGACCTAAGCTATGGGCTGTTTCCTTTCTAAAGGATAAACATCATGAACAAATTATCCATTGTTTTGGATCTTTAAGGACATACACATTGCATACAGATTTATGTGAAGCATTAAGACTATTCCTTTTCTCCTAATGCAACTATGTAATTTAGATGACAATGTTGTATTTTAGAACACATATTTCCTTGAGAAATTGATATGGGAAATTATCATAGAATCATAGAATGGTTTGGGTTGGAAGGGACCTCTGGAGATCATCTAGTCCAACCCCCCTGCACTGGGCAGGGACATCCCCAACTAGATCAGGTTGCCCAGAGCTCTGTCAAGCCTCATCTTGAATGTCTCCAGGGATGGGGCCTCAACCACCTCCCTGGGCAACCTGTTCCAGTGTTCCACCACCCTTGTGGTGAGGAACTTCTTTCTAATGTCCAGTTTAAATCTACTCCTTTCCAATCTGAAACCACTGCCCCTTGTCCTTTCACTCCAGGACTTTGCAAACAGGCCCTCTCCAGCCTTCTTGGAAGTTCCCTTTAGGTACAGGAAAGTCACTATTAGGTCCCCCCAAAGTCTTCTCTTCTCCAGGCTGAACTTCCAACATTACAGTTTTCTCTGTGACCCAAAAGCTTATACATGTGGAACAAAATCTAACCAAGCATCAGATTCTGAAATATTTAAAGTAATAAGGTTTTCTTACACCTTATTGGATTATTACACACAAAATTACAATCTGAATCTGTTACAACCAATTTACTTTATTACTATGCCTATTATTAATATTGCAGCCCATATAAGCAATAACATTTCTACACACCAATACTTGGTGTAAGCAGCATCAATCATTATCACTTCTAGAAGCAGACTCTAGAAAATACTCAACTTCAGAAAGTATAGTTAATTCAAAGAGACTTAGCTGAAAAGTAAAATTGCTGAAAAGAATTAGTTCTGTTCTAGCTCATGGTCAAGTCCCCAAGAGCTTAGTTGGTCTTGAGCTTCCCAGGCATGATACCCTTCAGACTCCCTATGGCAATAGGAACACTCGATGGTCATGTACAGCAGCTACTGGTTGTGATCAGCCAAAAATCTGCCCAGATCCCATGTGTCCTCAGTCATCATCTTCTACCTCCTCCTCCTCCTCTTTTTTAAGCATAATATATCCCCCTCCATGGATCTTACAGTTAATTCTCTTGTCAAGCAGAAGAATATGACTGCAATTTAACTATTTATTGCTTCTTCCAATAATAGTGTATAAACCAACAGGAAAAAAGAAATCTGAGTGCAAATCCTTCCCTTGCTTTTTCTTAGCAAAACACTAAGGAAGTGCAAGAAGCCAGGAAACCTTTTCCACAGTGTTATCCACCCCGTGAAACTTCAAAGAGAAAATGTTTGAGACATAGCTACTATGCAGTTGCTATGCCAAAGACACCTATGGGCCCACAATCATTTGATTGCCTTGCCTCTCTTCTGAATTAGTGAAATTTTAGATACTCTAAAATATCTGATACACAGACATTAAAAACATCATCCAAAATTTGTACAAATTAACAGGAATTCTGCAGTAACCTTTAACAAAAACTGGATTTAAATAAACATCTGTGTTTGACAGTAATGCAAAAGTTAAGAAAAATGTCATACAAGCACAGCTACAGGACCTAAGAGAACTTTGATTACAGCTGATTTGACAAAGAAGTTGTGACAGAATATGGATTTTTTTGAGAAGGAGTCTGGTTTTTTGCTCCTTGTGAAATTGGTACTTTATAAATTGCCTTGCTTGGCTATTCTCAATTTTTTTTTTCTTTCTTTTTATTAACTTGGCAGACATTTTCAGGAACTAATGGACCTGCCTAAGACAAACAAATAACAGAGGTAGATTCCAGCCTTTCATCTTGCACAGGTCAAAAGGACCAAATTACAGTGCCTCGCTGCAATACACCATTGACAATTCACAGTTCTGAGAAGCTCAGCTCCTGGCTGGGGGTTGGGAAAGACCTTCTGTACACTCTTCTCAGAGACAGGCTACAGACAGCAGAATAACCAGGGAAGAGAATTATTGTATAGGAGATTCCTATAGGAAATGCAGGTCAGTTAAACGACTGGTCACAAAATAATGGCAATTGCTGCAAGTAGAACTTAAAAGAAAAACTAGTCAAGAGGAAAAATATTTTAAAAGAAAAAATGTTAGATAGGACCTTACCTCATTATTTTCTTTCCAGTATAAGTTATTCACTTTTCTGCCACTTGCTTTTTAGGCAATCTTCTCCACAATATTCATAACCTATGGTTATTAGGAAATAAGAAAGGCTGGTTACCAAATTATTTAAAAATTCTCTGCCTGGTAATTCAGATCAGCAACTTACCTCCTTCCAACTCTCCCACTGGAGATAATAGGATTCATATATCATCTCTGGTTCTATCCTATAGATCTTTCCCACCAAATCTCATCTATGGCACTCTTACCATTTATCCTGATCAAGTGATGAAACAGATGGTAATGAAAGGAAATTACCAAGGAGTCATAGCAGTTCTTTATGTCCCTGTACCAAATAGGTACTACCCCAGTATTCCGTGGATGCTGCTCTCACATCTGCCGTTGGTTATATGGTTTTCCACAGCAGCAGTGATGCTCTTCCCCTTGTCTCTGTCACAACATGCAGTGTCCTGATCTATCTTTGCTGTGTATGTTTTGGATCAGATGTCAAATCTAAACAGTTTTATGGTCTTCTACTATATGGCTAAGTTTTGTTGTTGGGGTTGTTTTTTTTTCCTCTTTTTCTGTTTGTGGAGATTACTGGAGGATGCAAAAGTCAGAAATAGACATCTACACAAAAGGGATCAAGAGCAAATAAAACTTCCCATTTGGGGAATCCAAATTATCAGAAGAAATAAAAAATAAAATTGCAAAGAGAAGAAAGTAAAATCCTACTGAGATTCTTTCTTCTAGTTTTCTATACAAATTCAAGAATGATTTGCAATGCAACCTTCAAAAAGATATTGTATCTCTTGGGGATTGTCCAGGGAAACAACTATATTTTGAGTACAAAATCCTGAGTATCAGGGTTTCAGAGATGTTTTGATTTGAATTCAAGCATTACTAAAAAAGAAGACAAAAAATACACACTATTAACAAAGAGTTAATAGTATGCAGAATATATTCGGATTTATTTGCAAGCTAAGAAACAATGCAACAAAACTGATGTTCAGCTTTAAACTGTCTGGAAAAATCAGAACTAACTGTATTTCCAACTGCCATTTAAACTCCAGGAAACATTTTCCAGTAAAAAAGTAATCAGAACAGATATTTAAAAAAAACAAACAACAAACCTCAATGGAACAGAATATGGGTGAATTTATTAGAGAATTTTAGGGAAAAAAATATAAATCTTCAAATCCAAACCCCAGAAACTATCCAAGCAACAAATTCCTTCTAAATGAAAAAAAAAAAAAAATTACACTCTTAATATGAGCTTCAAGCATCAAGTAGGCAGGAAAAGTTCCATTAAAATAAAAAAATAAACCAGTATAGTGAACAAAAAGTACTCAAATACATGCATTTATTTTTTTGGCTTTAAACTTTTCTATTTGTATGCAACTTGGATGAAGAACAAGAAACTTCTATAGATAGTAGGCAAGAAATATGCATCTAAGTATTTGCCTAGCTTTGGTCTACCACCTAAATTTCTTATTTTGGAAAGAAGCATGAAAAAAGAAGAATCCGCCTGTAATAAAGTGCCAGATTGACTTTAAAGTCTGGAGAAGCAAGAAAAGATCCAGGGTACTGGAAGACTGTGACAGGGTGCCGCTTGCCATATTACACAGTTTTTGCCCAGAGATAACATCCAACTCTAAGGAGTAAGCTTTAGTATTCCTATCAATCCACTGATACACTTTTAGACACTGGCATGAAAAATACAAGTTAAGATAGATGTTAGCAGCAGGTGTCTTTCCTATTCAAGGACAAATTCAGACCTATATCTTTCATCAAACAAGTTTTTCCAGGTCATATGTTTCAAAGTCTTATGTATATATTGAGACTGAATCCTTCCTAAAAACATTTTTTAAAATACATAAATATTAATAAAATATTTTCTACTATGTTACTAATAATGTTAAAATGCAAAAAGCTACATAAATATTAACACATAAAGCATAAAACATTTTAGAAGTACTAAAAATAATGCTACATTCATTAAAATGCCATTGATGCTTAGAAGCATCCCAAATGGCTGAGTATTTAAGTTTCATATATTAATAGGGCATATGTTTAAAACCAGACAGTCCATATATTAATTCTGTGGGATATATCTCTTCAAGATATGGAAATTTTATATAAATGTGTCTGCCTGTGTGACTGACATGCTAATATGTGGGGTCTGTCAAATTATCTTAAAGTAGTTTGGAAAACGTTTGTTCTTTCTTCACCTGCTATTTGTACCCAGAATAATGAAAAATTCTTCAGCCACATCAGTCAGGTGCAGAGTTTTGGAAAAGTCATTTTCATGGACTGCAGTCTTTCAGAATGGATTGGACTAGTACCAGTGGAATGGGTGACAGCACTTTACTAAGTCCACTGTCTTGGGTGAAAACCAGCCTGTTCTGCCAGCTTGTTTCACAATGTTATCCTTGCTTTCAGGATACTGATAAAAAGTCTTACCTACTAAGTGTGATGTGAAGCATCTTTTTTATTAGAATGTATTTTCTTTTTAACTTTCAATAAAAGAATATTTCAATTTCCTTATATTTTTGAAACAATTGTATATCTAAATTGCTGATCCATTTAGCTGACAGACATTATTATAGAGATTATATAGTTTACTAACATTTCAGTGAAAATTTGGACAAATTTAAACAGCTTATGTTCTTAATCATGATTTTGTTTATTTAGAAAGGAAAAATGGTTGGTTGATTTAGAGGAAGCAGAACTTATGAGGAAGAAGGAAAAGATCTGATGTTGTGGTATGTGTTCTGCCTGGGCAGAGCAAATCTTTTTACTAACCAGAATATGAAGAAACAAACAATGTATTGTAAAGATTGGTAAGATTGAGTTTGTCTTCAACAGCCCTTCATTGTTGATGATATAGTGTAATATCTAATCTCAGTGTACGTGTTGGCTGCAAACAGTGGGCTAAAAATGGCTACTGGGAATGAACTGCTAGATATAACTCTCTCCTGATAACATCCCATCCTCAATACACTTGATTCTACCCACAATAAAATCCTTTCACAGACATTGTTTCAGCAATGGTGGACTCACCTCATTGAGTCCTCTGTTCTGCCTATAAGGAAGGTATCACCTTTTGTGTTACCAGGAAACTAAATATCTCAAAACTTACACAGGACAAATACAGTTCATCATATTCCCACACAGAGAACACTAGAGCTACCAGTGTGGGGGGGAAACCTTAAAGACAAAGCTAAATATTTTTCCCTAGCTGTAGTTTCTTCAGAGGACTTAGGTGAGGGAGTAGGTTCATAGTTGATATCACTGCTTTTTAATTTGAATGCACCCATCTCTCTCCACAGGCATTCCACCCACAGGTTGGAAATTTATTCTTTTAATACTTCTTGGGAGCTAGTTTACCACAGTATTTGCTGCCTAATCCATTTTAAACCCATTTTATGTAGCTTTGTCCATGTTTCCTAAAAGCAAGCATGTCATCATTAATAAACCAAACATGATTAAGAAACAAAGAGGATGTTTCACCTTTATTTATATTTTTACATATAAAGGGGGGAAAAGAATCCATGCTTATTTGCAGCAAGGCTTTACTTTTTAGCCTCTCAATAAATAATGAAACTCAGAAATGAGAAGAAAGCATACGTGTTTAGTTTTGATTTGAAATTGTTCAATAACAATTATCTTCTCTGCTTTAGATGTTAATTATTTATTTGCAAAATACATATTGAAAGATATCAAAGCAAATGTAGAAAAATATGGTTCCTATGGACACATACTCCAGAAGTTATTATGAAAAAACCAGCTATCTTGGAACTGGAAGGAAAAATCTGATCTACCAGAATTATAGCTGTGCAGAAACAGAACATACAACAAAACATTTATAAAATTTTAAAAACAGTGACTCTTTTCAATATAATAGATATTAAAAAAATTGTCTCCTTGAAATAAGCTATTTGTCACCTTGAAATGTACTAAAGGAGTGAGACGACACTTCATTAACAGAGCTAAACAAAATTGAGCAAAAAAATTTTCTTCAGATGAGGAAAATAACAATACAATTACACTAAAAAGGTACAAAAATAAAAATATGGAAAAATAATATTTCATAAAAATGAAAACACCTTTTATAGTAACAAAAATGCTTCTTATAGCAGTAGAATATATGATAGCACTTATTACAGCACAAATATATGAAACTTTATAAACAGGCAGATGTAGAATCCCAATAAATAGATCATACAAGCTAATACCTCAGACTAGAGTACCATTTAGAAGCTGTGTTAGATATTCTCTTCAAGTATAAATTCTTCAGGTGGGTATTCCCCATTCTACTGTTCAACAGTTTTTGTACACCAGTTGTGTATAGCCCTGACCTTTCTATGGACTAAACAATTAAACCATTACTGTTGCATTCTGCATGGAATTCTCTGGTCTTTACCTCTTTCTCTTTGACATGTAATGTATTTTTGATGCTGCTCCCTGATCAGTACAGCCATAAGACTCCAGCCAGCACTAGAAACTGTTGCACCCACACAAAATTTCTCCTCTCCTTTAAACACTTCATAATAATTTTTCCCTTCACCTAAATAGCACATTAACTACTTTAGATAAAGAACACTTTTGATGTGAATAAAATATAATTAGAAAATATAAACCACTGACCTTTCCTTACTTTTATACATATTTTATTTTATTCTGGACATATTTTTAAATGTTTATGCTCAGCACTTACTTAGATATGGCAGCAGTGTGCATTTTGCAGCTCAAACATCTTGCCCTTCTCCAGCCAGCCTTCCAAAAGCAAACATCTCTGCTTGGCCAAGAGAGCAGATACCATAAGCATATCCTCAGGCAGCTCCTGCCCCACCACCAACATCANACTAGATTGATCTCCAAAGGTCCCTTCCATCCCCTAACATTCTATGATTCTGTGTGTTATACTATCATGCAGCTGTGAGTTTACTACTTAATGGCACATTAAAAATCTTCTCTGGCTGTTGCTCCCGGACTCAGTACAATATTTCCCTGTAGCATACGATTACTGCATTGTATTCTGGATGACTCATTAAAAACTTTAATGATAAGACACACAGAACAAAATATTTGGGCAGAAAATCGTACCTATAACTCTGAGAGAAATAGGCCAATACATACAACTTCCTACAAATAAATGAAAAATAGTTTCCAGGAGACTACCAGCTATTTTGAATTGTGAAAAATAAAGACTTTATGAGGAAATTGCAGAGGAAAAACTGAAAATATAAGAGTTGCTTTTAATAATTAAGTCACACACTTTTTAAAATGCAAAAATTGCATATAGTCCAATAATATCTTCCAAAATATATTAACTTCTCAATCTGGTCAGTAACATTTAATTTTGCCACTCAGAAGCAAATCTCAAGGTCTTCTGGTTACTAAGGTCAGATAAGAAAATACCAGAAGGAGATTGACAAAGTCATTATCCTTACCAGTCTTTCCTTCCTCTCACAGGAACCTGAAAATTTACAGGTATGAACCACAGAGACTGCACCTTTAATTTTCTTGTCAGGGGAGCTATGATCACAAGAACAATGAAAACTGATGGATCTATCAGCCCTGAAAGTCATGCAGCAGCCTGACACCTACAGGTCTCTCATAATCAAGCCTCTCAAATCAAATCTCCTAGGTGAAATCAAACACCACTGTCAACCCCAAATGACTCTTTCAAAGAATGTAGGGCATACAGTCCTGGCTGGAGCATTAATTTTTACAAATTATTTTTCCATCCCTCGTTTCTATATCCTGATCTATAAGGGAAACCTACAACATACCTTCAAAAGGCAGGTTTGGAAACCAGATACAAAACCCATGCTTTAGATATAAATATCAGGGATTAGCAAAGAATATGATTCTATAGCACATAAATACTTTTTAGAACTCACCATCAGCTGATCCTTTACTTTGAGGATGGTAAAAAGGATATTTACCTATATCTCTTATTTACTAGAGATGGTAACCATTTTACTTCACCTTTGGTTAACACCTCACTGTAAGTATCTATTAGCACAAATAAGAAAATTCAAAGAAATTCTTTCAAAATGGACTGATGATATCAGTACTTGATCATTGGTCTGAATAAACCAATGTAGTGGGTTGGTTGCACCACTGTAAATAGAGCAAAAAGGTAAATGTCTTTCTTTTTGTACATTCTCTGAGATGGCTGCAGAGGCTTTTGAAAGCAGCACATCTACAAAGCAATCTGTAAATTTTACAGTACAGTTTAATTTTTCTAGTTGCTGCATTCTGTTTCATGTGACAAAGACCCTTTGATCATCCATTCAAAGCACCGATGTAGAGAGGAAATTCAGCATGCTAAGAACATCTAGGAAAGAATTTACAAATTTTATTCTCAAACTGAAGAAAAGCATAAACCAAATTTAATGTTAATTTAAAGTGACTCTAGAAATATACCAGAGTTTTTTGTCTATCTTCACTTTTGCAAAGAGATGCTCATTTTTTCCTGCTGTTATGCAATGATGTTTTGCCTGCAATGATATGTTTTATCTACCTCATTTCTCTTAGCACCCAGCTTCTAGGAAGTACTATAAACCCTGATGAACTATAACCTGCCTTCTAGTCATAATTTAAAGAGATTTTCTACCTCATAAACTGATTTCTGATTGTATTGCAGTTTCAAATGCTATTTGTATTGAAATAAAAGGTCAGTGGGTACAGACCACATAAATAGCAAACACTATGAGGTCACAGGTTTGTTAGAGAAACCTGCCTTGTTTGCAATAAAACAGAGAAGCCATCCATGGTTTCCAAATTTTGGTCTTATAAAAGTAACTTTGACTCACTGATTTTGTAGTTAGTCTTTGGCTCTCAAAGGAGCCTTTGCCCAGGCTGCTGTTTTAATTCCTGTTTCGCAACACAGGTCAAATAGCCATGGGGTAGATGGTCCCCAAGACACACAAGCTGAATAACCATATGCTGGGGAGCCTTCAGGTAGGTCACATACCTAATATATCACCATCATCTTCTGGGATTTGATACGAAATTTAAAATATTTCTGTGCACATAATGTAATGGCAGAAACTTAAGTGCCTAGTGTTAGAGTCATTCTGTGTAGTGTAAAAAACCAGACTAATAATAACTGTCATTCATTCATTGAAGTCAGAGTAAAAATGAACAACTACTACACAAGGGAATTTTTGCTCCTTCTGACTAAAGAAAGTCTTTTTAGCTTAGATTCAGGTGGGGTAAACTGTTCATCAGTAATTTTGAAATCATAAAAATAAAAATTAAGATGAAATCACCAGTCCTTCATGCTACTCGGAGTATATCTTTTGACAAACATGAAATGAGTGCATTTTCTTTCATCTTTTCACTTTCTGGAACCAGTATGTGCAAGTGTCCCTGGAGAGACTCTTTGTGCAGCATGGAAGCTACTGTGACCAGAATCCTGTCTTCAGTGAAGTTCTGCACACTCACTGTCCAGGGAAGCACACGAGGCAAATGTTGACCTGCCAAGAGCCTTATTCGCCTTCTAAGTGAATAGACATCAGGAACACAATCCACTACAGTCACTATAAACACAAGAAGTTCTATTCCTGCATGAAATTCTAGAGGATTTGTCTGCATCCTCCTCTTCACATGGAAAATACAACAAGAAGATAATGCTATGTTTGCTCTACCATCTTTGAAAGGCCAAGTCTGAAGGACTAAGTCATATTTTGTACTGAGTCCCTATTAACTTTAGGGACCTCATTTGAAACCTCTTTGTTGCAGTACACCATACTGGTAAAGTACTAATTAAGTATCAGGAAAACCCGATTCTAAGCTCATCCATTATTTAGCTTTATATTTAATTAGTTAATTGTTGTATTCTTTTTTTTTTAATTTTTTTTTTTACATAGAGGTTCAAGTGGTCCACTGTACACATGTGCATGTTGAGGGACTACTATAATTAGAAACTAAGCTCAATTGGTCTAATTTCAGGCACATTTTTGCTTGCATCTTCCTGAAAGTCTTAGCATGAAGTATAAATTAGAAGCTATTCAAATCAGTAATGCTTCACGAACATTCAACTTGTTTTATCACTAATGAAATGTCAATCCCCTGTGCTGTTTCTGCCAAGGAATCTGAAGTAAGAATACATAATAGCAGCAGGGAGTCAATGTTTTGTCATTTAGGTTCATGCCATTACTGCAGTGACAACTAAATATTAAAAACTAGCTACATCTTATTTACAAAAAAGTTACTCCCTGCTGAAATTTTAAGATGTAAGCTTAATTTTGCAGAAAAAGTCATTTTCTATTCACATTTCATACTGCAATAGCACAATATTTTTCAATGGATAATGCAGCGTTCATTGTATGAAGAAGTCTATAATTACTCTATTAGTTGCATGACAATGAACCAGAGGAAATTGCAAGAAATTAACAACAAATTAATTGCAAAATTTATACTTAGAAGACTAACTGCTTAATTTAAATGTTTTAAAATTGAAAATTATTATTATTTTTATGAAAACATATTCACAGAAGTCTTCAGATCAGAGTGATTTTCTACTTATTTCCTTATTTTATGTGACTGAAAAAGTTGGCAATATTCTCATGGTGCTGAAAATAACACTTTTTCCTTCATTCCATCCCTCACCTCTGAGAATCACATATTTAAGAATTAACACTAAAATACATATCCATCACACAAGGTACAATATTCACAAACTTCATTTATCTCAACAAAAAGAATCCCCCACACCAAAATCAAAACAATGTCATCACAACAATAATGAAATTGGACAATTTACACACACTCCACTTCCCATCCCTTCACTACAATTACAACTTAAATTCTGCATAATCATTTCAAAACTCCTTGCTCTCTAACAATGTTCAGTCCATGATTTGCCCATTACCTCTCCCAATTACTATCATGATCTCAAATTCTTCATATCCCATGTTAGGTGCAAAAAAAGGATAATGGTAAGTCCACCAAACCTGTCTAGCAGACCCTCACCTCAGCTTGACAGGGGGAGAAAAATGAAACAAAAGACCCATGGGTCAAAATAACATCAGAGAGATCACTCACCAATTACTGACACTGGTAAAACAGGCACAGCTTGGGGAAATTGATTTATCAAACGAAAGTCAGGGTAGGATGATGATAATATAAATGTGAGGAGGAAGGATTGGCAAAGACGTGATGAACTGACCACAACCCCCATTCCCTATCCCATTGTGCCATTGTGGGGGAGGAGGTGGAGAATTTGGAAGTAAAGTTGAGTGTGGGAAGAAAGGAAGAGAGGGAAAAGGTATTTTAAAGGTATTTGAAGATTTGGTTTTATTTCGTATTATCCTACTCTGATTTAATTTGTGACAAATTAAATTAGTTTCCCCAAGTCAATTCTATTTTGCCCGTGATGGTAATTGGTGAGTGGTCTTGCTGTCCTTATCTCGACCCAAGAGCCTTTTGTTATATTTTATCTCCCTTGTCAAATTAAGGGGGAATGGTAGAGTAATTTGATGGACAGCTGGCATCCACTACACTTTGGAATTTTGATTTCTGGCTTTCATCTTTGTATTTCAATTCAACATATATTGATTTTGTTGATGAACCAAAGTTCTTCCCTAACATAAACTGACTCAGAGATATGTTTGGAAAGGGTCTGAGCATGAACCTCTGACTCAGAAACATGACATATACTGAAAGATGGTTTGACTGGCTACTTGATCCTCCCTGGCCTGGAAATACTACTCAGTGTTTCACAATCAGCACTATCTGCTTCTATATGTTGATTTTTCTCAGCTCCTTAAAGTGAACATAACTGAATTATGATTAGAAGAAATAGGAAAAACTGCAGTGCTTGTTCACACAAATCTCTGTGTAAACTCCAGTAGATGTGTTGTGCCAGGAGGTATATCTTACAGCTAGCCCTTGAACAAAGGATTACCTTTCCAGCTGAAAAAAAATTTACATTTACATTTTCACCATTTCAACACTATATTAGACTGATACAAAAACTAAAAAGCAACATTCTGTGTTTTCCTTAGTGCGATTTCACCTGGGTAAAGTTTGTATATGTTGCAATCTCTTGTAACCATTTTTTGTTCTTATATTAACATTGTTGTAGCCCACTTATTTTTGAGTCATTCTTTTTCTCCCCCACAAACATGCCTTTCAAATACATCTGAAAATACACTATTTGTTCCATCCAAGATGAGAATGCAGAAAAATATGATAGGCTTGTTATACAGCTCCTAGTATGATATTCAGTTTCACTAGGCAACAAGAGTCATCAAGCTGAATAATCTAAATTTTAAATTTTATTTTACAAAATGCACATTTATAATATGGTATAGCTAGGTGTGCATATACATGGAAATACAGTTTTCATCAGTATTAGAATCAATAAATCATAAACTACTTTAGGCAATTACAGCAATTCAGGGACAAGCATATGACAAGTTGAAACATGTTTAAAATGCAGGTTTCTTTAAAATACGGAAAGCATTTTAGCAACTCTACTTTTAAAGCTTAAATATCTTGATTTTACTTTCCATTTCCCCTAGCAACATAGGGTTTTAGAGACTTGGAAAAGAATATTTGAGAAATAGAAATGCGTAAAAGGATGAGAATCTGCAAGCATTACAACTTTTAAGTATCTATTAGACTTTTATTTCATGGCACAGTTTTACAAACTGTATTGAGTAAGAGAGCAACTGCTGCTGCATTCATATCTTTTGACCTGATGACAAATCCCACTGGTGCTACAACAGAACATTAAAGGAATATCCCTGCCCAGCACGGTCATTGCTAACCTGCCCTTGTAAACTCAGGAGTAAGACGAATGCAAAAAGTATTCCTCAGATGTGAAAGACATAAACAGGCAGAGAAAGACGAACTTCATGTAAAGGGGTAGAGAAACTCAAATCCATAGAGTTCTGACATTTTCCTGTGAGACAGTTCCTAAATGAATCAAGCAAATTTGTTGTATGTATGGCTAGGCTTTGCGAGCGAAGATCCAGGGAGGGCTCCANGGCACAGTTATCGCACCAGGGGCCACAGCAGACCCCAAGTGATTTTCAGACTGTGCCTGAAGCAAATCTGTTACCGTCTACTGTAAGGACTATCTATGTGCACAGGTATTATGGGTCTTGGCAATATACTGAACACATGCTATATCTGATTATAATGATTGTTTCATATGCTTGCAAAGATAAAGTTCTGGCCTGTCATTAAAGCCAAGCTGTTATCTCCCTGTTCTTTTGCCCATTTTTACAAACCAATTACTCCTTTTTCTCTGACTAACCATTGTCTGTGTTCAGCACAGCTTCCAAAATTCCCAAGTTCTGTTTGATCCAAAAATTTAATTGGAGAAAAATATCTACTGAACACTAATTAGTTTGGAGGGCAATCTGAAAGAAATCTCAGTGAGATAAATTATTGTCACCCCAAAGTGATTAATTATTTTCATGTCTAGTCTCATTTAAGAGCTCATGAGACACACACAATAAACTTGCCTAGAAATTAATGTCCTGTGTTTTTAATATCCAGACTGACGCAGTGTGAGGGCAGTGGAAGGTGCATTCTTCAGAATGCCAGATAGCCAAAAAACAAAGGTGCAATTTTATATTACGCTACCCAAGGAATTGTTTACAAACCAGTTAAATGCAAAAGATGGCTTCTAGTATATCAAAGAGAAGTTTGCTTATCTACAGAAAAATTTAATGTTAACGAAGAGCTCAAGAGAACTGTCTCCAACACAGGAGAACAGAGTGAATTCTGGGATATACTGGTGTTTTCTCTCCTCCCCATCCTGCAATGCTAGGGAAGAAAATAAACCCATTTACAAAACTTTTCCTAACAAACTGAATCTCTTCTCCAGCTTATTACAAATAGGAAAATAAATATTTTCCTTTTGGATGGTATAACATGTTCCCACTATGGTGGAACATATTTTTCTGAAGCAGTTTCTTCTGCATGCACTCTTTTGTGACTATGTTTCCATTTTCCTTTCCAGAATTATGCTTTTCTGCTCAAAAGAATCTTACACACTTATTGGAGGTGAAAGTTGGGAACCAGCATGATACGTATTCATTTGCAGCTAAAAAAGAGAAAAGGTTTGTGTGAAAAGTTTCACACAAGCATCTTTTTGCCATAAAACATTTGTCCCTTAGTTTAAACAGGTTATGAGAGCATGGGTTTTGATATGAGAACAGGACAAATCTTTGTGAGCTTTCAGTACTTAATTTGTAATTAATTGTTCTTAAAAAGCAATCCTTGAAAGTTAAAAAAAATAAATGGAGGTATTGAGGAAAACCATATAATGCCATAAAATTGTCTTATGTACAATACCTGACTGATTTAAACTAGTAAATTTCTTAACTTTTTTTTATGTCATTCAAATCCAAGTGTTATGTGGATTAAGAGATTTGGCCTTAACGTTCTTGTCACAATCATTAGAAGCTCCTAAGTATAATTTCAGAAGACATTACTTGGTATGCTTTATTTCGCTTGTTTTACAAGTGTTTGTCAGATACTCAACATGAAAAAGTTATGGCTTTTATCAAAGTGTTTTTTATGTTTTCTTTTAAGTATATACATTTGCAACTTGTGAATAAACACCTGGAGTGAGAGCCCAGCTCCAAGGCATAACTAGAGGTAAAAAATCTGCTCTAAGGAAAGCTTATCTTTCACCTCATAGAATTTATTACAAATTTATTTGTGGTGAGAATTTTACCAGAGTTCAAACAATTAGACTGGGATTTGACATACCTGGAAGCAGATTTCATGAACATGAAGTACAGAGTAGCACAGAACTGCAGATTATTAACTAAAGAATATTACTTATATAGCAGACAAGTCCATTTCTTTGTAAAAATGTTTAATTTTGTTCAGAATTCATTTTCCCCTCTTTCTTTAACACACAAAAGCTTTCAAGGACAGATAATGAACAAGTATTATTTCTCTTAATGTATTTTTAATAGAAACTTCTCTGTAGCAATGCAACTAAAACTTGAATTCTTCACAGGAAGCAGGCCCACAAATTTAGTTTCAGTTTAGCTTCCAAATAAACAGTCTCATTCCTGTCACAAAAATTGAGTTTCCAAGGTGCTGAGAAGGCTAAGTCACAAACAGAAATGCAGAAGATAAGTAACAACTAATTAACTTATATAGTGTGATTTTATTCACTATTTATAGCACATCCTGTCAATTTGTAGGCTCATCATACACATTTCAATCCTATATTATGATTGTGAATCACTGCTTTTTTTGCAAGAGCACAAGAGAGAACAGTTTTGACAAGTAATTCTGGGGAGCACCGAGCTGGATGGAAATTCATTTTAGGGAAACACAGTGGCTTTATCCCTCAGCTTACTTTTTCCTGACTTCAAGCAGATATTCTACTTGTAGAAGCCATATGCCTCAAGCCAACACCATCGCCATTTGGAGCTCCCTTTGGACTCATGTACTGCAGTGTTATTTCACTGACACAGTTCATTTGGATGGTAACAAAGCCATCGTGGACTGTCCAAGAAGCCAAAACCTGAGGATGTGGATTTCAAAATTTATACCAGAGTGTGTTTTCCTCATATGAAATTCCTGCAATTGTTACAGCAGCCTCAAAAGACATGCAGCAGGACAAATATTTCTCTTTCAGTTCTTACAAGTAAATTAAAAACGGTCATCAGAAGCTGTGGGAGTGCTGCCTAATAGCAAAAATTCAGTGCTTTGTCAGACTACCCTTGTATTTTTATGGAGTTGTGCTTTCAGCCAATTAGAATCTTGTTAGCATTTACAAGAGCCATTATTTTTAATCATTATCCTATTTTGCAAGCTAAAGAAAAATACTCCCAGTGGCTTTCATTCCACTCATCAAACTGGTCTGGGAAAGGGAGAGAAGTTGAGAGAACTGTTCTTCACAATGGTTTATTTGCATGGTGTGATACTTGCAACACATTTCTTCAGGGCTAAATTCATGGAAGTCAGTTTCAAAACCTTTACTAATCAATTTGTTTTAGGATAACAAGTCTAGTTTGCTAAATTTGCCCATGTCCATATATATGGCTGTTTTCAGTTATTTTGCTTGTTTGCTTACAAAATCATAGAATTATACAGTAGTTTAGGTTGGAAAAGAGCTTTAAGATCATTGAGTCCGACTGTTAACCTAGCGCTGCCATATCCCTAACCACTACATCTACATATCCTTTAAATATCTCCAGGGACGGTGACTCCACCACTTCCCTGAGCAGCCTGGTCCAGTGTTTGAAAACCCTCTCAGTGAGAAAATTTTTCCTAGTATCTAACCTAAATGTCCCCTGACACAATTTAAGGCTGTTTCCTCTTGTCCTAGTCCTTGTTGATTGGGAGAAGAGAAACCCAATGCACTACAACCTTCTTTCAGGTAGTTTTAGTGAGAGATAAGGGCTCCCCTCAGCCTCCTTTTATACAGGCTAAACAATCCCAGTTCCTTCAGCCGTTCCTCATAACACTTGTGCTCTAGACCCTGCTCCAGCTTCATTGCCATTCTCTGGATAAGCTCCAGCACCTCAATGTCTTTCTTGTAGTGAGAAGCCCAAAACTGAACACAGTATTTGAGGTGCAGCCTCACAAGTGCTGAGTACCAGGGGCAATCCCTTCCCTAGTCCTGCTGACCACACTATTTCAGATACAAGCCAGAATGGTGTTGGCCTTTTTGGCCACCTGGGCACACTGCTGGCTCATGTTCAGCCAGCTGCCAACCAGTATGCCCAGGTCTTTTCCCCTGTGCAGATTTCCAGTCACTCTGCCCCAAGCCTGTAGCCTTGCATGGGGTTGTTGTGGCCCAAGTACAAGACCTGGCACTTGGCCTTGTTGAATCTGATACCATTGGCCTCAACCCATTGATCCAGCTTGTCCAAATGAAGTGTTATGAAGTGTTCTGAGTTGCTGTCACAATACGTAAATTAGAAACCTTTGAACTTCCAACTCTTCAGATCTCTGTTAGTCCTGGGACGTTTTCCAAATCTTATTAAAATAAATTTCATTTCATTCTGGTGGTGCAACATATTATTATTCATTCTTCTGCTCTTCTTCCTCTTTATTATCCTTCAAATAAGCAATCTAAAATCATCCTTTATGCAATTTTCTAGAGCTAAAGAGTTCTCAATAGAATTATGCTCCTGTGTAAAATAGGGATAATGATATTCATCTCTTGTAAACCACTTCAGATATTCAGATGGAAAGTACTAGATAAGTAAGTATTATCATAATAAGTATGTCTTTCATACAAACCAACCATCATGATGCATATCAAATTCATTGTCAAGAGAAGTAAACAATGATAGCCTCACAAATGCATTATCTCATTGAACAACACTCAGATACAAAAGGCAATTATTTGAAAACTAGTAAGACAAAGATAGTCTTAAAGAAAAACATGCTGAAAGTTTATCTAGGAAAAAACAAAAGATATTCTTGGTATACTGCTTTCAAAACATTGACCCTTTTTTTTTCCTGATAGAAGGAAGAAAGAAACCTAATAAGCACTGCAGTTATTTGTTTACTATTGTATCTAAAACAACAATAAGGAAAACAATCAATTGAACTCTCATTATTTATCTTCCTGTTAGTCATTACTGTGGGGCTGAAGTATATGGATGTGTAAGGAAATATTTGCAATGAGTGTATCATAATTATGGTTTTAAAATATGTCCTTTTTAAGTCATTGTAACTTGTGTAACATAGTACAGAGTCCTGTGGAGTAGGCTGTAAGTGTAATGAGTCTGCTTTTTTGATACTATTCAGGTCATTACTAGCCTTTAAAATGAATAAATCAGAAGAATCTCACTGAGAATACTTGGTTTGGAAGGCTGTCTCCTCATGAACAGTGAAGAAAAAATATTATGAAGATTATTTAGTGACATTTATGAAATATATGTTTATTATCAAACTTTTACAATATTTTGACAACTTATGTACCTGATACAGTGCAAAGTTGCTCTAATCACTTTATTATGCAATATCCTCAAAATTCACTTCTGCATGTAGTGTGATATTGTTCACCCAAACAAATATTTTGTACTTTTAAATAGAATATAGAAAAAATATCATGGAGATCAACTGTTAATTATAACTTCTCTAATCTACTTAAGAAACAGCTGAGATTTTTTTTCTTCTTTGTAATCAGAATAATATATACCTGGAAAGGTTTGACCTCAAGATTCCCAGTCTTGATCCTACAAGAAAAGTCATGCAAGTGAAGCATTACTTAGTGTGAAAGTTAACAGAGGTAGGGAGCACTTAAGCAAACTGGACATGCACAAGGCTGGGGCCAGACAGGATCTATCTGGGAGTAGTGTGGGAGCCAAGCAATGCCATTGCAAGGCAGTTCTCTATCATCATTGAAAGATCATGGAAATTTGAGGAGTTCCCTAATGTCTGGAAAAACGCAAAAGTGAAACCCCATCTCCAAGGGACAAGAAGAGGATTTTGAGAACTTCAGACTGCTTGGTCTGACTTCATTCCTTGGGAAGGTAATGAAGCAAATTGTAACAAGCCTTTTTGAGCCACTAGAAGAGGTTTGGAAATAGACAACATGCATTTACCAAGGACAAACTGTGCCTGACCCACCTGACAACCTTATATGATGAAATGACAGGCTCTGTGGATCTAGGGAGAACAGAGGAATGTTTGTCTTGACTTCAGCAAGACTGTTGATATTATGTACAGTAGCATCCTCAGAGAGAAACTGATGAAGTATGAACTGTTGGAGTAGCTTACAAGTTGTATGGAAAGCTGGCTGTACCACTTACTCAAAGGTTTTTGATAGGGGAAAAAAAGTCTGTAGTTCATAGGCTCATTTGCATGACAATCACTTTTTACTAAAGAATTAGCATGTATTTCTGTTACTAGTAGTGGAAATTAGAATAAATTAAAAATGCCCTTTGAGACATCTCTATAGTCATTCAAGGAGTACTTACCCAGAGTTACAAGTTTACAACTAAATTATTGCAGATCATTTGCAAAACCCATGGGGAGCAGCTTGGATATGCATTAAGCAAATGTATGGTTAATGTGAGAAAATATAAGCCAATGGGAGGTTGTTTTTCAGGAAAAAAAAAATACTTTCAATGGAGCTGATTTGTGAAGTAGACCATATGGAATTTTGAAAAAAACAACTGAAATACAGACTAATGATGAGAGTTTGCATTAATACCATATATCAACTCAATGTTTCTCAAACCATGACACATTCTAAGAGATATTATTTCAGATTTTTGTAACGTGGTAAGAGAGTTAAAAGCAGGAATAGAAATATTTTGAAATGCATTTACTTTATATGGAATATGTTTTATTTAACAAATGCAGAATAAAGATCACAACCCTAGAAAAACTTTGATTTCAGTTGTAATCATAGTGGCAAAATTGATGTAATTGGTTAATAACTAGATAATACTTCATCGACAGGACGTGTTGCTAGTACATGAACAAATAACATTAGGATTATGAGAAGAATTAAGCAAAAAGCTTCCTTCATTAGAATTTAGGAAAAACATGTTGTGAACCACCTGGATTGTTCTCCCTCCTCCCTTCCCCAGAATTCTAAACCCTTCTAATGCAATATATGAACAACATTTTTTTTTTTGCCATAGGACTTCAGTAATATTAAATTTATCAAAAATATTTTACCTTTTTTTTCTATAGAGATGTGCCCTCATAGAAAGATGATTAATATGAAATCCTTAGGTGTTGCAGTTAGAGTACTCAGTTCCACATCTCTTACTTGCAAGGAATTGACTTCCATATGAATGTATTCAAGCCTATTGACATGAATTTTGCTCAAGCCTGAAATTTAATCAATGCCCTTAATTAACTTATAGGAATTCAAATTGAACTCTATGAAATATCTTCCTTCCCATCATTTTTCAATTAATTAATTTCAATTAAGATTTTACAGTCAAAAGAGAACTCAGACTGAAGTTAGTAAGTGATGATAAACATTAAAATAGGAGAATTGTAAGGTTTGGGATCTTGTAAGGCAATTATATGAATGATATATAAAACTACTCATTTGGTTTTATTCCTTTTGCAGAAGATAAATCTGGGGCTTTATCAGCTTCATAGAAATAATATATAAAGGCATGTTTATAATAATAATATGTAAAGGCATAAACTGGAAGAAGATGGCAAGTATCTAGTAAACTAATTCAAAACTAGGATTCCTTTTTCTCTGGATGAAGATAGGATACTAACAAAGAGGAAACTTCAAGCTTTGATTGAGTGAATGAAGTGCAGGTTTCAAATGTATATTTTAAAAGTGTATGGGGAAGAACTTAACATTAGAAGCTGTCTTTATATCAGTTCTGTTGCAACTGAATCATATCCAATTGTGTATAGACTGTTGTACTCTAGATATTATCTCAAGAATTGATGTCTCTCATACTTGTTCCACTAAATTCTTTGTTAAAAAAAGATTGTAAAAACAGGTTTATCAAATCTTCCTTAAACAGAACTTCAGATGCTGAAATCCTTTTTCCCTAATCCAACAAAATGAAGGGCTATATTTCATGGTTGTCATATAGTAAAGTACATTTTAAGAAGATGTAATCTGTAATAGCAGAAAATAAATTATTTTTTCTTTGTGTTATCAATATTGATTGTCATTTACTCTTTTTCTAAGACTTCGCATAACTGTTTGGTTAGTACTAACACTAATAAAACATCTTTTAACAAACAATCAATAATTAGATCATCACAACATCCTTCAACTTCCTGTCATTTATTTTATTAGAAGTGCCATTTTCATTCTTGATTCTACTGGACTATTTAATAATTAATGGTGATTATCAGTTATTTATCTGTACAGTTCCTTCATGGCATAAAAAAATCCTGTGTGCCTTGAGAAAATAAAGCATTATTGTTATTTGACAAAGTACAATTTCTTGATAGCTATTTCTAATGTCTTCATCTTTAAGAAAGAGAACCAAATTGAAATTGCTTTCTGTTCTTTGACTAAATTCTTCATATCTGTAGTAAATTTTTAGCTTTGGAACTGCACTTGAACCCCTAAAGGAATGTTCTCAGTTACTGCTAGTAATAAGTGTACTAGCAAACCCATAGTCCCACTTACGTGTCAGAGAACACTAATGTTCAGGTAAAGGCTTGCCTTCCACTTGAGCTTCTTCACCTCCAGCCACCTAGTGATACCCTGCAGATGAACATCTGCATGATAGCTGTTCATTTGCCCCAGCTCTTCTGATTTTCTGCAAGGTTCTCTAACCCTAGGGCCTGATCCTCTGTCTTTATCAAAAGTGACTCCTCCCACGTCCATCAGAGGAAACACTTCTTCATCTTCATACTCAGTACTGTATCCTGACCTGGCATTTTTCTTACTCCTAGAACCAGGAGAGGTAGTCCAGACTCTGGACGGATTTCTGCTGATGGTGTGAAGTGTAGCTGATTTGTTGAAAAGCAAGCCAGTGTTTTATACTGCAGCAAGTTATGGCCAGATAGCTAACTGGCATTATCTCTGATCATCTTTCTAGTCATGTTATAACTTCTTGAGCAAAAATACCTGCCATGGGTAGAGAAAATTTTATCAGCAAAGTCAGAAGAAACGATTGCCTGTAAGAATCTATATCTGGAGTATAATGTATTTGGATACCTGTACACAGATAACATTAGAAAAATAATCAGATTCAGATATTTCTCAAATTTTGGAGGCCATGGTTCTCTATGAACTTCAAGACACACTTTAAAATTTCCACTGAAAATTATGATTTTGCATGAGATTTCCCCATTTTCCTTCCAGATTAACTTTATTGAACACTCTCAGTCATTTTTTCTTTTTTTTCTTTTTTTTTTTTTACATATTTATATCTTATCTTTGTGCTTATATTATATAACTTTGTGCAGACTAGAGGATTTCTTTGCAATATGATTCACCAATATTTTAAGCTGGGTAAGGTTTGACACATTTGGGAAACTTGCAAAGATTTCCACGAATTTTGCTTTCCCCAGAAAACTTCCTTTTATTTTAATAATTACTACTCCTTTAATCAATAGGTAAAAAAATACATTGTCTAGGTGTACACAACTAACTAAACTTTAGTGGCAGGTGTTTAGTGTAACATAAAAGAAATTACCATGTTAACGTCAAACAGGCTGGCGATAGGTTCACAAATTGCTTCTCAGTGAAGACAAATAATTATAGATTTTAAGAAACATACTGTTGAATTGACACAGTTGTAATGGCATCTCTGTAGGTGGCTCATATCATGCACTGTTTTATATGCTACTAGTAGCATAATGACAGCGTTTGCACAATAGGCCTACGCAACGATGAGGTAGCATAATTGCAGCATCACTGAAGCATGAATACAGACTAATTAACAAAATTGGAACTGCTGCACTCATGCTCACATTTCATCTATCTTACTTCATTTATTTTACATGCTGCTGTGGTCACAGAATTGCTGTGTTTGTTGTCTGAATATTGCAGATAACATTGTCCATTTGCTGCCTCCATTTTCCTGTTCACTTTGAATAAGTCAGTAATACAAGCAGGATTCCATTTTCTGAAGTGCTCTCCTCTAATATTTTGCTTCAGATACTATGTAAGATTTATTTTTGCCTGCGTATGCAGATTATTTGTATGTATGCATAAATATGTATAGGTACATATCTGTATGCATACATATCTAAATACCTACCTCACTAAATCCCTTTTCCATGTTTTGCCATTGGTCTAGTGATGTTGTATAGCCTATGTTTGTATGTCTATGTACATATGCATAGAAACAAAATCTCTTCTATGAATCACAAACTGTTTTCTGTATGTTTATACACACACAAACTTAAGACAATAAGGCAATAAACAAGGATAAGTTAAAAATAAATAATCATCATCATGGCTAGGCTTCACAAACAAAGATCCATAAATAATAACCTCTAGAAAATTTAATCAACTACTTACATGTTAAGATAGACATTTAAAACAAAACAAATATTCTGTGTTAAGAAGAGACGATGATGCACATAAGAGGTGGCACACAATTTCTGTTTATATTGTGGTGAAAGAAAAAGGTTCGCCACAATACTGCTTCTGCAGATGAAAATTCTGGATTAAAAACAACACATCAGAGAATGACATTGCTGTTCTGCAGTAGGTGTAGTGTTACATCAATCTCTAGATATGTCATTTATTGTCAGCCTGGGGAAAAAGATCAAACACGGATTTAAAATTTCGAAAGGATAAGCCTAGAGTTCTGTTCTTCTTTTACATACAGATTGTAAGGGATGCTAGGCAGGATATGCAAGGGCTAAGGACTAATCATCCTACTAAGCAACAACTGCTTGATATTTTTCAACAGTTAGCTGGTACCAAAATCATTGCCAGATCTCTAATCTACCTTGGGGAACATGAAACTACATCAGCAGCAGTTAGTAAAACCTCCAGTGATTTTTTGCACACATTTCAAGTCTAAGCATTCTTTTTACTGAAGGAATTCAACTCTAGGCATCAGACTAGATTCAGCTTCCTCAGTCTATGACAGTTTTCTGTCTGAAACCTTGGGTCAAAGAAACCATTCTCTCATCTCTGCAACATTTTGGCAACAAATTACTGTAACATAAAGTTGATTCTTAGGGTGTAAAGGCTAAGAAGATGAAGCAGATAAAGAAGAATTTGCAATTAAACCAGGCAAAACCAAGTACATCACAAGAACCAGAAATACTTTAAAAATACCAGATTAATGGTAACAATAAGGAAACCATTACAGCTTGTTGGATATGTCAAAAATCACTGAACTGGTAAAGAAAATTACTTTCCAAAGGTGGAAAGAAGCTGATGTTTTCCACTGGTACAAGGGAAGGTACTTGAAGGTATAGAAAAAAAAAGGGTTCTCTTTAAATGAAGGGGTTTTTAAACTGCTGAATTTACACACCTTAATTTACACTGACTGAAGAAAAATAAAACAATCACTGATTAAAAGATTGATTTATGAAACAGATCTGTATAAGACAATGTAATTGCTATTGTATTGTCTCATGCTATAGGAAGAAACAGGCAGAACCCACTGTCTTTGCATTAATTATGTTGATGAATTCAACCAGAGCAACACTGTATGCATCTGCAAAAGCCACATCTGAACATCACCGAGTATTCAATGCAATTCATAAGATTGCTATGCAGGTTTTAACTCTGCTAATATTAACTGTTAGTGATCATCACAATGTCTGGGAAAGAAGACCACTTGCTCCACATGAAATTTTTCTGGTATTGAACAGTGTGGGTTATCATGAAGAGACTTATCTCAAGTAACAATATGGGGTTAAGATACAGGCACTGCACACACTGAGCCTCAGTCAGACTTGCTGTTTTATTGTTGGCACATGTTATTTTTTTTTGCACTCTTGACTTGCAGCATCTGTGCTTTTGTACTGTATATCCTCATACTCCTAGAACCAGATGACACTATAAGTTACAGAACAGAGGAGGGCAAGACTGAATTACTTTGCCTGACAATTTTCAATTGCTTTGCATGGGATTAATTTGGGGTTTTCTAGAAGACACTGTAGATTCTTTCGTTCTTGATTTCTATCGCTACCTGGTCTCCCATCAGGGATTCAGCTTCCAATAATTTTGAGAACCTTAGTTCATGCAAATTCTTCTGTTTTCAATGAAAAATCTATTTTTTTACCTCATTTTATGTAGAATCCATTTTCTATAAAAAAATAATTCCATTAAATAATATATTCTGTATTATCTTCTTCCTGTAACTTTGATAAATACCTACTTTAGAACCAGTTTTTTCTGGAAATAAAGGCTCTCTTCTTCTCTGCCATCAGCATTAGTAATCAATTGCATACAGGCAAAGTATGAAGTGTCCTGCGTTAGATCAGAACTAATTCTGTTCAGTGATTTTACTTTTCAGCTCAGTGTCTTTGAAGTAACTGCTCATTCTGAAGTTAACAGCATATTTTTGCAGACAATATCTGCTTCTAGAATTAATAACACTTGATGCTTATAGTTACTGCCAAGGACTGGTATGCACAAAGACTCTTGCTTATGCTTTCTTCTATAGAAAACCAAGGTCACTGCTAAATCTTGTGTACCACACTAGGGTGCTGCAAAGTAAGAAGTCACCTGTGCTAGGAGAAGCAGACAGTCTAGGTGAACAAAAACTGACCAACAAGATATTCCATTCCCTATACATCACAAAGTTTAGGTATCATAAGGGTCAAACTCTCTTCTTCAATGACTGACATCCAAGGAGGACTCTGTTCTGCCTTCAGTCTCAATCTGTAAATTCCTGATTCCAGTTTCAGAATCCAGCTCCTGAATCCAGTTCCCCATCTGCTGCTGAGTCCAGTGTGACTTCCCCAGTGACTGCCCACAGCATCAATGATGATGGTGGCATAATTGCCATCACTGGGGTTGGGTTCCATATTGGTTTTGCTTGTATTTGGAGATATTTAATTTTATTCTTATTTTCATTAGTTTTGGTTTTCTAATCCGTAAGTAGCTCTCCCTTATTCTCTT
Organism: Bucco capensis; assembly: GCA_013396975.1. Taxonomy (NCBI): domain Eukaryota; kingdom Metazoa; phylum Chordata; class Aves; order Piciformes; family Bucconidae; genus Bucco; species Bucco capensis. The sequence continues at coordinate 35,315 of VWZO01001572.1, read as the reverse complement.
TCTCTTCCCTTTTGGGAAGGGAGAGGGGTTAATAGAGAGCATCTATCACTCATCTAATGGCCAGCTCAGCCCTAACCCTTGACAGAAGCTTTCTTTAACCTTCTCTGATAGTCTATCATATATTGAAATTATTTATGACTATGATAAACATTTCTCTAATTCTTCATTTCTAATAATATTTCAATGGATATTTTATCCATGATAATCTACTTTCATAAATCACTCATAGCCAAGTATAATTAAGGTACATCTCAATAAGTTGTGTCTGGTCAGTAGCACAAAATGAAACTTTTGTAAATAATCAAACATTCACTAGAAAAGAACTGAATATCTTTTTCCTCAGTTTTACATGAAATAGAGAATTAATTTCCAACTAAAATATGAATAAGCAAGAATGACTTTGCAGTTGTAGCTAGAATAGTCCATGACAATGCTTCTGAAAATGTTGTTTTTAAGTGCTTGAACATAGGCTTAGGAGGTGAAAATTTTCCATGTTAGTAATTATTTCATATACATGTGTTAATGAAGGTAAAATGCTTTTATTTAGTTTCTTGTATCTGTATCATGTTCATGTTGGTACTATGCATTACAAATTCTTCAAATTTGTACCACAAAAGTAAAAGACACGAATGTTATCATTCTGGAAATACAATGATGAAAACTATATGGCTACTGGTCAGCAAAAAGTAAATCAGATTTTTAAAAATCACTAGTTCCACAGTTCTTTCACTGTTATTTTTAGGAACACCAAAATTTTGCTTTATCTGTCAATGACATTTCACAATCAACAGGTGCCAGTAAGACAGTATTTTCTTAACAGTAAATGCTAAATGATATCTGACCATTTTGATCTTTAAAAACAAACAATGGACAAATTATCTCTGCAAGTCAAGACAGTGGATAACTTGGTACTGCTCTGAGGAACTCCCTGAGGACTTCATGCTTCTAAAAGTCCAATTAAATCTTATTTCTCTTTTTTTCTTTCTACCCCCAGATTTGTTAAAAAAAAAAATCATTCAGTTAGGCTGGATAAATGGAAAAGAACAGCCTTTGTAGTGCAATGGGCTGAACCCAGCCAGCGGCTAAGCACCACACAGCTGCTAAGCAGAACAGAGCTTCTCACTCACTTCAACCCTCCAGCAGGACAGGAGAGAGAGAATACGAAGAGCAATAGCAAGACAACAGGTTGGTTCAGATAAAGACCATATAATGAGTAAAGAAAAGAGAGTGGTGGGCAAAGTAAAAGCAAGTGATGCAAAGGCAACCTCTCACCAGCTCCCAGAAGCACACTGATGCCCAGGCAGTCTTCTATAAGTGGCTATCTCCCAGACCAGCCTCTTCCATCAATCTGTGTTGCTGAGCATGTTCCTGTATGGCGTAGAATATATTTTGGTCACTTTGGGTCTGTTGCCTAGGTCACCTCCCCTTCCAACCTCTTGCCCTCACAGCCTACTCCCTAGGAGTGGATCAGCGTGAACAACAGAGAAACCTTTAATGTTGCACAAGCACTATTCAGCAATTCCCAGAATATTGGTGTGTAATCAACACTGTTTTGATCACAAATCCAAAATAGAGCACCGTACAGGTTGAAAGGAAGAAAGTAATCTCCATCAGAGACATATGTATACATAATAGCATTGCTGAGAAAACAGGTTATAATAACAGCCATTTTTATGAGAAAAACTGCTATTAAAAATATGGGATAATTTTAGGATAATTTTTAAATCATGGCTGGCAGTTTAAAAAAGCACGGAAGTCAGAACATAGCATATATTTCTAGCTGAACTAGGGAATACATTTTAAATTTTTAAAACTATCACAAACATATGTCAAGACTCTTTCTAAAATTGTTCCCTACATCACTATTATATTCTTGATTCTCATTTTGTGTGAGAAAGTCTGAGTCAGAAACCTTGAGTGATCTGCTCTTCTAATCACAGCATCAGTGAAAGAAAAAGAGTAGAAAGAATAAAGTTCTAGTGAACAATGAGAATTGTGCTTCATAGGTAAGGCTGGCAAACAACATCATATTCTGTGCTAAAAACATTATCAGTGTTTGCTTAAAAAAAAAAAAATCAGCCAAATCTCCTCATTACTCATAATATGGAAAAAAGCATTCAACTTTCACTGCTAGCCATGATTTACAAATGGGCTACTATTGAAACCGCTTTTCTCTGCAATGCTCAGAGACTTTCCTCCAAAGCAATGAAACAGAAAACACAAATGACCCAGAATCAATATCTGCACAGCCTCCTTCCTTCACCTAAAGATAAGTAATTTCCTAATCAGTAGTACAAACTGTCAAAATGACAATGAAGCCCAGTAATGCTACAGGTCACATTGAGCAAGACAAAACAATAACACTCACAGTGACAAAACTGACACAGCAAATTAAAATGCAGAAAGACTGTGGCAAACTCAAAAACCACAGGTGAAAATCTCCAAGGAAAAGGTACAGTCTTAACTCAAGGCAATACCCAAACATTCAAGAATGCAGAAGAATGACTGGGACAGTTTACCATCTAGGTGTCTCAAATAAATTGTTTAGATTTTTGAATAAAATTCCTGTGATAGTGAAGACATCCACTACTGTCAACTCACTTCATTTGCATGGTAAATGTTTGTACTAGATTACAGTCATCACTCAAGACTTGAACAATGACATTCCTGTAAATAATAATGCAAGGGGTCATTTCAATCTGATTTGACATGTCACTAAAATAGACTGCAAGATAAGTGAGACCTTACTATCTAGAACAAGAAGTTAACTGAGATAGAAATCAGGGGTATGGGATTCAATCTTTCCAACAAATCAGAGTTCTTTTTATAAAGGAAAGAGAGTAATAGCAAAATAAAGTCCCTGGACAAATCCTAATCTCTATTGAACAGCGTTATTTGAAGCTCAATCAGTAGGAAAGGGAGGAAATAGAAGTGTGATCTATAGGGGCACTGAAATACAACTACAAGAGCCTTGATAAAGACAATCTGAAATCACAGCAAGCTACTTAGGCCAGAGCAGTAGAAGCAAATAGCTTGACTTGGAGTATCAACTATAACTCACAGAAAGAACCATGATGGATGAGGACAAGCAATTTAATGAACGCACTGTTTGAATACGCATTTTAATGTCTATTTTTGCCAAAGGAATTAATTGATGAAAGCCAAATTATGCATCCAAAAAAATAAACCACATGGTTTCTAGTTATAACCTGGTAGCACCAGAAATATTAAATTCAAGTGTAGCATGTGAATAAAACACTATCATTATCTTTCCATTGTATTCAAAACAAAGTGTTTAGCCCAACATCATACAGAAAACCGATTCCTTCACTTTGATTTCAAAGAATGAATTTAGTCTAATGTTGGACTTGAGAAATTCAAATGTGAACACTCATATAGGGTTAATGCAGAGTGAGTCTGTGTGCTTATTTATATTGGGCTGCCTACACGCACAAGCATTCACGTTATCACAGTACTGTACAGATATTTTAAAGTATTGTTCACACTGCTTTGCTCAGAAACTACAAGTATGCAGCACATCACCTTATGGTCTACTGCTCAGTCCAGCTCTGCGTAATTGAACACTTGCTCATATCCTGCACCGGTATACCATCCTCTGACCATCTCTCAAACAACTCATATAATAAGAGTACAGAACAATCAGACCTTTCTATGTAATAAAAATATGATGAACAAAAAAACCTATTAAATTTTAAACAAAAAGACTACTAAACTTTTAGTTGCTAGGTGAAAATCTCAAGTAAGCAATAACAGTATTCAAATTCCTAAAAAGTAATAGAAATTTTGTACTTAGGAGGTTTGATCATCAAGTGTCTTACTGTTCTCTGCTACTGCATATGAATCTTATTTTTGGAACACATTTCTCCTAGATAACCATCACATGTTTAATGCTAATGTTCTCCATTATGAGGCAATTTTAGCCCCAAAATCTACTGTTAGTTTCTACTACTCCTTTTCCATAGTGATATTTACAAAATATTTTCTCTTCATATACCCATGAGAAGTAATTTTTTCCTTGTTCATGAAGGATAAACATCAACATATGAGATTTTTAGAGAATATGCGTGGTTTTGAGCTAGTAAATAGACATAAGTAAGGTTATTGTGGTGTTTTAAAAGACAATGAATTATTACAAAATCTGTTTAGGCATCACTATACACCACAAGCTTTATTGTCCTAAATAAAAGTAGCATTTCTGAATAAAATCTCAACTCAAACAATTCCACTACATTTTTTTCACTCTTTTTAATATTATTTTTGCAGTGCTTTCATGCTATAAAGCCTATTTCTATTGTGAAAGGGAGATAATCAGGCCTCGTCATGAATAAGGTTATATCTTGCACAAAATGTGGTCAGATATTCTGTGATGTACTACAGTTTCTATCTTCAGCGTAGAGCAGTTGCTGTTACCTGCAATGTAACACTAAAAACTAAGATAACTAAATAAGGTAGAAAACACAAATTTTTCTCTGCCCCTCCACTTTTTTTATTATGTCTTTTGCTGGTGAGAGTGCCATCATATAAGGAACTTTGGGATCTTCCATAAACTAGAATTCTACCTCAGCCTCTATTTTCAAGCATGAGTTATTAGTAAGTCCTCAATACGGAATTTTTAAATCTGTTCTGGCTTTACACAGAAAGTCCTGTATCAACTTAGGGATATAAAAGCAACTGGGTTGTAAAAAAAATATGAAAGAAAAAAAGAAAAAGTATTTGCAAAGAATTGTTGGCCAAAATCCCGTACACTGCATGCACTGTTCTCCAAAGTGCTTTATGCTGGAATGTCATCACAAGGTTGTATTCTCTCACTGCATACCAGAGAGTATAATGTGTATACATGTGGATAATATAATCAATTACCTTTACTGCTCAGATACTGCATAATGAAATGAACGGGATAAGGAGAGTAAACGGCCATGGGAAGATACATGTGCTGCATGGTCAAAGACAGTAATAATGGAAATGGTGCCGTCTCTACCCCTTGCAACAATGTAAGGAGTTTATAATCCTGGTCAAAAGAGAATAATTCCTAGCAAGGGAGAACTATTCACAAATTTAGTTAACTCAACCTCTTTATTTTCAAAGAACAGAAGTCACTTTTTGACCTAATAGAAAGGTGTAGAGGTGACTTGCAGGTAGAAATGATAAAGACAGAAGAAATGGGCTGTGAATGGGTGGCCTCGCTGGAAAACAGCACACTTCCAGAGAAGGCAAGGATAGAGGAGACAGGCACAGATTGAGATAAAGACAGGTAAAAGAAACATAGTGCCTTAAATATGATTCACTAGTAATTTAGAAAAGATACTAAAGGTTTCCACACTACTACCTTTGCCTTTGAGAAAGTTTCTTTGTTACTGAATTATGATGTTATCTCAAATCTGGAAGTGATTTCTTTTGGGATGTTAGACTCCAGCTTGCCATGTTTATTAAAAAACAAAGAAACACCACAAATCATTTAAAAATTATAATTTGCAGCAATACAAATTCTAAATATGAATTCACTCTACTTTTTATATTCTACAAAAGCTGGAGCAAAGGCAAAACCTGTTATATAACTAGATCATGCTAGGTGGTGGGTAAATCTGTATTTAAGCATTTCAGATATTAAAAATATTTGTTATTATTATTTCTGAAGCATTATAGAGACATTAGTCTATGCAGTCTATGTTCTGCATCAGTGATGCATCACACAAAACACTATGAAGCAACATGCCAAAATTGATTTAAATATTTTTTGTCTCATGTAAATTATAATTTCTTCAAACACACACATGTATAAAGACATATCTTGATTTTATAAAAGGAATAAATAGATAAAATCTACTATTTAAAATTAAATGACTATAAGAAAAAAATCAGGTGCAGAAAATCACATCACGTTGACATGCTTTCATATGTATAAATGCTTTCTCTTCTTTGGGAATATGATTGGACACAATTTCTTGTAAGTGCCTAGAGAACATAAAGCTGAGTAGTTGCTCAGAAGCATTATAACAGCTATCATTTTTCCACTAGTGTTAGTTTAATGTACTGTACTGCTAAAGTCAGGACTCTAAATGGTATAAGAAAAACCCTTGGCACATTTAAGTTCAACAGTCCTATGCAAATGAGCATGCTATAAAACATCAGTTGCTGTATGTTGATGATGCATGAGATACGAAGCCCAACATTCCTATCTCACTGACCATATTTCACATTATCAATTGCATTCAATGCCTGAACGTTCCTTCCTTTTGTTAAACTGGATTTTAAAAAGCAAATGATAATGCTGGTTATCAATAACAGTAAACATATTTTTTTCTTATTCTGCTACTTTTTACATTTCCTAGTTTTCAAAAAAATAAAGTGACAAATCATTTTATAATAAGATTGAATATTTTTCTTTTTATTTCTAGTCACTGTAGCAAAACTGATGAATTATGTCCCTAGCTGTTGTAAATCAATATCACTCCTTGGACTTTTCATTGAGTTATGAAGGTTATACACTGGAAAAGCCATCTCCAAAAGTTGCAGACACATAGTTAATTAAGTAGGACAGCTGAAAAAAAGTTACATTATTCTAAGCTCTCTCTCTCTGCTTAAATTTGCACCAGTTTCAGCTAAACAATATATTTGAAATCATAGTAAAAAATTATACAAGCAGGCTAATAGAAAACAAGATGCAAAAAAATTTTCTTCATGTAGTTTCACATAGGTTTAACTAAATTAGTCTTAGGTTTTTATCCCTTCTTTCACTCCTACTATTACCTTTTTTCCCAGACTGCCTAATGTAAAATATAGTCTCCTATATATCACTTACGCGCTTAGGCATCCTGATCCCTTAAATACATTTATCTCCCTTGTAGGTGTCTCTTTCTTTTACAAGATCATCGTTTCCCTTTATTTTACTTGTGAAAGTGAAATTTCCTTCTGCTAGGTAACAAAACCCAAAGATGTCTAAAAACATCTTCTCAAACCACACTACCTCACATCTCACACAGGAATATGTTGTTCTTAGCCATTCCACCTGCCACATTTCTCTGGAAGGAATGAATCAGACATAAGCAGGAGTTCATTTAAGGCATAATGACAGACAAAATGTAAGTAAGCAGTGGAGCTTGGCAAGGTGACAACCCCAACTGCAATTTTATCCAGTTACTGTGACAGAAAACTATGAAATTGCCAAGCCCTGTCCCAAATTTCGGCAAAGAAAATACCCAGCTGAGGGACTTTTTCAAGCAAATCCCCTAAAACTGCTTGAGAACATCTCTCCCCTTCCTTCTCATCTATTGATTCGAGCACTTCTCCAATAGATGATAGAGATAGGAAGTGACAGGAAGTATCAGGCAAAGCACAGAGTAGAGCACAGGTATTTTTCTTGCAGTAGGGATTTAACTTTTAGATTCTTCTCTAAGAATGTAGACCTTGGTACTCCTCCTCCTGCATTTAAAAACCAACCAACCAACAAACAAAAAGATTGAGATGTGGCTTTGTAAAGCAATTATTTGCAAATCTCCAGGCATGCACAAGCTACTGATGGAAACATCTAAACTGGCCTAAAGTCGTTTGCAGACTTAGTCCAAATCGGTCAGAACAGAAGGTGTTGCTTTGTATAACTGTCACATCCAGAGCAGAAGCAACAATAAACAGCATACTTTTCTGTAACCTGGACACTCTATATTAACTAGGTTGTCTGTCTTCCACATGGCTCTCTCATCATTGATGGCTCAGCTTTTTCCTGTGGTGGGTCTGCTGGAGACAGTTGGAACAAACAGCCCCAGTCTTTCCTCACAGAGGCCACCCCTTCAGCCCCTTCCTGCCAGGACCTGGGCACCTGCACCCAGGAGACACATTTAGAAAGAAAGTAACTTTCCTTCTCTTGCAAATCATGTTATAATGGTTTTAGAAAGATGATTTCAGAAGCTTGTGATTTGTTATCTGGGCACACACCAATGCAGATGCAATGCTTTAACTTTTCCTCAAATAAGTGTTCTAGTTGATGCCTATCAGAGCCTTCTATAGCTGTGTAAACAAAAAACAGCACTTTCATGAGCCCCATCAATCATTACACTAGATACATGCTTGCAGTCTTATAAAATCACTGCAAGACGTATTTGACTGCTGAATCACCTTAAAATCTTACCAAGAGGTGATATTATCATTGTGATTGTTTGCAACGTAGTAGAGTTCAGTCCCTCATAAGATACACACTGCAAGGCAAAAGGCTTCATAATATCCTCCTCAAGTTAGTGGGAATATTGTAGTAGATATCTGACTTCTTATATACAAAAACTCTGAGATGTCATTTTATTAACATATGCAATATCTGTTTCTTACAGTTCCTTTACATTAACTGAACAGATCTATATTTAGCTCCATAGTGATAATTTATTGGCCTTTTTCTTTTAATGCTTTATCACCTATAGAGGTTTGCTGAGAATTTGTTTTATCTGAATTCTTTGGAGGCAAAACCTCAGCTCTCCTTAGTGCTTGGTGCTTAGTCCCTCTGGCTGCTAAGGAGATTACATATGAGAATTACTTAAAACACATGATAAAATAATCTGCCACTACACAATAATCCATACATTGTCACATAGATATTCAATAGTAAAAAGATCTAACCACACTTTTAAAATGAAGCAAATGGCAGAAATAACGAGCGAAGATGCATACAAAAATGAATCCTTTCAATTACAGAATGAGACTCCCAAGCTAACTCTTGTTGTTTTTGGAACTAGACTTCTCTGGAGGTAGTTGACTGGTAAATATTGATCACCAATTTCAGATAAGAAATGTTGTTACTGTCAACATTTTCTTGTGCTCCCTTTTGTAGCCCCCTAAAAATAAGAACTTATACACAGGCAACTAGTTATTTCAAAAGTTACTGTTCTTTTAAACTCTTCATAAGCTCTGCTTATTAAGTAGTAGTCAGCAAGCGAGCCAGTAGATGCTTGGGTAGTCAAAAGAAACCACTGAATAAAAGAAGTATGGGCAGTAGTTTGACAAAGCTCAACAACTTTGAGATAAGCGGACCCAGCTGAGGAAAAAGGAGAAAATGAGCATATAAGAATGTGAAGTTTAATGGTTCCATACTGAAAGCTACATCTGTAAAACCTGTACTCCAAGTCCATGACTTGTTCTCATGACAAAGCTTATAATGAGAGCAGTAAATGGTAGACATGAATCCATTTTAATGGTTGGGAAGAAAGAAATTTTATTTCCCTAGCTTTCATCCTTGTTTCGTGGATGGCATACAGTCATTCAGGAATTTCTACTTAACTCCATGGCCCAGCTTATGTGAAGCTGAATACAAGTATTTGCAGGATCCAGGAACAAAATCATACACAAAATTAATGAAAAAAATGCAAGTATATATACAGGAATTAGTTTAAATGAGGAGTACATACAGGGATTTTGAAGAGGGTTAATTTTGGATGGAGAGTCTTTCTTTCAGATGGTAGTTTCCTAATTCTAATGAGACTGGTACTGGAATATGATTACTATGGATCCTGTTTATCATTTCAAACCATATGACTATTTTAATATATGCTTCATATTAACAAATTTGCAAACCTAAATAGTAATGAAGTACAAGTTACAGCATAGGTTGAGGTTTTTTACTTTGCCTGGGTGAGTATGATGGATAGCCTTATTTCTTTTGACTTTGTTGTTCACTATGTCTCTTTGAATAAATGCTGAAGACCATAATAAATTCACATCATATTTGCAGAACCTCTGCCTGAGACTGAAGGTCACTTAGATATGAGACTACCAATGATTTCCAGAAAGGCACTCTCTATCTCTGTTGTCTGGATGCCAATTAAACTGAAATATATCAATTAGTTTATGTAGAATATGGATCCATGCTAATCTGGTGCAGGAACAAATGTCTACTTTCTGATATATAGCTTTATGAAAGGAATCAGTTCACATTGCAGAAATATTCTTTGTACTCAGTTTACAGTGTGCCTTTCTTTGTCATGCCACTACATTAACCTTTTAGTCTTATCAGTGAACATTAAAACTGTTGCATCCATTAATAACAAATAAAACCATTTGTCCTTCACTGTCAAGGAAATAAAGGATCACGGTCAATTCATGAACTACCTTCTTATAACTGAGGCATAAGCCTGGATTATTCATTATACATACAGAAGTGTACCTGTTTATGAAATCCTAACATGATATCTGACACTGTGCTGTACTGTGGAAGCTCTTACCTTGCACCAATTTTAAGAAATAATCTTCTCAGTTGAAAAGCCAATGATCTAAGAAGAGAAATATTTTACAACAATAAGTAATTATAAAATAAAACCTGACTGTAATATACAAACAAACCCAGACATGGCAAGGAAGACAGTATGCACCAACCACAGAAGTTACCCTTGAGAAACAAAAATCAAGGATTGACCTCTAGAGTCATAACACCTCCAGTGCTCACACACTCATCATTCTCAACACAAGAACTTTCTTATTAGGCATGCATTATCTTTTTTTTACATAACATGCCAGTAGTGAAATGAAGTAGATTTTCTAATTTTAGATGGTGTATAGACCCATAGAAAGACATTATGTGGAGTGAGATATGAGAGAGGCTTTTATTTGCTCCAGACATGAGAGTTGTGATCATCATCTTGGACATCTCTATCAATATTTTTTCTGTATTTCCCCTTATTGTGATATGATAGTTCTCTAATGCATCTTAGAGTATATATCACACAAAAACAACCAACCCCCCCTATTTATTCAATACAAGAATAATATTTTTCTATGGGGAGTTGAAATTTTGTATGAGATCTAGCTCATTCATCTCCTACCAAATCACTCTTGACACACTACTTTAAGAATGTTTTGCACTACAACCAACTGCAAAGGTCAGCTAGCCTTGCCATAAGGAGTATTTTCTCTTGGATTTCTTAATATCATTTTGGAATATTTTCTTTGCCTCTTTATTTTCACCTTGCTGAAAGGGATTACTGTTTCTGCTGCACAGAACCTCAAGCAGTGTCATTCAAGACTCTAAATTTTGGGCTCAATTTTTGCAGCTGCTGCAGCCTTCCTGAGTTGCTCAACCAGTGAAAAGAGACTAAAAATTAGGAAAATTGATCACTTAGATGAGTGGTTCTGTCCGTGCTTATTTGTAGTTCTCTGTCTGTGGGAACAATCTGTGTACTTAGGAGGAACAGTAGCACAGAATTATTTGGCAGTTAATATATTTAACACATGTATTATTTTTTCACATTGAAATAATTCTTCTAAATCACACAATAAATCTGATGACTAGCCAAAGAATTGATTCAATACTGGAGACCTGAAATGCATGTTTCCATATACTGCATGGACGCATATTTCGAGACTGTAGCAGTCTCCTTGCAGGTAGAATAGTTCAAGCAAGGAGTTATTACTGAATATAGGATCATGTCCTGTGAGGTCACTTGCAGAATATGCTTAACTGAATTCTGAACAGTAGTCTGATGTTTGCAATTTGTTCTAGTAAGCCTTGAGGTCAGGAAGGAGATATTTTTTTAAAAAAGACATTCTCCCTTTTTTAAGGAAGAAAAGTATGAACTGAAATGGATTAGACTACCTTATTTTAAGGTAAGAAACCAAGTAAATGAATTATAAATCAACCAGACATTTTTTTCTGTTTCTTCTGATTATTTGTGCCTGCTGTTTATTTCAGACCAAAATTGGAGGTTGCTCCAGGCTCTCTTCAAAACTTTAGCCATTTAATTTCATGTGTAAGCTATTTCTCACGCTATTGCCACCTGAATTTGAGTGGAAGTCTATTCTCAGGCTTTAAAAAAACTCATGAATACTGAAAGCAGAAGCAGCAGAGACAAAATGTGTCCACCTGGCATAAAAATCTTATTCCCCATTAACTCCCCATTCCTTGCCTTGGAAACAGAGTTATAAGAGGACTGAAGAGTAGACTGAAGACATGAATAAACTTAAATGTCTTAAACCATCTTAGAATAAATTAGAAGCAAATAAGAAAATTAAAACACAAATATAAATGGAAAGAGATATTTGGGTCTCACAGTTAGTAATGATGAATCAGAATGGTTGGTAGACAAAATTGTATCTATTTGAGAACTCACATATGTGAGTAATATTTTTCTGACCTTCTTTCTAATTTTCCTGAATGAAAGTCCATATAAAATGCATAATTGGTACCTGTTTCCCCCCCCTCGAGGATAACTATAAGTAATTCTTACACTGACTTGTATCAATCATCTAAGGTTAAACAGCACATACATATTCCTGCTTGTATTCCTTTCTAGGGTTGCCTTTAAAAAAAAACACCAAAACAACCAAACAACAAAACCCACCACATTAAAAAGTAATGTATACCTGCACTATCTGTGAAGAATATTAAGAGTAGTCAGGAGCAGTTGGCCTAAATGCATCACAAAAGGGTACTGCAAGAACAGCATCAGCTCAAATATACTGTATGAGCTGCCATCACTATCTTAACACATTGACTCCCCTAGTCAATTGCCAAGTATACCTTGAGTCAAGGGATTCCTATACAGTCACTCAGTATATGACAGTATTTCAACTTTTACTTTATCAGAGGACTGGAGTTTCTTTCAATCTCAGCTTCTTTAATCACTCCACTATAATACCTTGCACTGCCACTATTTCTAGAATTTATCACAAGGGTTGTAAAGAATGGGTTATTTCCTTCTTTATGATTTATTTCACTGAGCTTCTTCTCATCAGCAAAAATGAAATTTCAATAATCATTCAGTTTGGGAAAAATTAACTAAGTGTATAATAAATGGTCTAATACATAGAAATGTAACAGAAGAAATAATTTAATTACTTACGTATATACACAATAGTATCTTATTATCTTGCATTCTTTGGAAGATAAAAATATGCAGTTTTAGAAAAAAAAGTATTTGCTATTTGGTTTTGGTTTTAAGTGATTACTTTTATCCACATATTTTTTTGTTTCATATATAGCTGCGCAAAAAAAAAGATATGTACCTCAATTTGCTCTCTTATATAAATTTGCCCAGCATATAAAGATTAGATTAATAGGTCTCAAAGCTTAGAAATACTGGACACTAGTTCAGTACCATACAACAGGTACTTCATGTAGCTAATTTCCTTAAAGTATTTTGATTGATGACAATAGCAAGCTGACAACTCTTTCACTGTATGGCTGTATCTTCTGATGTCAATTTACTTCAGTTGCAATTGTGAATAGCATATATCTTGAAGATGGGTCTCATGAAGTGCCTCAGCTTAACTTATGCAAAATGGCTATTTCCTAGCATCATGGTGAGGTCAGCAATGAATATATGCATAGATTCCTGAAATACATTTTAAAGGTATTGCATGAGCAGGAAGCCTCTCTTACATGAATTTTGTTATTGCAGCTTGAATCAAGCAAAAACCACTAAAAAGTTTCTGCAGCTCCTTTACAAAGGAGAGTATTTTGGCATATAATCCTAGAACTTGGCAATAGATGTTTTATTTGGGATTTTAACAGAGCATAACTAAGTTTCATTTTTGGACACTGAGTAATGATTCAGAATGTTTTTATATATATTTTGTCCTATATAATGCTTCAGTTTGCTTTGACCTCAAATGTCTTGCCACAGGGGGTAGTTTATAAATATTCTACAGAAGTCTGTAATAAAATAGATGTGAAAGCATATGCATAATTTCTGAGACACTGGGCTACCTAGGATAAATTAGGACATTTATTAAAGAAAGCTTTTCCATTTATAGGTGGTTTATAATTCACTGTCCTCCTTACGACAAAAGATTTATTTTCTTTATTGAAAACCCAATATGTTCTATAATAACAGTTGTGTTCAACACTGAAAAATAACACTGTGGCAGTGATGGGTCCCTCGGGTCAGCTCTGTTTAGAGATGTAGGTCATTGCTGCTCATCTTAAAGAATTCCTAGAATTCTATCTGGTTTTATTAGTTTAAAAAAAAATCTTCTTTCATGAGAGTCTTAGTTTAAAATCTTTCTCCTTTACATGAGCCAGTGCTTTAAATGTATAATAGATGCAAACTGTTTAAAAAAATTAAAAAGAGAAAAAAAGCAACAAAAAGCAACTCACCAATCTCACAGAAATTCCACTGCCTACAAAAACTCCAGGCAAAACTTTTGCCTGCACTTTCAAAGGATATTGAGTTGCATTCATTGCTTCTGAGCGTAACTGAGGTCCTTCCCCCATTCAGCTACTGGTCTATCCAGTTTTACAGCATAAATTTAAAGCATTGCATAAAACTATATTCACAGCTACCAGAATCAATAGCACAGTTTGTTTGCTTCTGCTTACCTGTGACACCAATAGTGTTAATTTCTGCATTACATTTCTCAGAGATGTGGGATAGGCAGGAGGGAAGGAAGTAAGAACAAAGGCTTTTTGTACAGGCTTCTGACAGTTGTTGGACCTGTTGGAAGTGTTATTAAAACCTAAAGAATACCTTCATCTCCTACAACTTGCTCCCACTTTGTTCTGTAAAGCCAATTTTTTTTGTTTTTTAACAGGAGCAAGAGGTTTTTCCTTCTTACATATAAAATGTAAAGAAAATTTTCTACAAGAAAATAAATTTGATCAAATTTGGACACTGATCCTTCTGATAAACAAGAAAAGGGAAAAATATTTGGTTTACATAAACATTAATTCTCATTTATTAAAAATTGGCTTTTAAAGTAATTTTAAATTACTATTCTATATAGTCACTTTCTTCTTTAAAGATTCTCCAACAGTTCTTAAACTAGCTCCACTTAGTTTTTGAGTACACTTTCTGTTGTGACAAATAGATTTTGTTTCCAAAGACAACCCTCTGTTTTGGATAGGCCTCATGTTAAAAGTACTGCTCAGACTTCCAACCTAATGTCATCTCTTAAGAATTCAATAAACATAAGTATCTAATTGCTGCAATATTCAGTTGAGGTGTCATTTCTTCAGGTATCTAGCTTCTCTAAACCAGAGGGTAAGCTTTTTCAAACATTTGAGATGCTTAATGGCTGAAGCAAAAATTATTGATCTATGTAGCTCTACATCGATCTATGTAGATTTTTTAAGGCTTTTAAAACTGGCTTTCTGTATGATACATAAGAAAATGTTCTTGAAACTTTTTGAGAGGATATTAGGATTATCTTGGAAAAGAATAAAGGCATGGTCTCAGAACAAAATTCTCAGCACAGTGATTATTAATTCAATGAAGACAAAGGTAAAGAGTCAGGATTTTTCATTTTCTGCTCTTGCTCTTATGCGACAAGGTAAGCATAAATCAGATCCCATTTTATAGTTTATGAGCCTGTCTCCATTTTCTCTAAGAGAATCTTCTTGCATCCTCTTTTTATCAAGAAGATTATTCTGTAAAGCTACTGTAAGTACTTATTTAATGAAACCTATTACACATTTGGACATCTTGCATGTGTTAGAAAAGCATTTACTTGTAGTTCTCTCATGTTGAACTTTTGGCATACTGGTATGAACAAGCATGACTAACGTGATAAAGCTTGGAGGTTGAAGTGATAGCTTTTCCAACAGAAAAAAGGCTTTTGTGAAGCTGAAGGCTGCCAAGTAACTGAACTGGCATTTGTAGCCTAGTTTCCTGTTACATCACCCTGTGAACAGGACTAAAGCCATCTAAGAAGATGGCTATAATGCATAATGATGGTCAATGATTATGTATGTACAACAAATGGGGATGTGGAAGATTTCACTCCTTTCAGTCATCCAGTGCTTTCATGCATAAGATTAAGAGGATAACGTTTGTTATATGCTTTATCTCACAGCTACACTGAATTATTCTCTTTGCCACTGTGTCCTTTTACACAGCAGGTTGGCAAGCCAATGTTACCCACTGGCATTTCAGTTAAGCGCACCAGGTAGTAATAAAAAGTGTCTACTATATTCATCAAAAGATATTGGCCTTCCCAGGAATACTAATTTGAGCTACAGAAGTAAGAATGATTCTGAAAGCTAAAGAAAATACTGTTTTATTTTAGATTTCCATAAGATGCTCATAAATTAAGCAAAATCACAATCTCTTTACAGAGAGCATTCTAGTTTAATTTAACTTCAACAAAGTGGAATGCCACAAGTAAGAGCTACAGAAGAAAATGGTGATAATATAATCAGTCATGCATTAAAAAAAAAATGGACCAGATTCTAAAGACCAGTTCATCTGATTTTGCTGACTAGTCTTGATGGTGCACATGTATATATGCTTGTACTAATATTCTTTTTTTTTTCTTTCATAACTGAGACCAAAGATATGTTGTTTAGAAAGATCTGAAAACTAAAAGAAAGCTACTGAAGACAGGGACATCTGAAAGGCAGGTGGAAGAGAGGGTCTAGGAATATGTGGAATAGCTTTTGATCTTCACAGACCAATATAATTTTTTGTAGTACACAGGAAATTACTTCCTTTGGCAGCTCTTTACAGAAGCAACTATGACTGATGTTATCGACATTTGAAGAGAAGGGAAGAAATATAAAAGGAAAACAGCATGTGACCAAGAAAGCTATCATACTCTGTGTTATGCTTGCATTCAAGAGCTTGAAAGAACATTAAAGGTGAGTCATAAAGAATTAAGAAAACCAGTGCTATTACATAAAACAAACAGAAATAGCCCACAAAACAAAAAACTCCCAACAAACCACAATCAAAATAGTAGGCAAAAAAGAGTGTCTTTAACAACATTGCCTGTAGATTTGATGAGAATACCATTCATACTACTGAGATGAGCATCAAAAGGATCAAAATAAAAGTGCATAGGTTTACAATTTGTTAGCAGGGGAAAAAATGGAAGCAAAATTTAGAAGAATGCAACAGGCTTTGCTTATGGTCTGCCTGCAGTAAGGGAAGTCAAAACTTGCTGTTTTGTGTTTTAAGGACAAGAATGACTAAACATCACAGCAAAGAACAAAGATAGTCAATAAGGTTTCAGGAAGAAAATTATATCTATTTTTCACTTGTTGGCTTTCTGGGACTGAGACACATACAGAAGACCAGTAAAATATGAGATTGACATGAGGAGTATGAAAGACTGAAAAATTAAGATTAATTTGGTTAGAAGTGGAGTTGAAATCCATATAAGCAAGTGGGCTCCTTCAGGGAGGACTTGCAGAATGAAAGAAGACAGTAAATAGGTGATATAAAGATAAACCAAGACAATCAGAGAAAGACAGAATAATAACATTCCAGAGAGTATGGGATAGGGATAAGGAAAAAGCACTGATTTTATCAAATATAGAAAATTGATTAGAGTCTTAGGAGCCTACATGGAAAGAAGCCATTTGAGACACTGCCAAGATAAATTTTGATGACATAAACAGTGATAAGCTTGTCTTGATCATTAAACAATGACTACTTTCTAATTAGCCAGTAGTATCAGTAATCTCAGAAGACACTTATCCTCGACTTATTTGACTGGATGAAAAGGAGCTGTAAAAATGTAACAATGTATTTTGAAACTATATGGCTAAGTGATGTTTTAATTTCTCTGAGAAACAGGAAACAGTATTACAAAAAGCAATTGGCCACGTATCACTGAACTAAGTGATACAAACAAACAAAACAAACAAAAAAAAAAAAAGAAGAAAATTTAATCAGTTGAAAAAAGAGAGTCATTTGTAGTGAGTAAGGGATGAGTGCACTTTCCTCAACTTGCCTATGGTGCAGTTAATCTTAGGGTAAGATAGAGGTCTAAAATACAGTTGATGTAGCAAAGCTAGAAGTGTCAACTTCTCTCTGTTGGCCATGTGAGATGGCCAAAATCTGTTCTAGGTCTAGGAGTGTATGATCTAGATTTATAAAATTAAGTTAGAAGAATTACTCCATAACAATTTACAGATCTTTTATTCTTCCCTAAAAAGCAAATAAACACAACCTATATTTGAAAACTTAAGAAATTAAAATTTCAGATCACTCAAAGGGACAAATAACCTTTTCTATATTGTTGATCTGAATTTTGCCATGAGGGTATCAGAACAAAAGACCTTTTCAGTTCCAATTTTCTCCCATATAGATTTAAGAAACCCATTTTATGCATCTCAATGGGGGAAAAAAATCACCTGGATTCAATTTTCTACATATTCAAACGTGGTTAAATTTAAGTAAAATGGATTTCTCTGACAATTGAGGTGAGGAACTTCAATAAGAAATTTCAATAGAATATTTGAAGAGTAAAATACCATTATCACATAGAGTATACAGCACTGTTTACAATGAAAATTAAAAGTTTTATTTTCACTTTGAAGCAAGAAGATAGAACACTCAGACTTTAAAGACAAGACTGTAAATCTTTTTCTTAAAACCTTCTTATTTTTTATTTTTAAAAACTTGTTTGATACTGGCTCAGGAACTGGGCAATAATTTTAACAATGGATGAATGAACTAAGAATAATATAGATAAGATAAAGAAATATAAGAAAAATACAAAATGCATCTAAGGTACTGAGTTACCTCTCAGTAGGGCTGGAAAGAATATGGAGAGAATAATAAAATAGCAAATATATACATGTGGGGCTTGTTTGGGGCTTTTTTTTTTTTATAAAAAGATAAAGTCCTAGGAGATATTTAATTTTGTTCATATTACACTTTCCAGAATATTTCCCATCATTACACTGATATTGGATGTCTCCATAGATTACTTTTTTCTTATTGTCATCGCTAGTGCTCTTACTTTTGTGCAGGCTAGTTTTGATTTGATGATCATAGGACATCACAGGAAAAAAATGGAAAGTGGTAGTTAAATATGAGGAGATTTCTCAAGAAATAAAGGGAAACATAACAAACCTTCATTTGCACACAAATCTTTTACCAAAACACAGGTAGTTCAGCTAGTCTACAGGATTTGCAATTTCAGAATATAATTCATGTCTGCATTTCCCCCTTCCTCAAACTAAAAAACAAATATTAATTTTCATTATTTCTACTACTGTATAATCAAACATGAAAGGAACTAATTGATTGAAATTTTCACATTTTTTAACATTCCTTCTATAATATTGTCTTTGAATCTTTCATACCTTCAGTGATCTAGAAATTCAACAATAGTAAGATTTAGCCTTTAGAACTTAAACACTGAATTTATTAAAGGCTTCAGAAAGGAGAGCTCTTAAGATAAATGAACAAATCCTAAGCAATTCTGAAAAATGACACACTTCATATCTTATATACAGAATAAAGTTCCCTCTTTCATCTCCATCCCTGCCTCATGTAAGTAGGTTGGTCTGCAACACCAGCTCCATCAAAGCACTCTTCCAAGGCCATAGTCATAAAACCATGACAGTAGAATATATGCCCTCTTTCATATTCATACTAGGTTACTTTCCTTCCGCATACTCATTCCACTTCCAGAACTGATAGTCTTATTTCTTTGTCATCATATGGTGTTACCAGGAGTGCAAAGACATGGGATACTGAATACAGAGAACACCTTTTCCTTTATTTTTCCTTCTAGAATCTGCGTTGCTTAAATTTGGTTTTAAACTGCACAGAATAAGTCTGCATAAAAAGACATAGTAAATATCAGTTCCATGTGTACTTAACATAATACGAATAAGAGGAGTTATGGCTTATAAACTTACTAGTAACAGCAAAGCAAAGCTAAGAACACCTTGACTTTCTCACATTCATATCATATTTTAAGACAGACAACCTAGATTATTCTGAGAAAATGAAGTCCCAAAGAACAGAGTCTGGTCAGAGCTCTTTTGTTTTAAATCCAGATGAAATTCCCAAATAATATTCTTAAATTCTTGCTTTACCATATCAGTTTCTTTAATTGTGGGAGAAGGTATTTGGGTTTTGTTCTGCTTGTCAAATCTGATCCTGACTTGTCACTGAAATTTAAATATCAACTAAACCAAGCCTAGCTCAGGGCCTTCTTTTAGCTGAAAACTATACAGAGCTTAGAGATACTAAGGAAAAGTGTGGCATGTACTCAGTCTCCTCTTAGTCTTCCCTTTATGACTGTTTAATTATAACGTGTATGTTGTGAGATTATGGCCATTCTTACATTCATCTCTTCAGTTGCCTTGGATCAAACTTCAGTCATTGAGATCAGTATTTATAAAAATGGGAAATTGATCTTCTTTAACATATACTAACTGATAGTTTTTACATTGTCATAGCTACAACAATGAAACAGCTTGTTGGTCAATTTTAGATCACCTGTCCTGTCTGCTCCTCCCCACAGATGCAGCCTTTTATTCTCCAGCCTCCAATGTGATACACAAGATCTAGCAGTGACAGTGGTCTACATACCAATCCTTGGTAGTAACTCTAAACATCAAGCTTTATCACTGCTAGAAGGAGGCACTACCTGCAAAAATATGCTGTTAACTTCAGAAAGTGCAGTTACTTAGAGGAGACTTAGCTGAAAAGTAAAAATACTCAACAGAATTAGTTCTGTTCTAACTCAAGCCAGGACTTTTTCTTTGGCAGAAGAGTTCTGTTATATAGAAACATACAAGGTGTGCAATGTAGCTTCAGTTTCACTGCCATAAACAAGAATGTAAGTCAGAAGGCTGAAGAAGTGAACATGACAAATCTGTTGCAGCACAAAAGTTAGTCCAGGTAGCCAGTGTGCCCTGGCTGTTTTTGCAGCCTACAACAAAACTTGTGTTATATGACTACATAGGCTAGTTTAAAGCATATATATGTCTATCTACTGCAGCCATAGGTCCTGGAAATCAGTCTTTTTATTTAAATGAGGTAAGACTATGGCAGGACCAGCTTGCTGTGATCTCTTGATCTGCATATGCTGCCTGGAGATTAAAATCTCACATACATATATTCATGTAGCTTAGTATACTCAGTAATGCTTTATTTAGAAAGACATGAATATCAAAGTAAATGTATTCAAACATTTAAAGAAGGAATTGATTTGAGACAGGGTTAAGAAGGGAGTTTCCTTTTCATGGCCTACATTTATGTCTGAATTGACTTTTGAAGAAGTAGTTCTTACTCCACATCCTGAGCAAGAAAGGATGACCTTTGGAAAAGGGAGTGTGTACTGCAGCGTTAGATGATAAATAGCATGATGTATGGGCTGGGGCCATTAAGGCCTGATAGTGCCCTCAGGGCCCTGACAGCATGATGTATCAGTAAATTTCCTATATGCTTACTTTACTGTGCCAGGTAAGTTCTAAAAAGTAGTTGGATAGTTTAAAAAAAGTATTTTCAATTATTCACCAGTTCCTCACAAATACAGTCCTAATCCTGTTTAATTTGTTCGGTTTATTAACTATATCTCTGAGTTGTTTTTTCTAATCAGAACATTAAATTTCTCATACATACAGTTTCAGACATGCAGGTGTCAACAGGATAAAAGCCCTTGGCTAAATTCTTATCTCTCTCTAACACTCTAGTTTTCTTATTATTAGTGTCTTTTCACTCTTACCTGTCTGTGGTATTTCTAGCTAGACTGACATCAGTGTTATTTAAGATAAATGGAGGGAGGTTTAACCCTGCCTTCTGGAGGAAAGTCTCAGAAACCATTTTAAAAATTAACAGTGGCTAAATAAAGTAAAATTGGAAAAGTACAACATTTCATCAAGCTTAATGTTAGCTCTTTATAAAATTCAAGAATGAATATGACAGGGAAAGATTTTAAAAACAGAAAAACCTACAACAATAACAAAGCAAAAATACTGTCACTGAAAACACTAATGCCTGAACTTGCAAGTGACCCTTTTTAGCATACACACATATTTACATAACAATAATATAACTTAATTCACACATACCTTCTGTAAACGTGTCTGTTCATACTAGAACAAAGTTCAGTACTTGTATCATCTGTGCTGTGGTTCACATGAAGGATCACACTATTTTCCTCTATTTCCTCAAATTGGCAATCAAATCTAAATTAAGCTTCTACATGCATAAATTAGATTATGCTCAAACTATTTTAATTCTTTTACCAGTGCTTTAGATCACTACAAAATCTGACAACACAGCTTATATCAAAAAATGGTGAATTACATTTTTCTATTTGACAGAAAAATTGTTGGAAAAGAGAGGAGCAGATGTAGCCACAAGAATCATGCTTACTCCTCACAGAAAAACAGTACAGAAACAAGCTTGAAATACACTTTGATTTTTGCACTACTGGAATTTTTAGCAACATTTCTAAAGTTCACACTTTCTTGATGACTGCAACACAAATGTATAACCTTGCAACATACAGGCTTGGAACAAATAGAAGGGGAAATAAAAATGGAATAAGTCTAAAACCAAAAGAACCTGAAGAGAGGAAAAGGAGAAGGGAGAAAAGAAGGGAAGGTGTAGGTAACAAAAATGTGGTTGTTTTGGGTTTTTTTCCAAGGTAAAGAGTGTAGTAGAAATAGCAGTATGCTGTCACAGGCTAGAGCTGGACCAACCACTAATCCTGTGACAGACACTCTCTATTATCTCCTTTCCTCCTACTCCGGGAATAGAAAGGGAAGGAACAAAGAAAGAGAGAGAGAGAGAGAGAGAGAGAGATATTTTTGGATTGGAAATGAAAACTTAAACTACTTTAGTGAAAATAATAACAATAACAATAAATACATATACAAATATATAAATATACCTACAGAACCAACACCAAACCCAAACACACCCTGATGTCAACTACCTGATCATCACCTCTGGCACTGTAGCGGAAGGGTTCAGCAGCAGACAGGAATCAGACTCAGGGCCTGGATCCTGGAACTAGATTCAGGAACACTTGAATCGAAGAACAAACACAGTCTTGCAAAAGCAGAGGTGGCATTCTGATCCTCACAAGGAGATTTACGAGTCCACCACCCCAGATCAATCAGGTACTCAACCTCAAGGAAGGGTAGAGGNACAACAAAACTTGTGTTATATGACTACATAGGCTAGTTTAAAGCATATATATGTCTATCTACTGCAGCCATAGGTCCTGGAAATCAGTCTTTTTATTTAAATGAGGTAAGACTATGGCAGGACCAGCTTGCTGTGATCTCTTGATCTGCATATGCTGCCTGGAGATTAAAATCTCACATACATATATTCATGTAGCTTAGTATACTCAGTAATGCTTTATTTAGAAAGACATGAATATCAAAGTAAATGTATTCAAACATTTAAAGAAGGAATTGATTTGAGACAGGGTTAAGAAGGGAGTTTCCTTTTCATGGCCTACGTTTATGTCTGAATTGACTTTTGAAGAAGTAGTTCTTACTCCACATCCTGAGCAAGAAAGGATGACCTTTGGAAAAGGGAGTGTGTACTGCAGCATTAGATGATAAATAGCATGATGTATGGGCTGGGGCCATTAAGGCCTGATAGTGCCCTCAGGGCCCTGACAGCATGATGTATCAGTAAATTTCCTATATGCTTACTTTACTGTGCCAGGTAAGTTCTAAAAAGTAGTTGGATAGTTTAAAAAAAGTATTTTCAATTATTCACCAGTTCCTCACAAATACAGTCCTAATCGTGTTTAATTTGTTCAGTTTATTAACTATATCTCTGAGTTGTTTTTTCTAATCAGAACATTAAATTTCTCATACATACAGTTTCAGACATGCAGGTGTCAACAGGATAAAAGCCCTTGGCTAAATTCTTATCTCTCTCTAACACTCTAGTTTTCTTATTATTAGTGTCTTTTCACTCTTACCTGTCTGTGGTATTTCTAGCTAGACTGACATCAGTGTTATTTAAGATAAATGGAGGGAGGTTTAACCCTGCCTTCTGGAGGAAAGTCTCAGAAACCATTTTAAAAATTAACAGTGGCTAAATAAAGTAAAATTGGAAAAGTACAACATTTCATCAAGCTTAATGTTAGCTCTTTATAAAATTCAAGAATGAATATGACAGGGAAAGATTTTAAAAACAGAAAAACCTACAACAATAACAAAGCAAAAATACTGTCATTGAAAACACTAATGCCTGAACTTGCAAGTGACCCTTTTTAGCATACACACATATTTACATAACAATAATATAACTTAATTCACACATACCTTCTGTAAACGTGTCTGTTCATACTAGAACAAAGTTCAGTACTTGTATCATCTGTGCTGTGGTTCACATGAAGGATCACACTATTTTCCTCTATTTCCTCAAATTGGCAATCAAATCTAAATTAAGCTTCTACATGCATAAATTAGATTATGCTCAAACTATTTTAATTCTTTTACCAGTGCTTTAGATCACTACAAAATCTGACAACACAGCTTATATCAAAAAATGGTGAATTACATTTTTCTATTTGACAGAAAAATTGTTGGAAAAGAGAGGAGCAGATGTAGCCACAAGAATCATGCTTACTCCTCACAGAAAAACAGTACAGAAACAAGCTTGAAATACACTTTGATTTTTGCACTACTGGAATTTTTAGCAACATTTCTAAAGTTCACACTTTCTTGATGACTGCAACACAAATGTATAACCTTGCAACATACAGGCTTGGAACAAATAGAAGGGGAAATAAAAATGGAATAAGTCTAAAACCAAAAGAACCTGAAGAGAGGAAAAGGAGAAGGGAGAAAAGAAGGGAAGGTGTAGGTAACAAAAATTTGGTTGTTTTGGGTTTTTTTCCAAGGTGAAGAGTGTAGTAGAAATAGCAGTATGCTGTCACAGGCTAGAGCTGGACCAACCACTAATCCTGTGACAGACACTCTCTATTATCTCCTTTCCTCCTACTCCGGGAATAGAAAGGGAAGGAACAAAGAAAGAGAGAGAGAGAGAGAGAGAGAGAGATATTTTTGGATTGGAAATGAAAACTTAAACTACTTTAGTGAAAATAATAACAATAACAATAAATACATATACAAATATATAAATATACCTACAGAACCAACACCAAACCCAAACACACCCTGATGTCAACTACCTGATCATCACCTCTGGCACTGTAGCGGAAGGGTTCAGCAGCAGACAGGAATCAGACTCAGGGCCTGGATCCTGGAACTAGATTCAGGAACACTTGAATCGAAGAACAAACACAGTCTTGCAAAAGCAGAGGTGGCATTCTGATCCTCACAAGGAGATTTACGAGTCCACCACCCCAGATCAATCAGGTACTCAACCTCAAGGAAGGGTAGAGGTCCAAATCTCTCCTTTGAATGCTTGCTGTTAGTTAGGTGCTAAATAGCTTAATCACTCACCTGCCTTGCTCAGGTCTTAAGATTTACGTAAGACACGCCAAGGTCTAAGCTTGATGTGGGAGTTTCAGGGACTGACCCTCAGTTTTATACTGAATATGATGTATATGGAATGGAATACCTTGTTGACCAGTTCAGAGTCACCTGAACTGTCTGCTCCTCTTCTGCAGGTACAGCCTCTTACTTTGCACCCCAATGTGGTACACAACGTTTAGTAGAGACTTAGAGGAGCCTTAGCTGAAAAGTAAAAATCACTGAACAGAATTAGTTCTGATCTAACACAGATCAGGACATATGCCCTTGAAAAGAAGAAAAAAGATAGACAATTGAAAAATAGAGCTGTGTAGGTGATTTGAATGATTTGTCAATGAATGACGTAACAAAATTATAGAAACCATGTATTAAACAAGAAAGCTAGACACAAAAGCTGGCTTCCAATTTGCTTTATCATATCTGAAGAAATAACACATGATCTGAAGGAAATTACTTATTCCATAGCAAACCAAATCATAACAGATATTAGCGTGGATTTGTTTCATCCAGTTATATTTATTTACTTGAAATACTTTGTTTTGTACAGAATCTAAATGCATTTACTTTATCTAGAAAAATAATAGATCATTTTCTTACTATGTATATCATTTTTTAATTCCATAAACTTTTAATTGTAACAATAATTTGTCATCAAGAAATTAACAGATTAATAATGCTCACTAATAATTCTTTGTTATCAGTTTTAAATGTATTGATCTTCAGTTTTACAGAGGGTCTTTTTAGATCTTCTTGTTCCACAGGTGAGTAAGAATTACTAGGAGTGGGCAAATGAAAGAAACTATACACTTCTGAGCATCACCCATTTGCCATTTCATTCTTTCATGGTGCTGATTTTTTTCAAAACAAAAATAAATAACTTTGTCAATATATTTTCTATGCTTCCTACCCACTCTCTTCGATGTTAATTGCCTGTGTTAGTTCCAATTCTGTTTGTTTTGAAAAGAGCCATTAAGAATTCAGATAACATTATATAATAAATGATTTTCCATTTTTTTGTGGTTTGGTTTTTTTGTTTGTTTGGGGTTTTTTCTGTAACAGTATTACATTTCCTTCTTCTCTGAACAGAAACTTGCTACTTTACTCTTTGATCGTGAACTGCCTACAGAATTAAAAACGATCCTGTTTTTATTGAATAGCCCTATTATGTCACTGAGTGCTTTTTCCTGAACAGTTATTGTTAATTTACAATTTAATATGTCGTATGAGTTGTTGAAACTGTCTTACAGTGTGGATTACCTTGTACTTGACTAATACTGAACTTCATCTGCCTTCATGTTGACAAATAATAAGTAATGCAAGTAAGTACATCACAGAATAGACAAAGATTTACAGCATAAGAACATGCTATGAGTACAGCCACTTTTCTGCTGTAAAGACTACAAGTGTTTGCATCTTCTGAGCTATAAAAGCATTGTAGCAAAACTGTAATCTTTTAAAATGATTATTAGCCAAATAAGTGAAAATTCATTCAAAGTGGAAGACGAGCAAAGTAAAGAACTGTTTGTAAGAAAGAACTGTCTGACTAAAACCGTGAAACTCTTCTGTTTTCCTAGAATCAATGGTATTTTTTTATTCAGAAATTTTAGCCTAGTTAAGTAATAGTAATACACATGTGCACAAACACCGTAAGTATACAATATATGAGATTGTACTCTTAGAGGCATATCTAGATATAAGTTGTTGGGAGCTGTAGAATTAGGATGAATAACACCTGAGATATCTAGCCAGAGAAGTGCAATTACTTTAGACCAAATTATATATGATGTGAATATCTGAACCTAGTAGAGATAAGTACACTCTATTTGCTGTAGTGTTTTAGAAGCTTGTAAGTCTAATGTACTTTTTTTCAGATGAAAAGAAAAAAAATATTTTTGTCTTTACAGATAAAAAGATTAACATTCTTAATAAGTGGAGAAAACTTTAACAGCAACTGATAGCAACTTGTTTTGAGCATCTGAGGTTCCATGAAAATACAGTTAATAGACTTTAAAAATGGAAGTTTAAAGGCTTGCTTTCATTTTTATGTCTGTGTTGCAAATGGATGCTAAACTCTCAAATGGTAATAGCTGTTAATCATCAATAACTTCTTACAGATTGTATATTTTCTAGTCCACAAGTAATGGTTTCATGTCAGGCAATTTAAGCTAATACTGAACAATATAACATACCAGTGACAAGTGTTCTCTCTCTCTGCTTGTCCCATTTACTTAATATATTTATGAATCTGTATCTTAGTTATGTGTGCAACTTGGAAAGAGATTAAGTACCTCTTTTTTCTATTAGGGACATTAACCTATTGAAAACTATTCAGAAATAAAATTATATTTGTTTGGTACAGAGTCAATCATAGCACATAGGAAAATCAAACACAAACATCTGCAACGTTTACTTGAGAACAGAAGAGAATATTTTAATTGAACAGGACCTACAATACCTTTCTAGTCCAACTCTCTGACTACTTCAGGGATGGCCAAAAGTTTAAGCATTGTCCATATGCCTTTTTAACAATGACAGGCTTGATGCACTGACCACCCCTCTAAGAAACCTGTTCCAATTACTAAGAAGTGCATTTTCTCACAACATATGGATCTGCATTTTGTTTTAGTTTGTGTGCCATTCTGAAAAATGTGGATAGATATACAACAAAGCTCTTTGTTTGGAAACAATAAAGTAAAAAATCCCCACCAACTATACCATAATTTTTCAATGACCTGTGTCATCCTATTTACCTACTTTGAATATATAATAAGAATGTTTAATATATGCTATAGTGTAATGATAGAGAAATTATTAAAGATGTAGAGCATGAACTTCCATTATGTACCATTTCTGCTCACTTAGAGGTTCATACTAGAGTGTTCTAAGAAATAATCTCTTCGAAGAGAGCTGCTTGCCTATGAGCAAAAAAAAGTCCTGACACATCTAAACTATAACTTAACTACATAGCTGTGATAGTATCTCAATGACTTTCCCAGATCAAAAATGTGTGTTTTCAAAGTATACAAGTTTGACTTCTCATTTTTCCATGTGATGAAAATTATTGTGTGCTTACTTGTTTTCTTGAAGTCTGCTGTGAAAGCCTCAGCTCATTAATTCTGATCAGTCAGAGCTAGGTCTAAGGAACAAGTTATAGTAGAGAGCATAACTTGGTGAATGCAAATAATTAATTACAAGGGCTTTTCCCTACCAAAACATCTCTGAGAATGATCTCTTAATTATTTCTCAAACCTTATACCATGTATTTTCCCATTAAGCTCCATTTACAGCTAGATACAATTTTTGAAACTTCAATCAGAGTTGGAAGTCTGTAGAATACTGATTCCCACAGCTAATTCTTTAGTTAAACAAGCAACTCAGAGATGAAAATTATAGTTGAGTCCTACTCCACCTCAGGCATTATTTGGCTTTTTAACTTACTGAAGCTTTCTAGTTAAAAAAGTCAAGCTGTCACTGAAGGCATCTGTCATTGCATACAACTATATGTAGAAAGGGATAAATACAGAAATTACTGCAGGATTAATATGTTTATGTGAATTTTTTAGGGATGAAAAATATTTTTAAAAATTGAACTTGTTTAAGAGAAGAAAAAAAATTATGTATTTCTATACATTTCTAAAATATAGATACATGTTTCCAAGGGAAGAAAGCATGCTTCAGTGACTCATTTGGACTAAAATGTTTGGTGTGTGAGCTCATGCTACATGGAATAATTTCAGATTTGCAACAAAAGGACATGTGCATAGATTTCTTAAAAATTAAGTTTCTGGAATGCAATTTTTTTTTCTTTAACTCAAAGTACAAGTGTCCTGCAGTTCTAGTGTAGAGGACATATACCAAGGAAGAAAAAAATATTCCTAAATCATAGCATTAGTGTAATGGAGGTATGATGCTAACTGGAATGATTAACAAATATTGATTAAAAGGCTTTTCATTGAATGCAGGATCACAGACAAATGGATCATGGTATGGGGGAATTTAGTAAATAACTTCTGTATTAAAATTATTCTCCTTTACTGTGTTTGTATTCAGGTATGTTTTACTGGTCTTGGAGAGAATCTGAATATCACATAGAATGACATTCAGCTATGATTTCAATAGCCACAAAGAACAACTTAGTGCAATGACATTCTTTCTCTAGATGACCATTAATTTGGAAAATCTTACTAGCTTTTTCTGCTAAGAAATAGTATCTCATGCAAAAATAAAAAAAAAAAAAAAAAGAAAGAAAGAAACCAAGAGATGAAGAAAGTCTTATAGGAATATACTTTTTTTTGATCATACACATATTTTACAATGCATATGCTTTGCAAAATAAGAGTGCCTAGCAAATTACATACTCAATAATAACTGTCAAATGGCCCTAGTTCTTATTTTAAGACCAAGGGGATGTACTAATGTTAAATATGTTTTCGGTTCTGAGCAAATCATTCTTCTTTTCTGACAGAGTAATACTATTAGAGTAATATGTCCCTAATGCCTAAGCTGCATCTAACCGAACACCGCTTATTACTGTCAAGCAAAGTAGAAGTCAAATACATATAATTTGTTTCAACTCTGTCATCTAGCACAGTATGGAATACAAAGTTAGTGTTTAATGTGGAAAATGTAAATCAGACTATAAATAACTTTTTAAAAAACCAAGCATAATAAAAGTAATTTATGTATTGAACAAGTACAGAACTTGCATTAATATCACAGTGCTTACAAGTGTTAAGCAAATAAGAGAGAATTAAATTACAGGGAAACATGCCATTTTCAGATAACTTTCTTCAGCTTTTTTATGTGAAGTTTGTAAAGGGACGTATAAAGCTGGCATAGCCACTTTATGCTTCAAAATTCTACCATAACCTATTTGTATGTTCTTAAGGCAACAGAATCATCAAAGTCCTAGCAGCAATAAAATGTAAACCACATTTCCATTGATTTTCTTTGAGGTAAGGTTTCAACTGTGAAAATTCATTCTAAAAAAAGTAATATCATAGAATCACAGAGTCATTATGGTTGGAAAACACCTCTAAGATCATCAAGTCCAACTTTTGACCCAGCATTACCATGTCACTAAACCATGTCACTAAGTGCAACATCTACATATTTTTTGAACACTTGCAGAGATTATGACTCCACCGCTACCCTGGGCAGCCTGTTAAAATGCTTAATAACTCTTTCTGTGAAGAACTTTTTCCTAATATCCAATCTAAACCTCCCCTGGTGCAACTTGAGGTCATTTCCTCTTGTCCTCTCACTAGTAAATTGGTAGAAAAGGCCTACCACACCTTGCTACAACCTCCTTTGACGTAGTTGGAGAGACAGATTAGGTCTCCCCTGAGCCTCTTCTTCAGACTAAACAACCCCACTTCCCTTAGCCGCCCCATGGAAGACCTATTCTCCAGACTCTTCACAAGCTTAGTTGCTCTTCTTTGGACGTGCAATGCCTTTCTTGTAGTGAGGGCCCCAAAACTGAACACAGTATTTGAGGTGCAACCTCACCAATGCTGAGTACAAGGAGATAATCACCTCCCTAGTCCTGCTGGCCGCATTATTTTTGATACAAGCCAGGATACTCTTGGTCATCTTGGCCACCTGGGCACATTGCTGGCTCACATTCAGTCAGCTGTCAACCAGTACTCCCAAGGTCCTTTTCTGCTATGTAACAATCCAACCACTCTGCCCCAAGCTTGTAGCGTTGTATGGGATTGTTACAACCCAAACAAAAGATCTGGTACTTGGCCTTGTTAAACCTCATCCCATTGACCTCAGCCCTTTGATCCAGTCTGGCCAGATCCCTCTGAGAACCTTCCTACCCTCAAGTAGATCAACACTTCCACACAACTTGGAGTCACCTGCAAACTCACTGAGGGTGTACTCAATCTCCTCATCCAGACCATTGATAAAGATGTTAACAGAACTGGCCCCAGTACTGAACCCTGGGGAACACAACTTGTGACTGGCCACCAGCTGGATTCAACTCCATTCACCACTACTCTCTAAGTTCTGCTCTGCTTCCAGGTCATTACCCAGCAAAGAGTATGGATGTCTAAACCAAGTGCTACCATCTTCTTCAGAAGAATGCTATGAAAGACAGTATCAAAGGCTTTACTAAAATCCAAGTAGTTAACATCCCAGGACTTAGGTAAAGTGTAAATTCTGCTTTAGAAAGCTGGAGAGGGTGGGGCTGCCATACATGCTGTCTGATGTCCAGGTGGGAAGCCAGACCTTAGTCCTAAAAAAGCCAGATTGCAAGCAAACCTTAGTAATAAGTGTCCCAACATACACCCAGTTTTAGATCACTGATGCTAGAATGCCTAACGAACAATGAAAACTCACCTGCACTTTGGAAAACTCATGTGTTTCTATGAGTTATTTCAGCTTTTAATTGTATTCTTGACCAGCTCAAGTTATTCTTTTAAGATTTGCCCATTCACTGTTGACAATTTAAAAAAGTTTGATATTCTTCTTTAAGTACTACCTTCTGAATATTCACAAACTACACATTTAAGAGGTTTAATAGGTATTGCTTTATGACATTACTCATCACAATTATTGCATTGCACTTTGTAATTATATCTTATAAATATGATTGCATGTATTTACAATAATTACACAACTACAGATAATTTCATGAATTATGGAAACACACACAGAGTGACCAAGCTTTAGTGAAGTAAAAGAAACAAGTAAATCTTCAACATACAAATAGTCTTAAGAAAGCATTGAGAAAGTGAAAGGTTTGTACCCAAAGTTTCTCAAATTAAGCATTTTCTTCCAAAATACCTTAGTATAAGCAAACATTATGTTAGCTTAACTCATGATTAATTTGATAAACATTAATGTACTTTCTAAATCTACTACACGTTCTTCTAGACAGAATCTTTTTGCAGACATGCTCTGTTATGTCTTTATGCTCTGTTATGAAGACGTATAAATATATGGTCTATATGGTCAGGTACACTGTTTAATTCTGTGAAAATTTCATTGAAACTAATTACGGATCTAAGTTCTAAGAACGTATAGAGTGATACTAAGTACAAAAATCTGCAATTTCAAACCTTTAAAAGCAACTGAATATATAGTTGGAAAGCATAGAACTTACCACAAGGCAAATTCTCTATCCAATTGTATCTCCTGTATCCTGTGTCTTTTCTTAATAAACCAGAAAAGGGAGAAAAAAAATATGACTAAATGATCTTGGTAATATATACTATGCAGTGAAAGTGATAGCAATGTCTGTAGGGACAAATATTGTCAGGAGAGGTTTTTTAAGTGAAAAATAATGAGTTTGCTGTGTTAACAAGAAAATAATCAAGTTGTTGGTCTCCTTTCTGGAGTGATTAAAAAACAGTATGATGGAAAACAGAGAAGACCTTTCTCTGAATATCCAGTATTTATTTTCATGCACTTGTCTTATACCAACAAATGAGTTGATTAAAGAATAAAGACCACTTAATGACAAAAGTATAGTACACATACCTGTCTTCTAACTGGACTTTCTAGTTCATCTTCTAATGCATGTCAAGTCTACTAATGCATATGCTTGAAGGACTCAAGTAATTAGCTGCAGCAAATAGTCAAACCACCACGTCTGACCAGGTACCTCTACTTCTGTTCCTTTACTATATGCAATACTTCAGTTCTTTAAGATCACAGCTTTGTAGCTGAGCTTAATTTGCCACTCTAGTCACACTGATTTATCATTTCAAGAACCCTTGATTGTATGTGATTCATTAACAACCACAGCCAGTTTTGTAGCCAAACTTAAGCAACAGATATATATGGCCTATTTTAAATAAATTTACTTAATGGATTTCATCAAATACATTTCCTAACATAGACTGAAAATGAAATTAACATTTGAAAATAATTACCTTCTAAATAAATGCTTATTTAATTGTTAGAGATTAATAATAAAATCTTTAATTCATATCTGATCTTTAATTTGTGTATTCCTAGTATTGGATGAGTCTGAGGATTATAAAATGTGACTCTGTAATAGGACTTCAATAGAGGCTGAGACAGTAGAAATTTACAAATAGAGGCTAAGCAGATGGAGATGGAGAACATGGTTTAGTGGTGGACAGTGTTAGGTTAACAGTTGAACTTGATGATTTTAGAGATCTTTTCCAACCTGAATGATTTCATGATTCTATGAATAAGAATTTAAAATAAAGTCCTCATATAAAATTTTAATCAGGAAGGAGATTAGCAATAAATGGCTACTTCTCCCTTTTAATTAAAAGTATTATTTCTCAGTGTTTTTATTTCAGTTGAGTGAAAGATTAGTAATTCTGAAAATACTCTGAATATATTTTTTAATTATTTCTAGTGCTAAAAGAATGAAGGATTAATAACACAATTACTCCTTAATCCTAAGTATGTTTGTCAAGTAATTTTATGCAGCTAATTGTAGCAGGTTTATACTGACATACCAAGGATTTAGCACAATATTTAAAAAGCAGAAGAGAATTTCTTAGTAATGCCATATTTCAGAGGGTGAACTACTCAATTCTAAGGTGGTTTGCTATCATACTGCCCGTTACAGAATTCTGACACAAAAGGTACAAGTTAGGGAAATAATCAGCCTAAAGCATAAATGTGGGATCACTGGCAGCTAAAGGAAAGTCAATCCTTTTATCCTTTCTATTACCACAAAGACAGCAATGTATACATTGAAACTGAATATACCTGAAGCAGTACATCTTAAATACAAAAAGCAGGTCACAACATACACCAGAGACTTGAAAAAAAATGTTCCTCATCATTTTAACCTTTTCCTACTAACAATAAAAATTTAAAGGATGAATGATATTCCTCCATTTAATATCCACTGACAGAAACAATAGCAAAACACTGCTCATCTATGAATTACGATTCGTAGAACACACACAAAGAAGTGAAAAAAGGTATATGAAAGTCTTGGCTACAGGTATTGGTAGTGTTACAAATTATCTTGCAATAAAACCAGCTTGTTGTAACTTTGGCCATGATGGTCTTGCACCACAGGCAAGACAAGGTTTATTGGGAGAGGTAATAGCTTTTATTAGACCAAGTGGTACAATTGTAAAAGGAAGCAGAGAGGCCTGAGGAGTTCTGTGCTATTTCTAATCATACTAGCTAGCAGAAAGAATCTGTCTCTCTCTCTACAGTCTTGTCTTGGAAAACTATTAGTCCACCAGCTACAGACAGATGGAGCATCATTTCTGAAACTTACCTCCTCCTGTATGATCTTAGAGCTTGAACTTATTTGAAAAATATTCCTGGTGGTTATTGAATTATCATGTCCCTGTAAGGACCTGAAATGTGGTAACATGCTTTTTAGAAACTGAACTCCAATATCTTTTGACACAGGTTCTAAAAATACAAAGAAAGGTATATAAACAATGAATTTTTGATGAAGGTGTGCATAGGGCAGATTTTGTCTGAAGTACAGGTAGAAGTTCTCTCTGTTCTTTGCAAAGGTCTTCATTATATTCAGAAGCAAGCATACTTAATAGTAGAGGTATTTGCTGTCACAGAAGCCTAAGAGGTTCTTGAAGTTGCTCTGAAGCAAAAGTTGTATAAAATATTAGTAAATAAAGCAGATAAATGAATCCTCAACAAGAAATCTCAAGATATGCAAATCAGTAGTGAAATTATTTTTTTACAGCTATGTGCTCTGGAATCATGCAGAAGTCATGCTACATTATTTTATGTGTTGAAAAATTAAAAAAAAGTGTATGTAATCTTTGTAACAGTCAACTATGGAACATAAATAGCATGTATGCAATATTAACTGAAGGAGAACTAGTTCACTAAATTAAAATTTATCATGGAAGAACAGAAATTGTTGACTTGAAACAGACATCACATAAAATAGCAGGCTGTCAGGAAAGGACTCTATGATAACATTTAGGAACATGGCAATAAAATGATAGCATGGCCAAAGCTCACTTATAATTGCCAAATGGAGTTATTCAATTATTGATGCAACAATGGTCACTGTCAGTTTATTTTTTCTTGAGTTGTCACTCTCTTAACAGAAGTAAGGATTAGGCAAATTGACCTATTATATTTTTTTGACTCTTCTTGTCATAGGAAGACATTAGCAGAGAATAATTACAATGTTTTGCACAAATCGTTTAGTTAAGGAATCAAATGTATGGCTAGGCTT
>VWZO01001570.1:103428-115998 GCA_013396975.1 Bucco capensis | reverse complement strand
AGTCTTCGTGATTCTGTGATTCTGTGAATGTTATGACGGCCTTTTAGGCTTTTTTTCCATCACTCTTTTAATTGGTAAATAATAAATGAGAGATGAAACAGCAAGAAAACTAAAAACACTGAGAAAACTAAAAATAAAGCCAAATAATTTCTGGACAAGTTGAAATATGAAATTTCCATTTTTACTACAAAACAGAATATATTTAGATTTGCAAGGTACTGATCCTAAGTGACTTCTGAAGCTGCTGCAAAGACTAATACTAAATTTACACAGAATCTTCATGGTTGGAAATTTAGTTGAGGTTTGAACCATGCTCATTCCATTTTACCTAAAAGAATCACAATAAAGTCTGGAAAATATAAAGTAGTTATAATGAAGTAAAACTAATGGAAGTCTATTTGTATAACAGAAACAGAATAGCTCAAGCCTTTCATGTTAACCACCTTGCATAAGCCCAGTGCACACAGCTAAACCAAATATGTTTCAGTCTTTCATAGCTTCTCCATTTGCCTGGCCCATAGACGTAGGAATGTTTTTGCTACAGAGGATCTGAAAAATTTTCTCACATTACTAACAGCTGACTAAACTGAACAATCTTAATAATTGTTTCCAATCTGGTTTGGAACAGAAGATGGCATCAAGGTTCACAGCACGGAATGCATTTTTCATGTACTCTCATTTCCTTTGACCACTACCACCTTGGTTATGCACACCATTGAGAAAAGAAAAATTATTTTTCATTGAGGTGTAAGAAAGAGAAAGAAACAATAGATGGCTATCAGATATGGTTCTAATTTCTTCTAGTTCAAATGACAGACAACTAAATGCTCTGGTCCTGATGACAGATATAGTCGTGATTACATATATAATGGAGTTTTTAGTATTACATGAAATTGTCAACACTGAAATACACTAAAAAGAAATACAATACAATCTTAATTTTTTTCAGAATCTGGAAAGTTTTTAGTATATTAATGTAATACAAAAAAGAGAAGGAAATTTCATAGCTAAGATGACTAAGCAACGTTTGAATGACTGGATTTGCTGAAAATCCACACCAAGCATGTGTATGATTCTACACAAATAACATAAGCTTTTTGCTTCACAACAAGCAAGTTAAGAATACTTTGTATGTATGGTCATTAAATTCATATGTCTCTTGTTTATGGAATTTTTCTTCTGATTAAAAATAAACTCAAACAATCGATGAAATAAAACAGATGTTTGTGTTTCAGATATGGCTGCAAGTTGGGTAGAAAACTTCCAAATATTTTTTTGTTTGTGCTTCAGTTTTCTGTTTGGCTACTGAAAGCCTGATCTGCAATGCAGGTTTTATATCATTCCCTCATATCACAAACTCTACTCCTGACATGACACAGAGGTGTATGAAAAAGCGAATAATTTTTTCTTCAATTAAGGTCAGAACACTTGGTTTTAATCTACCCTTTGAACCATAAGGGAAAGATAAAGCATTTGTTAACTGAGCAGTATGCATCACATATCTATAATGCAGCACATATAAGAGATCCAAAAATGTATGCATCTGTTTTCTGTTAGAGTGCACTCCAATGTGTGACCTGAAGTCTTAATTTCATCATCATTCACAGCTGCTGGATTGTTTTGCAACTCATTCTCTCATAGTATGATCCTTTGGAAGGAAGCCCAGGACTAGGACACTAGAGGTTGACGTATATATATATATATATATATATATATATATATATAACATTGTAGGAACATAGCCAAAGGGCAGAGCTTCAGGGCACATAACTTCTGTAACCATGTGCTGTCTTAGAGCTTAATACAGGTTAGATAGGCAATGCTAACTTCTACCTACTTAATTACTGACTGCACCTTAACAGTCTTTGACGATGTTCTTGAATGTCATGATTAAAGGAGTGAATCTAGAGGAGAATGCATTTGCTGACATCTCTCCTTTTATTTTTCTGTCTGGTTTGATTTTGTCATAGGCTTTATGTTGACAATGAGAATTTTCATTTTTGTCTATCGTGGGGATGTACACAATCAATGAGAAAAAAGTTAAAGACTCCCTTCCTAGTTTCCTTCCGATGTATGTTTTTACTTTCAAAAATAGACTTATTTATCCATTGCTGATTCTTGCTTTAAAATGTAGTGAGTTTGTAAAATTATTCTAACTAATTCTCAAAACCCAAAATATATTTATCTTAAGCTAAATTAATTAGGAACAGTGAGGCCACACCTCAAATACAGTGTTCAGTTTAGGGCCCTTCACTACAAGAGCTACTGGAGGTCCAAATGAAGGAAGGGCAATGAAGCTGGTGAAAAGTCTAGACCATAAGCAGTATGAGGATTGGCTGAGGGAACTGAGGTTGTTTACTCTGGAGGAGGCTCAGGGGGATCTTCTTGCTCTCTAGAACTACCTGAAAGGAGGTTTTAGTGAGGTGGGCCTTGGTCTCTTCTCCAAAGTAACAAGTGATAGGACAAGAGGAAATGGCTTCAAGTTGCACTGGAGGAGGTTCGGATTAGATATTAGGAAAAATTTCTTCATCAAGACGGTTATCAAGAGCTGGAACAGACTACTTAGAGAGGTGTTGGAATCACTATCCCTGGAAGTGTTTAAAAAATACGTACACATGATGCTTGGGAATATGGTTTAGTGGTGAGCATGTTAGTGTTGGGTGGATAGTGGGCCTCAGTGATCTCAGAGGTCTTTTCCAACCACAATATTTCTATGATTCAGTGATTCTCTGATTCTATGATTTAGAGACAGACATCAAAGTCAAACTGCAGCACAAGCTAAGGGGAGTGCTTCAGAAGCATAGTGTAAGCTGCAGAAAAGTAGCAACAAAATATAAGATCAGATTGTTTAACATGGCATCCAGCAGGACAATAGCAGAATTGGAAACTGGAAAAGTGACTAGTGGAGATACTGCCTGAGGACAGATGGGGCAAATGTGACAGAAATGAAGAAAGGGGAAAAAACCAAGAATGAAAGTTATTCTGTCAGATAAGAGAAATGAGTAGCAGCTACACCTCCTCTTGAAATAGCTTTGAAAGAAGACACTCAAGAAAGAGCTCAAAACTTGGCCCTTGTAAGATTCTTTCACATGCAATTTACGCAAGTGTTTACTTGCTGCTTCCAGGCACAGTCTGAAAATCACNCTTGGAAAAGGCGCTGATGAGGAGCGTGGGTCGAGCCCTCCCTGGATCTTCGTTTGCAAAGCCTAGCCATACCATTACTTGCTGCTTCAGTAGTTCAGTTTCTTACTGATATACAGAAAATTCAGAATCAGAACCACAGTTTAACAACACCAATCATATGCAAAACTGGAGCTTAAGTATATATTGATCCTTCTCCATCTGCCAGATAACAACACCTCCTCTTTTCTTCTGGAGAGAGGGCCAAAGTTTTCCCTAGTTTTCCTTTTACCACCAACATCCCTATAGAAGCTTTACTTGGTGATGTTGACATCCTTGGCCAGCTCCATATCCCCCAACAAAAGAAGGACACGGATCTGTTGGAGCGAGTCCAGTGGAGTGCCAGGAAGATGATCAGAGGGCTGGAAAAACTCTCCTATGAAGGCAGGTTGAGTTGGGATTGTTCATCCTAGAGAAGGGAAGGTGCCAGGGAGACCTTATGTCAGCCATCCAGTACCTAACTGGGCCCTACAAGAAAGCTGGAGAGGTACTTTTTGTAAGGGCATATAGTAGCAGAATCATAGAATCATCGACTCATTGTGGCTGGAGAAAACCTCCAAGATCATCAACTCCCAGCACCACCATGTCCACCAATAAACCATGTCCTCAAGCACCATATCTACATACCTTTGGAATTCTTCCAGGGATGGAGATCCCATTACCTCCTTTGGCAGCCTGTCTCAGAATCTATTAGCCCACTCAGTGAAGAAATTCTTCCCAGCATCCAATCTGAACCTCGCCCAGTGCAACCTGGGGTAACAGTCCTAAACTGAAAGAGAGTAGACTTAAATTAGATATTTGGAAGAAACTCTTCACTGTGATGGTGATGAGACAGTGGAATAGATTGTCCAGTGAGGGTGCAGATGGCCATCCCTGGAAATGGTCAAGGCCAGGTGGGGCTTTGAGCAACCTGGTCTAGTGGAAAGTGTCCCTACCTGTTGCTAAGGGGTAGATGATTTTGAAGGTGTCTACTAGTCCAAAGCATTCTATGAATGTATGATGCGTTTCACAAGTTTTCAGTACAAAATTTTTAAAAGGAAAGGATCAAGACATGACAGCATTTTGGTTCAGTCCAGATGACTGGAAGAGTTACTGTGAAAGCTGGTTGTACGAGGTACTAAAATTACATTTTGTCACTGCTAAGCAAAAGAATTGAATTATATTTATCTTTACTAGATTCTCTACTGAATGTCTGGTGTCCTAGAGAACTGCCCTGTGGCAAAAATCACTGTTCAACTTAGCAAAACCAAAGCCCCTTAGAGGTAAACATCGAGTACAATAATAAGGGTAATCCTTGCAACCTTTTTGCGCAGGACAACCATTTACTCTTTGTTCTCTTGTCTCTAAATAAGACAAGGCAGAAAACAGTTGACAGTGTGTGGAACATAACTGGAACTGTATTAAGGCAGTAAAATACAAGAGAATTTATGATGAAATACAGTAAGCTTATTTTTCTTTCCTACTCTGACCTCCGGGGTTTTTTGAGGGGGTAAAGGATTAGAAATATAAAGTATATTTTACTTCCCTGCCTGGCGAATTTTTCTTCAGGCATATAGTAAAGCCAGATTGCTTAGCTTTTCTTATATGCTTTTGGGGTCTGAAAGATGTCAGGGAATCTCACTGATATGGAGCTCTGTCCTTGAGAAGAAACTGTCTGTAAAGACCAGCTGGGTTTTTAATTAATCCACAGATTAAATCTTATTTGGTGTTACTTTGCCAAAGCAGTTCTGTTCTTATCATGTTGATTGATGTAACTTTTCAAAACCATAATTAATGAGATCCTGAGTACATGTGATGTCCATGATGAAGCCACTGATCTGAAATCTATAATTAGGGACACTCCAAAATGGAATAGGTTAAAGTTATACGTTCAATTGGTAATTTATATTCAACCTGTTTTCATTAAGCATAAAATAATCATCAGCTATTCCTTTTACATAAAAATGCCGCTACAATCAAAGGCATTTGTCTTTTCTTCTTATATAACACTAATAATGCTGAGTGGGTAATTACAAATTCAATAAAAATTGAAGGGCTATTACTCCCTCCACAAGAAACACAGGCTTTTATGAATCCTTAGCAAATGCAAAGTCATTGTTGAAGACTAATCTTCTACAACATAATTATTCTTAAAATAGCAAGTGTTAGACAAAAGATCCAGAGGTAAATCTCTGCACAGCATTCAATCTTCAAGATTCTACAGAACTTCATGCTGACAGCACTTGTATTTACAATCAATTAATTTGTACTTGTTAGATACCTGAGTATTATGTTAAAGGCCAGCATCAAGGTTTTGTTTAGACCAGCTGCTAAATAAATAAATAATAAAATGAGTAAATCTCTGTGACAAAATAGCAAATATTAAAATGGAAGTCAGAAGGTATTTCTTAGTGCCATAATCTAAATACAGGACATGATTCTAACCTCATATGTTTAATACTGGAAAATAAGTTTTGACTAAAACTTAGGAAGAAAGACACCTCTTTTTCTTCATGGAGGATTCTGTGACATCAAGTTCCCTTTGGGTACTAGAAGGTCACTATTAGGTCCCCCTAAGTCTTCTCTTCTCCAGGTTGAACAATCCCAGCTCCCTCAAGCCTGTCTTCATAGCAGAGGTGTTCCAGCCCCCTCATCATTCTCGTGGCCCTCCTCTGGACCCGTTCCATCAGGTCCATGTCCTTTCTGTGTTGAGGGCTCCAGAACTGGACACAGTATTCCAGAGTCTCCAAGATGAGGAGCCACAGTTGGGATCAGCCAATGTAAATGATGATCAGCTCCATGAAAATAAATAACTATACGCATCAAATGCCTACATGAAATCAAAGCAGAATTAAGGACATTTATTTTAACCAATTAAAAAAAAAAAAAGTTGATAAAAATTCTCAGGATATTTGCTCTATTTAACTGAGATTTTCTGGATAAAGAGTACTGAATACCCACATTTTTAACTGCTCAACCACTAGTCAGTTACAAATCAAAGGTAATATAGCTATGTTTAGTTCATCACTCAATCTGGGTTACTAAAATCCAGGAATGGCAGTTTAGTCTTGATCTTGAGTCTAAGATCTTGAAGGTCTTAGAGTGGATCAGCTTATTTAGGTTCACATGTATGCATAAAGGAAAGATCACAGAACCACAGAATGAGTCCAACCCTCCTGCAATGAGCAGGGACACCTTCAACTAGATCAAGGTATCACAAGTGACACTAAGTCTTCATGCTGTTTTACCATACCTCTTCATAATCCAAGCTAATGGAAAGAACAGTAGCAATGATCCAACAAAGAAAAACGCTTTCAGCTACATCCACTTATGTTAAGTTTGATTTAAGAATTTCTAAATATATATAACTACCACCCACATGTCAATACCCGCCTGATCTACCAAGACAAATTTAATATAACTGTATTTATGACATTTTGTTGTTTGAATTAATATAAATTTTGCTGACCAAAATATACAAAGTTTTGTTTTACAAACAAAACTTTCCAGCTGGTTATCTGTGAAGATTAGCAGCAGTCAAATTTTATGAGGAAAATTCCTGCATTATGCAAAATAAAGAAAAAATAATTTCCAATATATCTGATAAATTCTACCAAGCCAGGAAGTTTTAATTTTGAATATTCATTAAAAACATCCATGTAATTTATTATAAAACTTTACTGAAACAAAACTGCATATCTTACAAAATTTGAGACTCTTTCTCTTCATAGTTATCCCATAAACTAAAAGATTCAGGTTATTCAATAAATTGTTTGCTTGGCTTTAATAATTGCAATAATGGCTAGAGTGAGGACAAAAATTATATCATAAAAGTAACTTTATTTGTCTATTAATCCACATTTGGCTGTGTAAAGCTGAGACTGAAGAACAAAATGCCAACTTTCAAAATGCTGCTCTAAAAAGCAAGTGATGAAAATACTAAGCTGTACAAGTAAATTTTCTGTAAGTATAGAGATGTTTTAAGACTGGCAAAAGAACACATGACCATATTTTTTGAAAAGAGTAACAAAATTGTCATCGTGTGATTTAGTCTAAATCTCAGGAAAAGTTCCAGAGACTGTCAAACAAATTAATAGCCAATCTTCCTGCCATAAAAACAAACAAACAAAAAACAAAACCCCCCAAAACTAACCACTTTTTAGAAGACTCCAGTTAACTGAGGACTCTCATTGTTAGAACAGTTAATAATATTTTACTGCTGTGTTTCATGACAAAAGGAATACAAATGTGTCAGAACAACCTCTGAAATAAACAGACCTTTTCTTTTATTCTTTTATGTCACTTACCAGTGAACTATCATTTAAATGGATGGCAGTGGAGAGCACGGCTCTGGTGGGGTTGGGGCCCCCAGGGACCTCCTCCCCCAGCAAAGAGCTGAGCCTAGGAAGCGCCTCTGCGGCAGCCTTAGCCAACGTGCCCTACGACTGTTAACTCTGAAGTGGAGTGGTGGCGTCTTACACGCCAGCGTTGTGTCGCTGGTCACTTTGATGGGCAGCCTGGTGGTTAATTGCATTCAGGCTGGCGGTGGGACAGACAGCCTGGCGAAGCTGGCTTTTGGAAGCAGCTGGAGGGTTTTCCTTCAGTGTGCTTAGATTAAACCTAGAGACTCTGTGGCACTTAAAACGTCATGACAGACCCCAGAAGAGATGAGGCTTCTCAGGAGCACTAGCCAGAGACCAGAATGCCTCAGTAGGACAGAAAACTGAATTCAGAAACTCCCTGCCAGAAATTGTTTCTATAGTTGCAACAGTAAAACACACCTGAAGAACATCCACAGAGTCCAAGCATGTGTTTGACTGTGCAGTCACAAGCCTAGATGGAGACAAAAAAGCCTCTGCCCTAGCTGCTCCTTTCCATGCATACAAGAGGGTGAATGAAATACAAAGCCATTTCTCCTCGCCATAGGTGAATAATAAGGTCCAAAATGGCGACGCACGTGTAGGGTCTCGCAGTTGCAGCTGGGGTCGTGGCCTGTTTCTTGCAGGGAGGGGAGGAGAGGAGGGGGATGGAGTGTCAGGGAGCCCCTGCCCGGCATAGAGGTAGGGGTCAGGATCAGGGCAGGTTGGAGCCCAAGGGTTTGCCTGGGCGTGCCCAGGCATGCCCACTCGGTGTGCTTGTGGCTTCTTGTTGTTGCCCGGGGAGTGGTGGGGTTGCCTCTCCCCGGTCGGCTGTGTGCCTGCCGCCTGGCATGTTAGAGTCAGGGGGTTGCCTGGACATGCCTGGGCATGCCCGCCTGGCGTGCTTGCTACTGTTGCCCGGGGAGTGGTGGGGTGCTGGGCAGGTTGTGTGGGTCTTTGTAGGGGTCCTTGATCCAGTAATATTTTTCCTTATGCAGTTGTNGCATCCTGAATGACCAAGCAGCCTTTTTTTAAGGAGAGCACTGCTTGC
The DNA here is from genome assembly GCA_013396975.1 of Bucco capensis. NCBI lineage: Eukaryota > Metazoa > Chordata > Aves > Piciformes > Bucconidae > Bucco > Bucco capensis. The sequence continues at coordinate 107,430 of VWZO01001570.1, read as the reverse complement.
TCCACTCGGAGAAGGGCCTAGAAAAGGTGGCCTAACCAAAGCTCATCTCCCTCTCAACCTGGTTGGTTAACTGCAGCCAACAGGCATCTTCCTATAATGCGGTCACACAAAGATTAAGAGACAAAGGCATATACCTGCCTTTAAAGGTGTCCATAAACTAACTCTTGCCTGTTGGAATATCAGAACTATGCTTGATTCTGAGGATAGTGGTCGTTCTGAGCGTCGTTCTGCCCTAATTGCCTACGAACTATCACTCCTTAACATTGATATTGCTGCTCTTAGCGAAGTTCATTTTCACGTCCCAGGATCTTTGTTCGCGAAGCCTAGCCATGATGATCATTTAAATATTGTATGTAATTCCAGTCATATCCTTTTGAAGTTTTATTTACCTTCATTTTACTCCAGAAAATTTATTTAATAAAGAAAAATTCAAACCATAATGAATCCATGTAATTCATGTTAGGATGATAAAGAACCTGTCTTACAATAAGTTACCACATATGACAATGCATCTTCTAAACTATGTAGAGGAGTATGGGCTACTAGAGAAAACCACTGGATATCCATGACAAGTTTACTGATTACTTCCAAAACTTCAACTAGACAAACACCTGAAAGGTGGGAGAACTGTTTAAAAAATTGTCAAAAGAACAAAGCATGCACCAACCTAACTACAAAAGAAATCAAATGAGTCTAAGAAAAATGTTTCACACTGCTGATATTCAGAATGTCCTTGGAACAGAAAAATGCAGGAAGGGGAAAAAATGATTTTGAGAAGCCTGAAGGTTTAGAAACTGATTTGATTGGATCGCTGTAACCACTGAAAGAGTCTTATCATGGGTAGCAATATGGAAGTACTCCTTTGGTAGATATGTCCCTATACTTCAAATTTATTTACTTACTTACTTATCTGAGTAGTTTCCAAGATTTTTTAAAGTAGTTCTGAATCTGGATTTGATTCCTTATTCAAAACTGTAATTAGTAAAGTATATAAGTAATATGTTCTCCTCATGCTATGAGATCACTTTCCCAGATAATGAGTCACTGAAAATCAGTCAAAAAGGCATACTTCCAAACCAGCTTTGAGAACACAGATTATTGTGATTTGAAGAATATATGGCAAAGACATGCACGAAAGTGGGACTTTTCATGTGACACCATCATCAATACTTTTGCAAATAAAATTTGTCTTTTTATTTTGGTACAATTCTGCAAAGACAGAAGACATCTACATACTAACTGAAATGATTGGTGGCATAATTATAGGACTGAATTACAATCTGTTTTTCTTAGAATAAAGTGAACAGATGGCATATACATTACAGAGCAGATTTTAGTAGAATGAGGTGTCTAATTAGTTCACTGCTCATAGTATCTACTTCGCAAAAAATATAAAAAATCTGAGTTGGAGGTCCCCAGAAAGTCAGTAAATTTTGTCTAAATATATATTTCATTCCCAGGCTAGTTGTGTTTAAAAAAGACCATGCCAAGCTGGATCAATAAGGCACTCATTCTAAACATTGCAACCTCATAAATAAGTAAATCTTTCAGACTTTTCAGGATAAAACAAAAGGTGTAATATGCACTGCCAAATAGTTAAGGTATTAAATTTTTCACAGGTACAGGGCAATAATTTTTGGATTCTGACTTTTAAAACTGGCCAACATTAGTGATGATAGATGAAGTTAGGCAAACAGAAAAGTATGTTTAATCTTGAGCACATATATTGCTAGAAAAGTGCAAGAAATCAATCCATACATTCTAAATATGGTCTTACTCTGTCTTGTGGAGTTAACTTTAACTGTCCAAATGTCAGGAATAAAATCTCTGTGTTTTCCTGCAACAGATAACCTGTAGCAAGTTACTTGGGCATGAGATCACTAAGTACCAGCTTAGTAGTCTCCTCTGTAAGGAAAACACTGAAGATTTTGAAATTGAGGTGTATTTTCTCGTTTTAGCTGATGAGATGAAAGCTTTTCTCTACTCCAGGATTTCCTGGAGCTGTGTCAAGTCAGTAGCATGGCTTTGCAGCAAAAGTTAGTAACAGAAAAGGATTATCCTCCTCCACTCTGAACTCGTTAGACCACATCTAGTGGTCTAATTTTGGGCCCACTCTTACAAGAAAGTAATAAACCATGGTGAGCACTACATATGTTCATTGAGATGGTCAGGGCTGGAGCACCAGCCCTGTGAGGAGATGCTAGAGAGACATGGCCAGTTCAGCCCAGAGAAGGCTGTGGGCAGGAAAATGGTCAAACTCTTATTGCATGTATTACATCATGAGAGTTAAAGGTTGAGTCTAGCAATTGAAAAGAGACTGAAAAAAAAAATTTTATGCCGCCTGAAATATCATTGGAAAGCAAGACGTTATGGAAATTTTTAAAATTTCCCCCTTTTCCAGACAGTTTAATGTTCCTTTTCTCTAATGGACAATATCAGGCTCATTCTTTTGCACTCTTTTTTAATGCAGATATTATGATTTTATTTTCATTTTGGAAGAATATAACTATTTCTTCCAAATTTGATTGTTACATTATTTCATACTCAATTTAACTGATTTCAATTATATAGTTAAGTAACAAATGACAATTGGAAAAACTAAAAGAAGGACAACTGTTTTTTACTGCATTTTGTCAGGGTATTCTCTGTTAAGTGTACCTTGTCATAGTTTTTATTTTGATACAAATACATCTGTTAAAACAGCACTTAAGCAGTATAAATCTCTGCTGAGGACACACAGTGTTTAAAATTATTTTTTTTATGCTCTCTGTCCTAATCAAAGCTAGAGAAGTAGTAACCATTTTATATGGACACAACCAAAATGGTGCAATTTAGTTCATGGACAAAAAGATGAAAAGATGTTATTTGTCTTAATATTATTTCTATTAGTTTCTGTAGAAGAGGAAATGTATTAATTAGCAGAAGCAGCCTACTACTCTGTTTAGTTGAGTTTAGAATTGAAGCTTAATTTTCTGATTTTCTCCCATGTTTCTTCAAAAGGCCAGGTAATCCATTATTTTTATGGATCATCTGATGAGAATTCAGTTCTTGAAATAATAAACAGTAATAAGAAAAACATGTAATTAATGATCAGCTTTGGAGACGAAGGGAAATTAGTGCAATACCAACCAAAACTGAAATAAAATGAACATCAATATTTTCTACAAAACTTCAGTAGCAAGACTGTGGAATTCATATGAAGTGTACCTTTAAAGTCTCTCCTCTCATTCCATTTCATCTGAAAGGGACATAGCTCGTGCACTACGCTGCTGCTTCAAAGTGCACATCAAAGTATATAAGAACCATCAGAAAATTATTTTCAGAGGTTCATTCCTAGTCAAAACTAAAATCTTAACACATATAAGCTCTCACCTAGTCTTCCTGAAGTCAATAGAATTATTCCTGTGTTTAAAATCATTCATATCCTCTGTACTTCATTGATCCTAGGCTTTATTTTCTGATGCGTTATAGGCAATGAATGTCAAAGACTGAGCTGTAACCACAGCACTGATGATTTTACTTTACCCACTCTATTTCGAAGATTCAGCCATGACCAAGTCCAGTGTTCCCTTAAATTCTCATAAACTCATAAACTATTTTTTACTAGACTGGTCTCTATCTCAAAGACAGTATAGGAAGAACAATGCAGGAAGACATGAAGATGAATGCAAAGCTATCATGACTTCAAGGCTTCTCTTATAACTAATAATATAACTAATAAAGACAAACCCCCCAACTGAGGCACTGAATTTGTCAACAAACATGTATCTAACTGATGCCTCAGAGGCTTCATTACTCCAGAGTTAAGAAAGCTTCAAATCCTGGAATTGCTAGCAAATCAGAACCTGACACTGATGAAGAAAATATGATTTAGACTGTTTCTTCTGTAGATATTATCTGCACAGTTGGTAACTATGATTTGAGTTTGAAATCAAAATTACATGTGGCCTTAGTCTAAAATGTATCTAAAATCTTTGCAAAATGATTGCTAGATTTGCACTC
>VWZO01001570.1:87595-101883 GCA_013396975.1 Bucco capensis | reverse complement strand
ATAGAATCATGGAATGGCCAGGTTGGAAGGGACCCTAAAGGTCATCTAGTTCCAACCTCCCTGCACTGAGCAGGGATGCCAATCACTAGACCAGGTCACCCAGGCCCACATCCAGCCTGGCCTTGAACACTGCCAGGGATGGGGCATCCACAACCTCCCTGGGCAACATGTTCCAGTGCCTAACCCCTCTCCGGGTAAAGAACTTCCTTCTAATCTCCAATCTAAATTTCCCTTCCTTTTGTTTATATCCATTCCCCCTTGTCCTATCAGTCTGACCGCCTAAAAAGTCTCTCCCCTTCTGTCCTATAACCTCCCTTTAGGTACTGGAAAACTGCTCTAAGATCCCCTGGAAGCCTTCTCTTTTCCAGGCTGAACAATCCCAACTGTCTCAGCCTGTCTTCATAGGGGAGGTTCTCCAGTCCTTTAATCATCTTTGTGGCCCTCCTCTGGACTCTATGAACTTGGATGCAAGAACATGCATCCAAGCTACCTGGTCTGCTCTCTAGGTAGAAACCAGTATATATGTTTTGAAAAATATGAAATTATTATTATATATATTACAAATTATGAAGAAGCAGACTGACTGGGCAAGTGTCTCCCTTAGCTCTAAGTATGCAGAGAAAAAGAGTGGAAATTCTGTAGATCAGAAGTAGTTGTAAATTTTTCCTAAGATCCAACCTAAATGTTCCCCAGTGCAACTTGATGTTATTTTCTCTTGTCCTATCACTTTTTACCTGCAGGAAAAGACTGACTCCCATATTGCTACAACCTCCTTTCAAGGAGTTATAAAGAGTGAGAAGGTCTCCCCTCAGCCTCCTTTTCCCCCAGACTAAACAACTCCAGTTCCCTCAGCCACTCTTCAGAAGAATTGTGCTCTAGACCCTTCATTAGCTTTCTTGTCCTTCTTAAGATACACTGTTCTTGCATTATAACCATGTAAAATGTTTGAACATGAAGTCTTGTAGTGAGGTAGGGGTTGGTCTCTTCTCCCAAGAAACAAGCAACAAGAGGAAATGGCCTCAAATGGCACCAAGGGAGGCTTAGGATGGATATTAGGAAAGATTTCTTCACTGAAAGGGTTGTAAAGCATTAGAGCAGGCTGCCGAGGGAAGTGGTGGAGTCACCATCCCTGGAGGTACTGAAAATATAAATAGATGTGATGCTGAGGGACATGGTTTAGTGGTGACTTTGTAGTGCTAGGTTAATGGTTGAACTTTATGGTCTTAAAGGTCTCTGCCAACTAATACGATTCTATCATTCTATCATTCTTCATCTTAAAGACATTATGCTACAAGTTTGAACCTCTCTCACCCACAGTGACACCCCAGAAAACATGTAAAGCATTTGTAGCCTGACTCAAAAAAAAATGCTTATAAAGTTGTGCCCATGCAGCAATGAAACATAACTATTTCACAGCTGGTGACATGAACATTGAAAGCTTTCTTACCCACATGTCCTAGACCTGAGAATAATATTTGCAGAAGCTTGAAAAATTTGCAGCAACACATCTAAATTAACCGGCAGTAAACAATGTGGAGATCACCTTCAATTTTTTGCCAGTTTGTCAAAATTTAAATTGCTTATTTCCTAGACTTCAAACAAATATTCTGACTAAAAAACTGGAAAACTCAGGATTTTCAAACATAGGAAAATTCTTCCCTAGTATGTCTGTGGTGAAGAAGAAATGACATTGAGTAAGTATGAGTAAGTATGTTGCTTTAACTACCCATTTTAGGAATGTGCCAACACCAAACTTCACTGCCAGAGGAGATAAAGGTTCTGTTACCACTCAAACTAATGCTGAAAATCATCATCCTCATCTAGGTCTGATGATACAACTACATTCTCAAGTAAATTCCGCTGAAATAATTGTGACAGTTTATGATCTGATTCTGCTCCTAGACAGACTAATGAAATGAAAGTGTCAGGCATCATAGGATATGAAGAACAGGCATTTCCTGAAAGAGTGGAGTCATTTGTACTGTTCAACATGTTTGATAAACCACAGGCAGAAATTATTCTAGCTTAAGTATCTAAAATTCTTGAAGCACAACTAGTGGGGCAAAGGACTGACTTGCTATGTAAGAGAATAAAATAACCACTGTCTGTGCCATGCAGCATCTATCTAGAAGGTGGAAAGCCCCCTGAGGAAAGTACTAACTTAGGAGGTGGCTGCTACTGGATAGAGTGCTCTCTGGCAACTAAATACTGTTAGTGAGATCTTTAAAAGAGGTTAAAATCGCAGTTTAAATTTTTTAGGCTATACTAACAAGAGTGTAATCAGTGTTTTTTTCAAAATACAAAAGTTTGTGTTGAAATTACTGATCTGTAACCAAGATCAGAATACATTTTCCATTGAAGATTGGATTTTTTAGTATTAAGAATCAGAATACATAACATTTCACAGTGTGACTACTTCCCATTAATTTTAGACTAATATTTTTCCATGGTTTCTATTAATATCTCAAAGTTGAATGAAAACAACCTATAAGCCTGTGAATATATATGGTTTGTTACCAAGACTCAGAGAGAGGAGAAAGTTCAATCTCTAATGGAAAACATGATCTCGAAGTTTAAAGTTTTGAAAGATAGCAGAGAGATAAAGGCAACATGTTAGAGGTTATTAAAGGTATTAGAAAGTAATATGGCAAACTGGTAAAAATTAAATAAATACACATTGACTTGACTAATATAGAAAATATGCAAATGAATTTCATGAGAAATGGCTGAGTTTTAGAGGTTGTAAGTCAATTCAAATTTCTGGAAACATATGCATCAAACTGAAGTTTTTCTGAACATTTTAAGAGGAGTGGTTTGGTTTTTGAGGGCTTCCCCTGGGAAATATGGAAAGCTTAAAGCGCTGCAAGATGTCAGAATGTCTGACTTTTGAAAGCACTTTTTTTTCCAATAAAATGGAGAAATGTGAATAATAGAACACTGATACTGCTGAAAGTATGAAAAAGTAGAGTCTTTTGGATATAATGCAAGTAAAAAGTAGTGCTTTCCATTTTTTATGCATAGAAGGTGTGATCTGTTGAATACTGCTGAAGAAAAGTGAACTCTGTTGTCAGAAATCAACAGGTGCTTTTCTTATCTATCATGGTTATAACAGATACTGGTACAGACAAAACTCCAAGACCGTTATTCCGGAAAATTATCACAGCCTTTTGATTACAAAGGAGACAGGGCTAAAATTGGTATATCTGTAAAAACAACACTGAGTAATAAAACCTTCCCAAAATGAGCCAAAATCAGTAAAGTCAAAGAGAGAGGGATCATAGTTGTAAAATCCAGGACAGGTCTCACACTTCACTGTGGACAGTTGCACAGCACAAATCAAATAAAGGAAAATCAAACTCTCAACATACTCTCAACAGTTTGTGGGTTTTACACAGTCTCAAAAAAGAAGCAACCTAGCAGGGAGAGTCCTCTGTACAGCAGTTTCCCCTTCCAAAGACTCATGACATGCAGGACTTTGAATCGTTATCACTACTGAAATACGATATTGCAGAAACAAGTAACAGTAACTGAGCTGCTGTCATCAGCTTGCTCAGAACAACACTACATTTAGTGTAATAGCACTACAGAGCAAGATTTTACTGTAACTCAAAGCCAGCGTGAATTTTATAAATTAAATTTAGGTAGTAACGGGATGACTCAAAGCAATTAACTAACAAAGCTTGAATCAGTCATTGTGTCTGTTTAATCTGGTATCTAAAGCTATGAATGAGTTCTGAGTTGGGAAAGGGATTTTTCTAGCTACACTAACCTATTATTCACACATATTTGCCAAAAAGCAAAACAAAGCAAAAAACCCACACACAAACTAAAGAAGCTTTGTTAAGGCAGTGTAAACTAAAATTATATTTTGAATTATTTTTGTATCATACTATTTGGATTTTAGAATTTAAAATTAAAAAATCTGAATAATGTATACTAATATAAAGTTACTTAGTCCTCATTCATCTGATTCATTCAATACCTCTTGCTTTTGTCCTTTATGTGATAAGGGGTAGATTGGGATTTTGAATTGAAAATACGGTAAAGAACATTGATTAAGAAGGAAAAGAAATCTAAAACAGAGGCAGCTAATACAGAGCCTCTCCTACACCATCTACTGGTTGTTAACCCTTCAGACAAAGGCATGCTTCCACTACCTGAATAATCAATGGCAAGATGACATAAAAACTTCATGTATGGAGTACATCAGCTTGCCCTCTATCTAAGGCAAACTGGCAGCTACCTGTACGGTATACATCCATTCATTGCTGACACCAAAAGAATTCAACTATCAAGACTTCTAAAAAAAAACAACTCTCTCATTTTTATCTTTCAATAAAGAAAAAACTTCCTTTAAATTTAAGTATCTTTAAATAAAGGAAAAGTTATGAACTTTTTGAAAATTTATATTAAGATCTTTATTCATATCTAGAATAGATAGCTCTTTTGTTTGAACACAAGGTGGTTAGATGTATCCGTTTGAGGTCAATATTTTATGTCAGTCCTGTGACTGATTGTAACTGCTAAAAGCCACTAGCACAGCTCTTAGAATCACTCTCCACCAGAAAGTCAACATCTTACCAATATTTTGTGCCCCTACCCTCCTTTTCCTTTATTTTTATTCTTTTCAATATATTCCTCGTTTATTTATTCTCTTTTTTCCCCTCCATTCTTTATTTCTTCTACATTGTTTCATAACCTGTTTATTTCCAATATTTTCTCAATATTTATAGGGCTACTCTATCATGATTATGACCCAGCTGTTGTGATTTTTCTTTGCCATGTCGTCTGCATGCTATAAATGTCTTTGGAACTTTTATCAACTTTCTGAATTAGGATTTTAATATAAATTTTAATAGTCTCAGATTTCCACATCTCTCATTCTTGCATTATGTAACCGCATATAGAGGGCAATAATTTAGAATAATTTTCTAAGTCAGATTTCCAGAGGTCAAAATAAGTCTGGTAATCAATGTAATAGAAAGTAATAATCAAGACTGTATGTTGTTCATTTGATTTCCTTGTGTATATATATGCCTATTAATATTCTTTAGAGCATGAACACATGCTTATGCTTCTGCAGAGCTAAGTGCCCAGGTCCAATTAGCATAAAACATTTCTATAGATACTAGAAATAGATACAAAACTTATTTTATATAAAGAACTAGGACATACATTTTTAAAAAAGCAACCCCTCCACCAAAATCACCAATAAAGACCTAAAATTTTCAATCCATTTGGCTGATAGCAGAATTTGGTTACATTTATTAAAATGACACATAATGGACAAGTTTTCAGGAAGCATTAGTAGGTCAATCAGTCATAAAGAAGAATTTCTGTTGGCTTTGTAGCCAAGGCACAAACCTTAATGAAAAGATGCTTAGAAGTCATGTCTGAACCTAATGTTGTTAGCAGCCTAGTTTCACTCCACATTTCCCAAGTATACAGGTTCTACTTTCTAATTTCACGCCTTTAAGTTTCACATAGTTTTTTAAATAACAGATTATTAATTACAAATTACTGAACACAGGGAAGAGATCATTTTAGATAAACCGGATGTGTATCAGAGCTCTGAGGAAAACCTGAAAGAAAACATTTTTCATACTTGGTGAACGCAAGAATCCTAGATTCCTAGATTCTGCCATTCACATAATTTGTTTTGTAATCTCACAGCTCGTTCTGCTGAGAGAAAGCCTATTATTTTCCATGTGTTTGTGTTTCCATGTGTTTTCCATGGTTTTGATATTTAATTATTGATTTGTTTCTCTAAATTTGAAGGTAAAAATAGTGAGAAAAAAGGAAAAGGAGAAAAAAACAAGTCTGTAGCCTGATGTCCTAAACTATTCTTATAATGCTGTCATATTTGTTTCATGTATCTCAAAAACTTTACATAGAAAACAGTGCTTCTGCATATAGGAAATGTTGGTCTGCCAATTTCAGTGCAACATCACTATAGAATTGCTGAGAGCAGGGAACAACAGTATCTTACTCAGCTATAGTACTGATGTTCTAGCCCAACACAACTTCTAGTCATCATGCCAAGAAGCTCTTTGATACAATGAGGAAGTCCACAGAACAGGTCAAGGTACACAAAGATAAGGGTATTTTCACTTCCTGAGCTGCCTCCACTGCACTCATTTAATGTGTATGCATGGAAAGGCAGTATTCTTCTGTATTACTGTCCCTTCTTTCAAGAGAATCAAAGTGCATCCTCTGCTGTTTTGAGATATAGAAAACCAATTACATACAAAAATGTCTTAATTCATTACTTCTACATTTAATATATCGTCAATTTTTTTTTTTTTATTTTTTCTAGTAGTATCCTATAACAACTCCTAGGTAATAAACAAACATGATTTTCTTTTACTTGAACCATTTTCTTCATTTTAATACTTTGCATTTCTTTCCCTGACATTCCTTTTATACATTCCACTGTGAATAAGGTTTACTGTCTTACAGTTTGGCAATTATCTATGCTTTACCAGTGTGTNGAGGAGTGTGGATGGATCCCTCCCAGGATCTTCATTCGCGAAGCCTAGCCACGAAGATGACCAGTGTGTGCAATTATCTGTCAACCCTAGTGAGGTAAAGTTCCAAACAATATTCTGTTCTCAGTTTCGATGTATTTGCATTATATTATGCAAGATGGAGTGCCAAATCAATATTACATTCCAGGTCTATAAACTATGTAATACAGAAAATCTGTAAAACACAAAATGGAACAGCAAATTTTATCTCTTTCTGTGGTTTTCGTTCTTCTCAAACATGTCTTAAAAACATTTACTGACAAATAGTTTCAGTCAGAAGACTTCTGCCTAATTCCAAAGCTGGTGAAACAAGGAATCATCCCTCCACTAGTTGCAAAGTTATTGAACACACAATTTTTATGACAGTCCCTAAGAATAAAAGGAAAGTTAAAAAAAAAAAAAAAAAGAGTACCCTGTCTATTTATAGAAAACAAGACACATCAAACTGCTAGACATTTTCCAAGGTCTGTATACATTTCAGTTCTCTGTTGAAAGTATGCTTTTCAGAAAAAAAAATGTGGCTAAATATAGTGTTATTACAGTTGATCTTGAAATAAAAAATTCCCTGTAATCTAAAACACTGGTTTGCAAAGCTAACAATAGCAAAAGACATCGTAGTCATCTAGGAAAAGTAGTTAATTACCCAACTACATCCATTTAAGACCAAGCATGCTAGAATGTGACTTAAAATTTTGAAACCTGAAGCCCTTTAAAGTGTATGGTATAAATATACAAAAAAGTTATTATTTCAGTATATAATTTAATAGCAGTTAGAGAGTTAAAAACTCTCTTCAATAAACACTTGAAAGTTCAATAAACAGAAGAAAGCAATACACAAGCTTAGATGCACAGAAACAATCATTTGAACAGAACTGCAAGTCCTTATGTACTCTTCTGGTCTAGATCTGATTTGTATTCAGAGTGACTTGAATTTTCATGATTCTAAGAGCTGTTGTATTAACGTTAATGGATGTAGTTGACAAGGAGTTGTTTGTTTATGTCTGCACTGTGTCATTGCTTCTGGATCAAAACCTAAAATTTTTACATGTGAGAAAGCTGATAGGATAGAGAAGGACATTTTTACAGTCTAGTTGATGAATCTGGCAAATAAAAGGACTTAACCCAAGTATCCCCCATGCTGCTGAAAAGTGCCTTAGCTCCCAGGCTGGGGAGAATGTTTTGACCTAAATGTTCCAGAATGAGGAAATTCTGACCAGCTGGCAACACTGTCATTTCATTCTAATTATCTACATGATATTGCTCTTTAATCAGATAAATCTGTATCACAGAACTTTTCCTCACAGGTTTATGGTCTAGTTTGAATTTTCTCCCCTGTGAAATATTCCTTCACTGGTCTACTTATTTCTTCCTCTAATTAATTGTGTAGTACAAATACAAGAATTCAAGATCTTCACCTTCAATAATCAATAAATTCTTATGTGCATCCTCTACTAAAGGAATTACTTTTTAAAGCTGAACTAGAATTTAAATTTAAATCCTCATAGTTAACAGATTCCTAATCTCCTAAATTCTACTGTAATACTGTTTAGCCTCTCTTACTTAATGGAGTATGAGTAAGTGTAATCTCCTAGGGTAGGTTGAGACATGAGGAGGAAGGATGCATAAGCATGTGAACTGCTGACATCTGCTTTCCAACAGATTTGTTTTGTGGCTAAGGGTCTTTTCTGAATTACAAGGATGTGGTATCAACTTATTACATCCCAGCAAACCACAAGGGATGTTTTGCATGATATAATACTGAAAATGTTATGGTTCATTAAGTCCTAAATTATCTAAGCAGAAGAAAATGCTATTTTCCCATGTCTCAGGAGGCAAGAGCTCCATTTTCAGCTTTTTCTGTTGTGTTTATAACACTGTTCTGTGTGTATGTAGTCTTTTATATCTTTTAGTGAAAAGTAGATCAATAAGAATTTAATCTTCTTTGATGCACATTGGAATGAAATAGGCAAATTTTGCTCAAAAATTAACTGCAGGACTCTGGTAGACTAGAAAAGTGATCCCATCACTTCATTCCTGTAGGAATAAATAGGATGAAGATGTATTTTCTAGCCTCTATGTAGCTTTTATTTGTTTGGATTTGTTGGGTTTTTGGGGGTTTTTTTTGTAATAGTGGTAGCTCTTCACAATGTCAATTTGTGAATTATGAAATAATTTTCTCCAGTAGATGAAAATGGGAAAAGCTGGTGTCAGATTCTGTATTCATGTGAAAAAATAATGTTTCTTCTGAAAACTTCGATAATTTGATATAGGAATATAGTGCAACTCATACCTGAAGTTCTGTATATTTCTCCCTCTGCTTGTCCAGAAGTTGTTGAAATGGTCATGGGTGCTTGTTACTTATTGAAAATACAACTAATTAGGGCAAATGTAGAGTTGAAATGTTTTCATTAGGTTTTTCATGCACTTTACCAAAGGTACATAACAGCAAAATGTATTTTTAAATTACAAGGCAAAAGTTTCTCAACTTCTTTGAAAAGTTTCATAAGCATCAAATCAAGAGTGGTTTCTTTCTTCCATGCACAACAGATTCTTAAGGAAGGAGGACTCAGTGAAGATCAGAACTGCAGCAGAATTTATCGTTAGTTAATCTTGTTTTCAGTCCACAGGACACTGGTCTTTTCAGTCCTGAGGCAGGGATTTGAGAGGGCAGAATGACTGACAGAACTTAAGCTTAAAGAAAACATCTCTGGTGCTTTTTGCAACAATATTGCTTGTAACTACATACAGTTTCTTTGCATAAAATAAGAAGGCTGTGGATTCAGCTCTAGGAGTTTGTTTCTGCTTAGGTAAGTCTACCTAGCAGGCTTCCACTTACTACCTTACACAGTATCAGGGCTTTGGCTTCAGCTTCCTCAGTCTAATAATCCTCAGCATATTCTTTTGTCATTTCTGTTTCTGGGCAGTTGTAAATTATAGTAATGCATGTCTAAATGAGGCACACTTACACTTTTTCTACTCTTAAGAGACACAAAGCAACATATGCCATCACAGTGGAGTTTACTTTTTTGAAAATTGAGTAGTCAGTATGTCATGTTTTGACAAGCAGAAACAGTTGGCAATGGAATAACAATCACGAGAATCACAGGAATTCAGTATTGGGGTGGTTTTTTTGTGATGGCATACCGAGAGGCTGAAGTACAACAGATTGTCGTGAGAGTTAGCTGCATATTACTGCAAACTAGATAGATGGCTGATATGAAGAAATGTATCAAAGAACTCTCATGGCTTGTTAGTAATCCAGACTATGTCAATCCAAATGAAAAATTGTTTTCTAGTGAATGAAATGAGTTCAAAGAGCAAGTAGATGAAACACCAGTATAAAAGCAGTTTAGTCTAATCTATTTGTGCTATGAAGATATTCTAAGCAAAATACCACATCAGAGTTAACATAAAATAAGAATATATATAGTGCTACAGCACATCAGAAAAGCATACTAGAAGAAAAATGTTACTTATTTTATTACCCTCTTCCTCAGAATATACTCCTTCCTAGTCCTGGAGAAGTGNAGCCCAGGATGCCATTGGCATTCTGGGCTGCCAGCGTGCACTGTTTGCTCATGGCCAGCTTCTCATCCACCAGCACCCCCAAGTCCTTATCTGCAGGGCATCCCCCAGCCTGCACTGATAGTGTGGATTGTTCCAACCCAGGTGTAGGACCCTGCACTTGATTTTGTTGAAGCTCATGAGGTTGACCTGGGCCCACCTCTCCAGCTTGTCCAGGTCCTTCTGGATGACATCCCACCCCTCCAACTTATCAACACCACAGACAGGAAGGGTCTTTGCTCTAGCATGACATGGACAGTCTTATACTCTTAAACTCCTCAAGAGCTAAATTCAACTCACTAAACTGCCAGTATCTCTGGAAGTCCAGCTTTCTATAACCTCTAGTGGATATGGGTATCACCCTGTGTGGGAAGACTAGTACTAGGCTCTGTTCTTCAAGTCAGCACTATGTACAGTTATATCAACATTTATCATATGTTTTGCTGCAAAACTTCCAGAATGCAGTGCTGGTGGTAACAAGGTTCTCTGATTCGGGCTAATAAAGTTGGTTAATTTCTTTTAACTAAAGTCCTATGCTTGAGGATGGTTTTAAAATGCAAAAGTTAAACAACAAGAATCACATATAAGGGTTTTTTTGATTATTAAAAGTGTTGTTTAATTGTAGATGAATTCTGTGTATGGATGGAAGATAATACTCTTGTCTGCACATCAATGAGGAAAAATTATTCATATAAGCAGTAAAAGAGGGAAAACAAAGAAATGTCTGAAGTTCAACTTCACAAACAGCAAAATCCCTGAAGTAGATATGAATGAAGGAATCAAGAAATAAATTCGCTTTCTGCAAAGCTAAGGTCCATGGGTCTATGAAATAATTTTATAAATGTCTGTGAAGCAGCAGTCATATATATAGCAATACTAAATCATTTAACCCTAGAGGAGAGATTGGTATGGACAAGACAATTGCTTTAGTTTTCTCCAAGATCAAATCTCAAATTGAGAACTGCGCAACAGGTGCATTTCCAATGACATCCTGTATGATCTGCAGCATTATTTTGCATGAATTAAAAAAAGGGTATAATTTTACACACAAATATATGCACAAAATGTAAAAGATGACATCATTGCTTAAAAAAAGTTACACAGCATGGTAGCGTACCACAAAATTTGATACTAAGGAAAAGAAAAGCTTTTAGAAGTCCTTTTTTTCCCCTTCTTTTTCAGTAATTTTTCAACATTTTTAGGTAATTTCACAGAAAAGAATATGATTCAGAGCTCTGAGAATGCTATCATTATATATAAGTATGGGCTCAACTTGCACCAGGGGAGGTTTAGATTGGATGCTAGGAAAAGTTTCTGCACAGAAAGGGTTGCTAGGCATTGGCACAGGCTGCCCAGGGATGTGGTAGAATCACTGCCCCTGGAGGGATTTAAAAAATGTATAGACATTATACTTAGGGACACGGTTTAGTGGCATGGTGGTGATAGATAGACAGTTGGACTTAATGATCTTAGAGATCTCTTCCAAACTTAATGATTCTGTGATTCTGTGCAATTCTCTGATTCTGTACTTTCACTGTAACTCCTTCAGCCATCTCATAACAGCCTAACTGATATTCATAAATTTAGGAACTATGAAGTACAGTAATTTTTTGATTAATTCCTATGTAACTTTGGATCTCAAATCCCATTTTGAAAAGTTCCTTTGTACTTAAAACTTCCATCTCCCTAAAAATCTTCTCATACATGGATTCTAAGTAAACATAAAAAAAATCGCTTCAATGGCTCTCATCTGTTTCTACAGCTGAAAGAGATTTTCTGTAGTCCACCATATCCTGCCAGCTGAGATTAGAAAAAGCCTGAAGTTTTACCTGTATATATCTCCTGTCCAGATATGCCCCAAATATCTTAGACAAGTGATTTTCAAGCCACTGTACTTGAATATGGAATAAGTTTCATTGTTAGTGGTGTTATTGTGGATAGTGGTAAACCTATTTCTTTGGGGAGTGAGGAGGTGCAAAATTTCATGTTTTAAAAGCAGCATCAGAAACAGAATAAATTTGAGGTATTCAAAAATCAACTAGACAATGCTTTCTTGTTAGAAAAGAAGTCACAGAAATGCCCAGACATCAAACAGTGCCCTCCAAAATCTTTGCTTTTTAATGGTATCAGAATTCCGTAACAGTACTTGACTATTGCTATGCTATAGAAATATTGGGTTTAGGATCTTTTTCCAATAATAATGATTAAAAAATATGAAAAGTGGTATCCAAATTGTCTTCTTTCAAGTATTATTAAGAATTAAATAATATATACCAATTTTTAAGAACTTTATTTTCTGCATGCGTCTTTCATTCTCTCTTCAATAAGCCAAATGGCAGAAATGCCAGGGAAATAGCTGCATTCTGTTCTGCTTAATACCTGCTTAGCTTGGAATAATGCAAGGTTGCCACTAATCACAAATCAAATTTCTCTAATGTAAATATTATAGCTTTATGGGAAAGAAAGTAATATTCATTCATCCAATATTATTTAATTCTTCCATATATAATGCATAAAATTATTCCAAAACCATTTGATGCATTTTAGCTTTAACTGAGCAAATAAATCTGTATGTAAAATTCTACTAATTACACACTACCTGAATCATAAACTTAAAAAGGAAAAAAAAAAAATCACAAAAAATTATCTTTTGACTTAAATACTTGAAACTATCTTGGGGTGTTTCTTAGAAGGGTCATTTGGAACTTCTTTTGAAATTCTCAGTGGCTAGGTTTGGCCAGCATCCCCCAGAAGGGTTTTATTAATTGTCAGAGCACCAGTACTGAGCTTGCTCGAGTCACCTCTCCTCCCTATATTGGCAGGTTCCTCTTTTTAACCACAAATAAAAGAGGAAAGGTTCATGACATCACAGGTTTGTTTTTTTTAATACAGTCCGAAGACATTAATTACCAAATTGGTATTCTATTTCAGCCATCCCAGTCCAGAGTTCTAATCAGATCTGACCTCTGCATTCTGAGTATCTCCATTAATATTACCACAGGGTACAATATTTAGCATGTTATCAACCACATGTACACAGTTCCTCTGTAAAAGCTCATCTAGATGCTGTCTTTTTGTGATACTTGTGCCAGGAGCATTTGGATTTATTGCTCCTTAACATGATTTAAATAAAGCATTTAGCTAACCTGACTCTATTCTAAGGATTTTATGAGTGACCTGAAAATAATTTGCCTAAAATAACCTTTGAAGGCACAATACTCATTTATAGGTATAATGTACAGTAAATTTCCCTAATAAACTCTGTTGTTTACTCACTAAAGTTAATAGCAGACATCTGATTTATAGACAGGAATAATAAGCGCAGGTCATATTATTATGGGCTGACAGGAGCAGCTGCATAAAGAATCACCAAAACCAACAAGATATTAAAAATCCAGATTCCCCTTTCTGAGCCTCATTAAGGTTCAGTCTACAGCTAGCAGATTTAGAGGGTCTGTGGAAGCGCAAGATGGCTTTTAAGGATAAAAAAAAATCACCACATGGCACAGTTTACAAGTGAAGGGCTAAGAACATGAGCCTCTGAGAAGAAAATCCCACACAATTTGTTACATTAGGAAAGAGTAACCGCACTGATTAGTCATCATGTCTCGACCCTTTTTACCCCACATCCATTGCTTCTTATTGTCTTTAGTTAAGGGAAATAAGGTATTTTAACTTTCTTCCTAGTTTACAGCTTCTCATAAGTCTTCTTGTGCAATTTAATTAGATGTGATTTGTTTCACTTCGCATTCTCCTATCATCATCATCATGGCTAGGCTTCGCGAACGAAGATCCAGGGAGGGTTCCATCCATGCTTTTCATCAGCGCTTTTTACAAGCACGCTGATGACTGAAAAGGCCAATGCGGCCAGACAAGAGCGGTTGCAAAAGGCACAGCAGAAGGACTCCTCAGGAGGTATAACCTGCAAGACACGATTCTTTCTACGCTGTCTTTTCTCCTCAAGAGTCATCCTGCGTGACCTTTCAAAAACATCGGCAGCATTAAAAATAGTGTGTCTCCAGACCTCCCGATTGGAGGCTAGAGTGGACCAGTTAAGGTGATCAATGTGACCAAGACTGAGATATTGTTTCAGGGAGTCCTTGTATCTCCTTTTTGGGGCTCCTCTCTTGTGACAGCCATTGGCAAGTTCACCATACAGTATGATTTTAGGGAGGCGGTAGTTCTTCATCCTGGAGA
>VWZO01001570.1:62097-79253 GCA_013396975.1 Bucco capensis | reverse complement strand
CAGTAAAACCTGCTAGGGTTCAGTCTGATCAAGATGAGGTGGCAGATGAGGTGAAAAAGTGAAGGAAGCCCAGATAGTGGATGGTGATGGTGAGGAGATGAAAAGGTGGTCCGGCCGCTGCACGTTTCTGCAAAGAAGATGGAGTAGGCTCCGCCTTCTTCTTCCCAGAAGCACCACGGCTTCGCGCCAGTCCTCGCTGCAAACGCTCCTCCCCTCCCGGTGTGCCGTAGTCACTTCGCTGCTATGATGCCGGTTCCTCTGTCACTGCTTACAGCTGCTCCCGGGTGCAAATTGTCACTGTTCACTGCTCCAGGGGAGCTTGCAGGTGTCGCAGGCTGTTGCTGCTCTGGGGTTTGCCGCTGCTCACCGCTCACTGGGGTTTGCCGCTGCTTGCTGCACACTGCTGCGGGATCCGTGTTGCTGGTCGGAAGCTGGTGGAGTGTGCACTGGCTTCCGGCCCACGCCGACCCTGCCGGTGCCTCCGCCACCCCCGGCCACAGCCCGTGCGTCCCTGCGCTGGGCAGGCACCGCCCAGCAGAGGTGGAGGCCACCCCACCAACCATGGAGCTTAGCCGATGGAAAGGGCTACCACTCACCAAGTTTACAAATAAACACATTAACAGTCGGGGGGAGGTGAAGGGGGAAAAGATGGATACCTTGGGCAATTTTTTTTTTTTTTACATTTCCCATAACAGTGACAGAAGTGAAAATGTTGGGTATCTGCTACTTAGCTGCAAAAGCAGACTCGGCAGCAGTACACAATAGTGGGGATCCTCAGGATTACCACAGTGCCTAACTGGATGTTCCTGTGGATTGTGGGTTCATTATTGTTTCTGGAATTACCTGGAGGCACCTTGAAAGCAGAACAGCTCTACTAAGTCAGAGGTAAAGCCCAAAATTAAAGAACTGTACATTTTTCCATCTTTCATGTTAGATATTTTTATCTAACACTCTATTTCCCACCTCTGTAGAGTAGACACCATTTCTATTCTTCTTGAGTGATGCTGGTTTTCTAAGGTTCTTTTTTACATCAGTTGTTAAAAAGGAAAGTCTCCTGATGCTGCCACTAAACTCTTCCCTTTGTGCAGCCCATGCCGTCTTTGCCCTTACAGTATGGGCACAGAAATAGTAAGCTTCCTGCCCATCTCCCCTGCAAGTCAATGTAACTTTTTTAATGACATTTCTTATGTATAATAAATCCTGACTTCTTCATATACTTATGCTTTATTAGTACTCCTCTCTTTGACTTTCTCCATGACTTGGGTTTTTCTGGTGTTTGACCTTCAAAATAAGTTGTCAGGTGCCAAGTGGAGCAATGCTGACAGGTAGAGCATGTGTTTGTAAAAAGGCTGGTAGATAACAGAGCTATCCCCTCTGTT
The DNA here is from genome assembly GCA_013396975.1 of Bucco capensis. Taxonomy (NCBI): domain Eukaryota; kingdom Metazoa; phylum Chordata; class Aves; order Piciformes; family Bucconidae; genus Bucco; species Bucco capensis. The sequence continues at coordinate 77,874 of VWZO01001570.1, read as the reverse complement.
TCATTGTGTAAGTCCTTCTGTTTAATAAAAAACATTGCAAAATTGACTCAGTCATAAAGGAAAATTATTATCACTTGGTAAGTCATGATTTGGTGCTATTTGCATTCATTGTTATTTATAATGTATATTATGATGAAGAACAAAGACTGTAACAGGTTGAAAAGTCCATTAAGTCCAAATGAAGGAATGCAAAACCACTGGAAAGGGCACTATCAGTATCTATTAATCACTTTACTGTGGAGACATGCAATGAAAAATGACAGGATAGGTACTGGTATCCTCAAGCCTCCTGTTTCAAAATACCAACTCTACATTTCTTTCTTTTTAGTGTTAAGCTTTTCCTACTTCACCACAACTATATTCATTATAGAACCACATTCTTTTTTGTTATTATGACATAAACCCTGCTTAATTGGAGAAGGTTACTGTGTTACTGTACTCATTTTGTCACTGACATCTATTGTGAAATTTCTCAGTCTGTTTTTTGTGATTAGACCTACTTGTCTTAAACTTTTCATTCTTTAACTCAATAAGCCTTCTTCTACTGATATCCAGCAGTCACAGCTGCAATGTGAGATTTTGTGATCCAGAGTATTTTAATCATCTATCTATTGATACTGCAATCACTGTATGGCTAGACTTCACGAAGCAAGATCTAGGGAGGGCTCCATCCACGCTCCTCATCAGCGCCTTTTCCAAGCACGCTGATAAAAAGAGGATAGCGGATAGCACCCTCGAGCCTGCACAATGGATTTTTTTTTTAGGTGAGACACAGCATGCACAGAGCTGGACCCACCCTTTAATCCTAAGGTTCATCTGCCAGGGCCTAGCAAGCTTGGACGCCGGCAGCAAAGTCCTTAGGACAGAGGTTTTATTAGAGTGTCCTTCTCTTAGATGGAAGGCCTTACAGGGCTAAACGAGCTCCATCTGCCTGGGTTTGGAATCAGAGTTGTCCTTCTCCTAGGATGACTGCCAGAAGGCTAATGAACTCTTCCTACCCATAGAAGGATTATAGTAACCTGGGTTTCACTCCCCACACTTTACCGTGGGCAATGAGTTTAATGCTCCCACTGCTGTCGGCACAGTTATTGCACCTGGGGCCACAGGAGACCCGAAGTGATTTTCAGACTGTTCCTGACTGCAATCAATGTATATTTACATAGAAACATACCATGGTCATATATATTTCAAGGACAAACCACTTGTCATTCTTGTTTTCTACCAATACAATTATTTGTTGGAGTTGAGTTTGCCATTATTTCTTGTATTTAATCTAAAACTACTCCTGTAGCTGTGAGACAGAGTTATCAGGTGTCCCTGTTTAAAGAACTATTATTTCACACACTGGTTGCATAACTAATGGGAAGAAAGAATCAATATTTGTACAGCAATATTAAGCAAAGTCAACCAAAAGCAAGTTCTAATCACAAATGCAGCCTGCATTAAACTTTCCTTCGAAGAAATTCACAATCCGATAGACTAAGACGTTCTCTAGCACTAGGAGAGCTTTGTCACAGAGATTTGCCAGTGTGTTCAGAGCTACTGGGTGTATTACAGAAGGACAACCTCACAAGCATGTGGTAGAACTATAAACACACAGAGGAATTCTTAAAAATTAAAATAAAAATAAAGACATTAAAAAATTGCAGAGGAGATCAGAAGTTAAGTATGGTTTTAGAACTTTCAATGAGGCCACATCTTGGTTACTGAAGAACTTGGCCATGAAAAAGCCACATCCACTACAGTTTTTACACTCCAGGAGACATATGGAATGAAAGAGAAAAATCATTGTTAATGTACAACTTGTTACAGGTCATAAAGAAGAAATTTATTCATTGCTTAGTGCAGTCTATCAAGTATAACAGCAAGAAGTGTGGCCAAAGAGGATGATTCCGGTATGGCATCTATGAACAACAATACTGGTTGCCTTAGAAGCCGTATAAACATATAGTATAGTTTGTATATCAATGATAAGAGGATTGATGTAGTAACCTCAGAGTAATTAATATATCACAGCTATCATAGTAATGAGGTGAATTACTGGACTGTATCAGGAAATTTAACAGCATTGTTTTTGAGGACTCTGTATTTAAGCAAAAAGGAAACACTGAAAGTATAAAATAAGCTTTGTATTTTGCTGTTAATGTACCAGTGTCACTTTCGATTGAGAAAACAGTTAGAGATTTGTTTATAAATGCAATGGCCTTGAGGATTCAGAAACATGAAGACATTGAAGTAATTCCAATAGCTCTTCTTTACTATAAGACTTAAAGGACAATAATACATTCAGTTGCAAGGTAGTAATGAAATTGTGTACAGAAGTAAATAAAAGTGTAAAAGAACATAAATCAAACATTTTAAACTTTGCCTTAACATAACAAAATGTCATTATATTACTGCCTTTTTGAAACATTATTCAATCTATAGGTTATCAACAGACAAGATGACTATTTTTTAGTATATATTTGCATGCCTAATATATAAAGAAGGAACATAAACTAGCGGCACTAAAGTTATTTGCTTATCTGTTTCTTTTTTTCATTATCTAGACTCTAAAATCAAAATCTTAACACCCACAATTTTTGGAATTGCAGAAGTACATTCCTTTTTACCTTCAAGTATCTAATGTTGAGGCATGATCTGGAACCATGATGGATATTCAGAAAATAAGACGGAGTATAAAACACACAGGCATCAAATGCAATGCCTTAGCATGGAAGCTGAACATAAAAAATTCACTAACAAGATCCATGTCTACAGATCCTCTCAAGGCTTCCAAAAAACCAGAAGCACAGTGACTTTTCCATCACTAAGATATCACCTATAAGCTCTTGCCAAACTCGATGAAGGCATATTTCAGCTGAGAACTTTTAACATTGAACTATGTCTTCATCTAGATAGTCTAGATAGGACTGCTAAAGAAAAATAAAAGAGAAAATATTCAGTGAGAAGCAACACTATAGTACTTAACACCTATATCCAATTCAGGCCAAAACTAACAGAAGGTAGGCATGTCCCTCACCCATCGATACTTTGGAAAGCAGAAATCAGAGGCAAACCTTTGCTCCTATGTAATCTCCCACCAGTCAAGGTCTCAGTAGGGTTATTCTTTCAAAATGACTTCCCACTGTCTCGATAAGAAGGAATTATATGAAAGAATAGCATCCACCCAAATGTGTCCAGGCTAGGCATATGCACTTATCAGAATTTAAGTAAGTACTTCCAAATTTGCAGACAGAAATGATGCAAAACGTACCAAACTCAGTTCTCAACTGAATTTACTCAAATAGATCCACTTGTCTCTGCTCAGACTTATTTTATTTTTGTCATCGACAGACAAATTACTTCTCTCTGGAGAAGTAATAATTTTAAACCCATCAGCTTAGAATCATAGAATGATAGGGGTTGGAAGGGACCTAGAAATATCATCTAGTCCAAACCCCCTGCCAGAGCAGGATCACCTAGATGAGGTCACACAGGAATGCGTCTTGTGTGGCTCTTGAATGTCTCCAGAGAAGGAGACTCCACAGCCCTCCTGGGCAGCCTGTTCCAGTCCTCCATCACCCTCACTGTAAAGAAGTTTCTCCTCGTGTTAATACTAAACCTCCTGTAGTCCAGCTTGCTCCCATTCCCTCTTGTCCTAACATTGGATGACATTGAGAAGAGCCAGGTTCTCTCCTCCTGACACTTGACCTTAACATATTTGTAAACATTAATGAGGTCCCCTCTCAGTCTCGTCTTCTCCAGGCTGAAGAGACCCAGCTCTCTCAGCCTGTTTTCATAGGGTAGATGTTCCTCTCCTTTAATGATCTTGGTGGCCCTTCACTGGACTCTCTCCAGCAGCTCCCTATCCTTCTGGAGCTNGTCCTTCAGCCAGTTCTCAATCCATCTCACATCACAGTCTCCCAATCTACACTTCTTAAGTTTGGCAATGAGGATACCATGGGAGACAGTATGGAAAGCTTTGCTAAAGTCGAGAAAAAACACATCCACTGTCTTCCCCTCATCTATCCACCTAGATATGCCATCATAAAAGGCTATCAGATTAGTCAAGCAGGACTTCCCCTTGGAGAATCCATGTTGACTGCTCGTAATAAGCCTCCTTTCCTTCAAATGCTTGGAGATGGTGGCAAGAACAAGCTGTTCCATCACCTTTCCAGGGTTGGAGGTGAGGCTGACTGGCCTATAGTTACCTGGGTCATCTTTCTTGCCCTTTTTGAAGATTGTGATAGCGTTGGCGTTCCTTAGTCTTCTTAACAGTTGAGGAAAAAAAAATGACATCTTAAACACATCAAAATATCACATATTATAGAGTAACAGGGTGGTTTAGGAGACAATCATGTCAGGGAACTTCTGTCACCTTGCCATGATAATGTTCTATTTCTATAAGGACCTAATCAATAATCCAGGGAGGGAATTATAATGCAGGGAATTGGGAGCAAATTGTTTTAGTTGTGAAGGAAGCAAAAATTTACAGATGTGTATTTATGAAAGCAGGAGTGTTGTAATGTTCAAATATGCTAATTAATATCACTTGCCAAACCACAAAGAATTAAACCTAAAAAAAAGTACTTTTCCCTAGCAATTACATCAGACTACAGAAAAAAATCCTGCATATGTTCATCAATACATTGTAAGGGACAAATTAAGATGTTCTCTTATCTCCAGAAATGGGATAGAGAGAGGAAGAAATGCTTTTACATGATAACAGTGGAATGCTAGTTATGCAGAAAACACTACATATGGAGATGAAACACCAATTATGCATATACAAAGCAAAGGTACATATGCAATTCCATTGATACAAGAACCCTCTTAAAAACACTGTAAATCAATTACCCCCCACACACATTTTAATATGCTTTACACTTCAGAGCTATTTGAGCATATACTTTTACAACAGAAACTATAACCAAAGAATCTGTTCCTTTTTAGTCAATTCAAAGTAACTAAAAAAAAAAAATCAGGCTATTTTTTGTTCTTTCAAATTATGTTTTATACCATTGCACTTATTTCAATTATAATGAGGAACAGGAAGAGCAACAGCTGTCAATTTTTTTATTTCTTGTATTGATTGTTTTACATACAGGTTTAAAAGGGAATTATGTGAATAATATTGGCTTGTAAAAGCTGTCCATATTCTTCTGAAAAGCCAAAAAGAATGCGTGTTCCTGCTTCAAAGAAAAAAGGAAAAAAAAAAAACAACAAAGCAAAACTTATTACTTTTGGCTAATGAAGACTGCCTGTGTATTTTCCCTATGAACTTCCTGTAAGATATTTTTAACCTGGATCATTATGAAAAATAGGCTATGGAGTTAGTGTCTTTCTGCATCCCTCCACAAATACACATCATCTTTGGGTGCCCTCTTAAATTCAATGAAATTAAGCACTACAGGAGAGCTCAACATATAATTAAATCCCTACAACATTCCTGAAAAACTTACAGGTGCATAAAAAGAAATCCAGTTAATTGGCTGATGAAGTTGCTAAGCCACTCTTAATTGTATTTCAAAAGTCATGGCACTCAGATCAAGTCCTCTGTGACTGGAAAAAGAGTTTAAAAAGAGTAACTCAGCAACTACAGACCAGAATGCCTCATCTCTGTGCCTGATATGATCACAGAGCAGATCCTCTTGGAAGTTATATTGAAGCATATGGAAGACAGGGAGGAAATTAAAAGCTGTCAATAAGGCTTTACTGAGGGTAAATTGCACTTTAATTGCCTGGTGGCCTTCTGCATTGGAGTGGAAATGGGAAGAATCATAGGATAATAAGAATGTTACAGTCAGAAGGGACCTTTAGAAGTCATCTCATCCAATCACCCTGCTGTGCAGCAGGGATACCTATAACTAGATCAGGTTGCTCAGAGCCCCATCCGCCCTGACCTGGAATGTTTCTGGGTATGGGGCATCCACCAACTCTCTGGGCATCCTCTTCCAGTACCTCACCACCCTCACTGTGAAAAAATTTCTCCTTATGTCAAGTCTAAATCTCCCTCCTTTAGTTTAAAGCCATTACCCCTTGTTCTATCACAGTGGGCCTTGCTAAAAAGAATGTCTTTATTTTTCATGCAGGCTCCATTTAAGTACTAATAGGTCTTAATAAGGTCTCCCCAGAGCCTTCTCTTCTCCAAACTGGATAGAATCATAGAATGATAGAATGGTTTGGCTTGGAAGGGACCTCTGGACGTCATCTAGTTCAACCCCCCTGCACTGGGCAGGGACATCCCCAACAAGATCAGGTTGCCCAGAGCCCTGTCAAGCCTCACCTTGAATGCCTCCAGGGATGGGAACTCAACCACCTCCCTGGGCAACCTGTTTCAGGGTTCCACCACCCTTGTGGTGAGGAACTTCTTCCTAATGTCNGCTTGTCCAGGTCCTTCTGGATGACATCTCACCCCTCCAACTTATCAACAGCATTCCATAGCTTGGTGTCATCTGCACACTTGCTGATGGTGCACTCAAGGCTGCTGTCCATATTGTTTATAAAAATATTAAACAGTACAGGACCCAGTACAGAGCCCTGAGGGACACCACTTGTCACTGATCTCCAGCTGCACTTTGAGCCATTGACCACTACCATCTGAGTGTGACAATCCAGCCAGTTCCTTATCCACTGAACAGTCCACCCATCCAATCCATAGCTCTCTAACTTGGCCAGTAGAGTGTTGTGGGGGACCATGTCAAAGGCCTTGCAGAAGCCCAGATAGATCACATCCACAGGTTGTCCCTTTTTCACTGAGGTAGTCACAGTATCATAGAAAGCCACTAGGTTTGTCAGACAGGATGTACCCTTAGTGAAGCCATGCTGACTGTCTCTGATCACCTCCCTCTCCTCCATGTGCCCTAATCCCAACTCTCTCAGTATATTCTCCCAGGAGAGGTGTTCCAATCCTCTGATCATTTTTGTGGCCTTCCTCTGCACCCAGTGCAACTGGTTCATGTCCTTCTTATGCTGAGGTCTCCAGAGCTGGATAGAGTACTCCAGGTGAGGTCTCAGGACAGCAGAGCAGAATTGCATAATCACCTTCCTCAACCTGCTGAACATGCTTCTTTTGATGCAGCCCAGGATTTGGTTAACCTTCTGGGCTGTAAGCACACATTGTCAGCTCATGCCAAGCCTCTAATCCACCAGCACCTCCAGCTCTCTCTCTGCAGGGCTACTCTCAATCACATGATCTCCCAATCCGTATTGATATCAAGGATTGCCCTAAGCCAGGTGAAGCACCTTGCATTTATCCTTGTTGAACATCGTGAGTTTTATACAGGCCCAATTCTCCAGCTTGTCCAGGTTCCTGTGGATGTCATCCTGTCCCTCAAGCATGTCAATTTCATTGTTCAGCTTGGCATCACCTGCAAACTTGCCAAGGGTGCACTCAATGCCATTTTCTGTGTCACTGATGAAGATNGAGCGTGGATGGAGCCCTCCCTGGATCTTCGTTCACGAAGCCTAGCCACGACAACAACGATGACGATGATGAAGATGGTAAACAGCACTGGTCCCAGTACAGATTCTTGAGGGCCACCACTTGTCACTGATCTCCACCTGGACATCAAGCCATAGACCACTATGCATTGGATGAAATCGTTAAGTCAATTTGTTATTGACTGAACAGTCCACCCATCAAATCCATATCTCTCCAACTTAGAGGGAAGGATGTTGTGGGGAACCATGTTGAAAGCTTTACACAAATCTAGACAGATGGCATCTTTAACTCTTCCCTTGTCCATTATTGTAGTCATTCCATCACAGAAGGCCACTAGGTTGGTCAGGCAGGGCTTGTCCTTGGAAAAGCTATTCTGGGTGTCTTGAATCACCTCCCTGCCCTCCATGTGCCTTAGCATAACTTCTAGGAGGAAGAATGTTCCATTTTCTTTCCAGGCAAAGAGGTGAGGCTAACAGGTCAGTAGTTCCCAGTGTCTTCCTTGATACCCTTTTAATTAACACATGTAATGTTTTCCTTTTTCAAATTATCAGAGACTTCACCTGACTACTAGGACTTTTCAAATTCATAGACAGTGTCTTGGTAACCCCATCAGCCATTTCCTTCAGGACTCTGGGATGCATCCTATTGTGACCCATAGACCTATATATGTTCAGGTTCTGAAGGTGGGCATGAACATGATCTTCACTTACAGTGGGAGGGACCTTAATTCCTTTGATGTGTTTCACCAGTGTTTCCCTGTTGGCTACTCTTAGCTCAGGAGCCCCTGACTGATGCCCAAAAGGCTTCAACTGTGCCACAGTACCCCTCAGAGAAACAAGTTGAGGGTGCTCATTTGCACCATGTCCCTCTAACCATGACACAACATTCCACAGCTTGTCGCAGGCAAACTGGATACTATCCCCCTCCCTCCTCAAGACTAGTTTAAAGCACTGTCAATGAACCCTACAGGTACTTGAACAAAAAGTCTCTTCTTGTGGTGGTGACACCAGCCATGGAGCCATGTATTGGTATACTGGATCTGTCTATTCCTTCCAATGTCTCTGGCCACAACTGGAAGGAGAAAGATAAAAATAACCTGTGCCCCAAATTACTTCACCATCTGTCCCAAGGCCCTGAAGTCTCTTTTGATAGCTCCTGGACTCTGGGTTTTCAGCTTCCTCACCATGGAAGATCAGTAATGGATAGTAGTAGTCTAAAGGCTAAAACAAGCTGGGAAGTTTCCTAGTGATGTCCATAACTTGGGCTCCAGAGAGGCTGCAGACTTCCCTATTAGGAGGGTCTGCCTGGCATACTGGGCCCTTTGTTCCCCTCAGAAAGGAGTGTCCTACAACATAAACCCTTAAGAGAATAAGAGTTACAGATTTCATCTGCTTCATTTATGTAAAGCTTCATTGTGTGTGGTGCTCCATAACATTCTTACCAGAAAAATTGGAGATGTGGGTTTGACAGATGGACTGTTAGATGGGTGAGGAACTGATTAGATGACTGTGTCCAGAAAGCTTTAGTCAATGGCTCAATGTTCAAGTGGAAACCAGTAATGACTGATGTCCTTCAAGAGTCTGTACTGAGAACAATATGATTTAATTACAACATAGATAGTGGAATTCAATGCATCCTCATCAGATTAGAAGATAGCACCAAGGTGACAGGTGCAGTTGATTTGCCTGAGAGAAGGGATACCATCAACGGGGAATCAAAAATGAGCTGTTAATGTCTACTTGCAGCCTAGAAAGCCAATCGTATTCTAAGTTGTGTAAAAAGAAGAGTGGTCAGCAGGTCAAGAAAAGTGATTCTTTCCTTCTAATCTGTTCTCATCAGACACCTCGTGTAGCACTGTGTCCAGGTCTGGTGTAGTCAGCTCAAGAAGGATAAGGAACTGCTAGTACGGGTCCAGAAGAGGGCCACAAAAATGTTTAGAGGGCTGCAACACCTCACCTGTGAAGAGAGATTGAAAGGATTGGAGTTGTTCAGCCTGGAGAAAAGAAGACTCCAGGGAGACCTTATTGCCATCTGAAATGCTCAAAGGGGACTATAAGAAAGATGGAGATTTTTTTCCTAGAGCCTGGAGAAACAGAACAAGAGACAATGGTATTAAAATGAAAAAGGTGGATTTAAATTGAACATAATTACAATATTCTGAAAAAGGTATTGTCCTGGTTTGACTGAAAGCTAGGGTCAAAAGAACANCTCCTCCCGGCAAATTCTTTCGGGGGGGGGGAAGAGTTCAGCTACTGAGTCTCTCTTCTTTTAAAGAAACAGTGTCCAAAATTCAAAAGTTCAAAAAGGGAACATGACGTACACTCTTTTCTTGAATTTTAATCACTCCAGGACAGGTATGTATTTTCTTAAATATACAATATTGCAAGACAAAGAGCTACTTTTAAAACCTTGTTGATAAAATTATAATTTAAAGGGAATCAATATGATAGATTTTATATTAAATTGCAATATTTGCTTTGTATTCTTTACAATGGTCTACATTACTATGTATTATTTTGGATTAAGCAACATCAGCCCGACAGATAAAGAGGTCATGCTTGTATCAAGGCACCTACCACTTCAAATCTTTTAGAGCCGGAGTGAAAGCTTCCACAGAGGTGGAAGGCTTTTTTGGGACAATTTACTCTGGAAGAAGATTCAGGTAATAATAGAAGATATAATTATGGTTTCTGTATACAGTCAAAATTCACCAGTGATCAGCTTCCTCACAATAATCCTATACACAACAAATTTCTTTGCATCATGATACAGCAGCTGAAAGACTGCTGTTGATTACAATACTAACAAATGACCACTTCCGTGGCACACAACAGTGTAAACAGTCCTCATGCTGAACATTATAGAGCTCTTTAAGTTAGACATCTCTTCAGGTCGTAAAGCTACCTTAGATTTTTTCTGAAGGCCAAATATAATAAGTATGAGTATTGCTGGAAGCTGGAAGTTTGGCGAGTGAGAAATGTTCTCTGACCAACCATCTTTTTTTTTTTTTCAGGTTTCTCCTTCTCCTTAATTGTTGTGGCCTTTAGCCATTGATCTTAGGTATGGATTAAACCTATTTTGTGGTTCAGATTTGAGACCTCTGCTAGAGCCACCTTTGTGTTTAGAAGCATTTTTTTTTTTTTTACAAGATCTGTCAAAACCAGTGCACAGATCTGTACATCTTGTAACAAAAAGCAAGCCTTGATATTCATCAGCCAGTGAGTGGTAGAATACTGCTCAACAAACTCAGTTTCTGTTACACTACCATACTCCTCATCAGTTTTAATCTTTAAAGGACTGATGTCATTGTCCATAAAGACACTGTCAGCTCTTACACTAACATTTTATAAAAGTTGAAGGTGAAAGTCAACACCCTGCTAAACCCCAATGGGATGCACAGAAATTGATTGGTCAGAATATCTGTGTCAGTATCAACTGCAATACAGAGTAATTCAAAAGAACATGATGAAATGTTCTACTTTCTCAGAAGTACATGATCTAATTAATATGCATAATAATTTCTCATTGCTGTTGTTTTACATAACATAATGCTTAAATTACACATCATCTCTTGGGGGGGGGGGGGATGTTCTAGCTAAAATAGTTAAATTACTGTTGAAGTAAAAGATTTTACCTAAAATTCCATCTTCCATTTTTTCTATTTGTTTTGAGAAATGTATGTTACTTACATGCATAAAATCAAGACCATTGAACACATAGATTAAATATTGATTCTAATGTCTTTGTAGGAAAATAAAAGGGAAAATATGAAGGGAAATAACTTACCTACAGGCATTGTAAAAACCTGAATTCAGCCAGTAGATATAATGTAATCTGTATGTGTATTTAAATTATGCATTCCTGTTCCAGTGCTTATGATTTTAATAAAGGAAATAGTCTTTTGAATCAGAGACTGCTAATGGTTTTGAAATATCGAGCTTTCACTGATATCAGCAGTCATTAAGCTTCTAACTATCTTTGGAAATCTGTGCTTTAATCAGTGATGGAGATATGCTTCTATTGCTTGGAAATATCCAGTCTAAATTAAAAGCCATTTGCCAAGCCATTAGGTTCATCAGATCTTCTAAGAGTTCTGTAAAAACGATAATCAGAATGGTAAGTAACATTTTCATACCTATTTTTTGTATCTTTGAAAATATTGACAAAATTATTTTAGTTGTTTGGGTACAGATTCCTTTTAAGGAAGAACCGTCAGGAGAAAATAAGTAATGGAATTTCTTCTTCAGGCGTCTTTGCACAGCTTAAACACAATATTAGTGGAGAAATAGCACTTCATGGTAGCTTCTCTTAAGTGGGGACAAGATAGAATCTATGTGAAGACTGACCTAATAATATAGTCTTCTCATCATGGAGATTTCTCTCAGTAAAATCTGGTCATTACAATACCATTTAAGCTTTCTCTGTTTTGTTCCCTTGACAGTGGCTAAGTTTGGTTTTCTTTTCAGGGAAAAGAGCTGATCTCAGTGGTCCTGTAACTACCTGGGTTGCTAACGGTGGCGTCTGGCTCCCTCTACAGGATCCTTTTTCCAAAACCTATTATTGAAACCAACATACAGTGGAGAGTTACCACCCCTAAAGATTTCATCATGATTTTTTCTTAAGCCTGCAAAGTATTTCCCATTCTAAGAAGTTATTTTCAGTTGGGTTTTTCTTGGCACAGTTAATACTCCAACTTCTGTGGACAAGTCTTACATAGAAATTATCTATCTGAGGTGAAATTCAGAGAACATTTTAGCCAAAATTTTTTAACTATTACATAACAATTACATAAATCGTATCATCATGTTGGCATGCAAGATAAGAAAACAGGAATTTCACGTAAAAAATACCTTATTTCACCTAAACTTCAAGTAGTAAAATTTACATCCCTCTAAAGCAATTTCGTGCAACTACATAGAGGCCATTATCATGTATATCATTGATGCATTTTGCCAAACATACAGTAAAGTTACTTTAGTTTTGTAATCCTTAAAGGACTGCTAAGCATTTTTATGACTAAATTCGTGATCATCGTAGCAGTAGCTTGGGAAAAAAAGATGCCTTTCACAGGATTTGTGGGTAACAGAAGCTCTTGCAAATTAAAGTTCCTTCAGGAAACCTTTGAGATGACAAAATGTTTATGTGAACTCCCACTGCCTCAGAAGTGATTTAAATATCTAGTTCTGTTACCAAAGAACTGTGAGAATTTAATGTTGTAACAATTTTTATTAATGTGTGAATGGTAGCATAATCTTTACAGGTCTCTGAATCAACCGATCTCCAAATTTTCAAAAGCCTGTTGTTAGTAAAGAATATGAGTAGAATGGGGAAGAATGGCATTACTGGCCTGTGAGAGGAACAGAAAAGGAGGAAAGAGAAGTAGAAGATGCAGAACTGGACAGAGTTTGGAATTATGTAGTTAGGATACAAGACAAACAATGCCGCACATTTAAATATTGCACTTAGTAAATATCCAGGCTTATGTCTATGCAGAAAACAGCACCAAACAAGCTGTCCTCCATGTTTTTCTGCTCAGTTCATGCACTATTACAGTATTAAATCACAATTGATTCTCAGGTCAGTGTGAACCTTGATACCTGCAGACTTTCTGTCTCTGATCACTCAAGTACTTCTGCCTTCAGTTAATGTTGTGAAGAACTTCAGAAAAACATGCCCATTTAATTTACAACTTGTTGCTGGCAATTGAGACAGCTGTCATGTAGTTATATCTGTAAGAACAGATCTGATTTCAATTACATAGACGTACTAGCACATAACAAAATTATGTTAGCAAAATAACTTGTTTGAGGGAAAGAAAGGAGGACTTCGCTCCTCCAAGCCCACTAAACTAGTTCCATGTCACTAAAAGTGAAATTATATTAAAAGATCCCTACCATGTTTCCAAGCATCAGAGATTAAATTCGCATGCACCAAACTTGTGGTCTTTAAGGATGACACAAACATTTTGCTTTTCAGATTTTGGATAAAGAAACTCTGAAGAACACATTAGCCATATGAATTTATGGACATATTTTAGAATTCATAAAATGTAATAATTCTGCAATACACAATAACGATACTAATGTTAATTTGATTTTGCATTGTAACTCAGAGGTTGTTTTAATATAAGTCGAGAAGAATTTACTTGTTTACATTAATCTTCAAGGGAAACACTTGGAAAAAAAGATTGTTAAGACCTGTCGTATTAAAAGCAGTGAATAATTCAGTTTTATGCTTTTGTAGAATATCAAATTACAGATACAGTCTGACACAGGAGCACTTTTTGCACATTATCAATTAATATCCCTCCTTTTATGATTTTAGCCTTTGCAAAATTGTTCCATAGAAATGGTTTCTTCTTTAACCAAAGGCAGTTAAACATTTTCTATGTAAAGAGGTGAACAGATAACACTTTCTTGTGCAGTGGAGTGTGTGATCATCTCTCTCTGATGGGTTGTTTGCTGGTGATTTTTTTCCCTAAGACTGCGTGTATTTACTTAGAAATGCCTTTAATTGTCATAGCTATAACTTAAAGTTTGAATTAGTAGGCTTCATAGTTTCTCATTCCAATGGTGATTAGTCTAGTTTCTACATACACATCATGGTTCCTAGATCCCCACAATACAGAACAAAAGCAATTTGACTACGACTTACCAAGAAGATTAAAGAATAACAATAGAAACAAAATAGAAGAACAAATATAATGAAGCAAAACAAGACAAAATCAAGTCAAATCAAACCAACTAAACAAGATAAAATAAATTTTATTGATTTATCATTTTAGATTGTCTCTGTAACAGAATACATAATATAAAAATTTGCATATGCATGTAGTCTATATTTGGTTTGTTCTACAAGCAGAAGTTGAAGAGAAAAGTATTAACCACTTCAAAAATCAGGACCTCATGGTCTTTCATCTACCACTGTAAGTGCCTACTTTGTTGTATGGATATTCAGACTTGCTGTAAATAGATAAAAACAACTTTAACTGTTTATGTGAAAATAAGCTGTCTCAGCCTTTACAGTAACATGGCAGCCTGAAGAGTAGCCCAAGAAAGTCAAATGTTAAAATAAATACTGACATATTCTGTGAACTTCCATTCAACCATTTTCACTTCTACATTGAAGTATGATATTTCCAAGGCATACTGTGCGGAAAATGAGAGCAGTGCTTTCACAGATTTTAAAGTGTCAAGACATCCTCTCAAAAAAAATCTTGAGAAATTATTCTTAGAAGAAAAAAAGATAGGAATATGAAATAGCCCATGAAAAAACTATAAGAAGAACGAATCAATTCCATACTCAAAACTATAAACCTATGATATACAATGATCTAGCTTTTACCTTAACTGCTAATACTGAGGAATCACTGAAAGCCAAGTATTTGATTGCGGTGTAATACACTATTTGAGTAGTAATCTAAAAAAATAGTAGGTGGTTTTGCCCATTAAAAATAGCATTACCATTGATAGCCACATGCCACAGACCTTAGGCTAACTTTACCATCTGAGAGATTTGCTTTCCCTAGTCCTAGCTTGTTAGGCATGTTATTAACTTTTTAACTGAAGTTTGGTAATAGGTGTGTCTTTCTATGATATGGAGTTCAAGCACAGGGTACTAGCAAAGGCCTTGAAAATACAAACAAAGTTGAAAACAGAGGTGGAAGGACAACTTACTGATGTCCATTGCTGCTTGTGGTAGAGGTACATCCTTATGAGCAAGGATGATTACTGCTTTAAACAGAACAAAGAAAAGCAACAGAAGCTCAAGGCAGAAACTCCAGGTGGGTATAAGCATGCTGCACACTTTGAGGATTCTAGGACCCAGAGGCCTTCTCTCTCTCTCTTTTTCCCTTTACATGCTCCAAGAATCTTGATTCTCTCTTTCTCCATATACGAGCTGCAAGAACATTTACATTTGCTCAACATTCACAGCACTTCTGCAATCTACAGCTCTACACTGAAAACATTCTTAGGGTAATACATTCATGGTTGCAGCTGCAGATCCAGGCCGCTTCTGGCTTAACTGTTTTTTTTTAAATTTGTTTGTTTTGTTTTATTTTTTTAAATTTAAACAATAGCAAACCAAATTTAAATAATCCACACATCTCAACTTCCATGACATGGTAGTTTGTTTTCAGACAACTTTGTCTACTTTATCACATATTTTAATTTCTCTGTCCGGTTTTAATTCTTCACTCTCAGAACACAAAAGGTCTTTTACCAGACCCTCAAATGCAGTGGATGTGGTTTTTCTCAACTTTAGCAAAGCTTTCCATACTGTCTCCCATGGTATTCTCATTGCCAAACTTCAGAAATATGGATTGGGAGACTGTGATGTGAGATGGATTG
>VWZO01001570.1:29738-43892 GCA_013396975.1 Bucco capensis | reverse complement strand
ACGAAGAGTAAAATGCAGAAAGACCCAACCCAGACCTTCCTTCTGCAAGTACAGTACATGTGTCTGGAAAAGAGGCCATGGCAGCAACGTCAGTTTGCCAGCAAGTTGCTTGCAGAAGGAGTGTTGACCTTCTGAGAGAAACATTGGTGCGATTGGGAGGGAGAGTAGCATCCAGCAGGAAAGCAAAACCAACAAATGCTATGTTGGCCCCACAGCCATCAGTGTTACTGGGGCTGCCTGTCTCCCCAAGCAGGCCATTGACAGGGAGGATGATCAGCACCTTGTCCTGACAGCACAACTTTCCAGGGCCCATTTCCCTGGAACTAGCAAGCCTCAGGTTTCCACAGCTGCCCACCATGCTCTCTGAGGCTGGGCACTTTCTCTGCTGGGTCACAGGATGGGTGACCCTGGGTCACCTGGGTGGGAAAGGCAAGGTGGGAGAAACTGCCATCTCAGCAAAGGCAGGAGCTAGTCCTGGAGCAGAGGCTGCACTGGCAGAGGAAGACATGTGGAGCCCACTGTCACTCTTTACACTCCAGGAGTAACACTGCTTTTTGCTATAGTTTCTTTGCAGAATGCGACCCCCAGAGCCTTTTCCGTTTTGAAGCTAGTCATACAGAGCAACTGGGGAGAACTGGCATACAGTTGTATTCATCAAGTGCAGGTTCAAGGAAAGATTGTGGGAACAAATCACAGAAACACCGAACTACAGAGCTGTAGATGTCAGAGTGAACGTCTGGGGATCATTTAGTCCAATTGCCCTGAAAAAAACAGTTCATCTAGATCAGGTCACAGAGGATCACATCCAGTCTCCTTCTTTGGAGACTCCACAGCCTCTTTGGGCAGTCTGTTCCTGTGGTCCATCACTTTCAAATTAAAGAAGGTGTGTATTTTTGTTTAGGTAGAATTCCTTGTATTCTTGTTTGTGCCCATTAGCTTTGTCCTGTCACTGAGCACCACTGAGAAGAGTCTGGCCCCATCCCCTTAGCACACCCTTTAGCTATTTTTAAACACCGAGGAGAACCCCTCAGTCAGCTCTTCTCCATGCTAAACAGCCCTAGGTCGCTCAGCCCCTTCTAAGAGAGATGCTCCAGTCCCCTAATCATCTCTGTACCCTTCGCTGAACTCTCTCCTGTAGTTCCCTGTCTCTCTTGAACTGGAAAGCTAGAAGTCAAAACTACAGTAAGTTTATGCAGCTGAATCTTTGTAAAACTAATTATGATGTCAGTGTTCACATAATTGATTTCTAGCAAAAGGAAGCAATATTTCTTTCGAGAAAGCAATCTTTCTTCAGGTGTGGTTGCCCAGTGGATCTGATCTGCCAGAGGACCTCAACAGTTAGAGGATCCAGCCAGGGAATCTTGCAGGCACTTCTGTGTGCAGAAAGAGCCCGATTCTAGCTCAGAGAAGAAGCCAGAGGCAGCTTCAGCCCAGCTCCCAGCCCCCGGAGAGGCAGCGGCATGGCCATGAGTTCTGTCTCACTATCATGGGCAGGACCAACACTGAAAGTGGTTACACCCACCTGTATAATAGGTAGCCCGTGGGAGCGCAGCAACCAGGAGAAGGCAAACAGGGGCATGGCGTGGCAGTTCACATGGGCAGGGAGAGCGGCAGGATACAGAGGAGCTGTGACTGAGGGAGGGGAGCACGGAACTGAGGTGTGGCAGCAAGTAACATAAGGGCAGTTAGCAGTTAGGAAGTATTAGTTGACTTAGCTGCTTATCAGTTAATGAGCCCACAAGTGAAGTGGCAGTGACAGCAAGTGGGTGCTGTGTCTTAATTAAATATTAAAAAAGAAAAAAAAAAAAAGCTACAGACAATCATGGTCACAACATGGCCCAAAAACACAGCGAGAAAGAGTGTGGAAACTCAGACTGAGCTCCTGCATAAACGTGCAATTGTGCAGGTCTCGGGTTGCAGCAAATGCTTGAGCCTGGCTGTCTTACCAGAGGCAGCTGAAGACACTGCCTGTGTGCAGTGTGATCAAATCAGTGATCTGCTCAGGCAGGTGGTTGAACTGAGGGAGGAGGTAGTTAGGTTAAGAATAGGTTAAGGTGGAGCTATACCCTGCAGCAGTATGCCCAGGTGGCCAAGAAGGCCAATGGCATCCTGGCTTGTATCAGGAATAGTGTGGCCAGCAGGAACAGGGAGGTGATCTTGCCCCTGTACTTGGCACTCGTGAGGCTACACCTTGAATATTGTGTGCATTTTGGGGCACTGCAGTATAGGAAGGATATGGAGGTGCTGGAGAGGGTGCAGAGAAGGGCAAGTAGGCTGATCAGGTGTCTGGAGAACACGCCTTATGAGGAAAGACTCAGGGAGCTAGGAGATTGTAGAGAGGCAAGTGTTAGCCTCGTCTCCCTTGTGACTAGCAATAGGACTAGAGGGAATGGGTTCAAGTTGTGCCAGAGCAGGTTTAGATTAGATATTATGAAAAATTTCTTCACTGAAAGAGTGGTGCAGTGTTGTGGAATAGAGTGCCCAGGGAGGTGGTGGAGTCACCATCCCTGGAGATTTTCAAGAATGTTATAGGGTATGTGAATTGCCAGAGGTATCCTTCTTTTCTCCCTTCACCCCCTCCCCGGCTGTTAATGTGTTTGTTTGTGAACTCTTGGTGGGTGGTAGCCCTTTCCATCAGCTGAGCTGTGTGGCTGCGCTGGTAGGAGCGGAGCCGGTGGCGGCTGGTCAGCAAAGTGACCTGCACCCCTGCCTGGTGGTGCCTGCTCGGCATGGAGCCGTGCGGAGCTGCGGGGGGCAGCCCCTGGCGAGCATGGAGGCGGGGGACGACCAGTGCCAGAAACACCCCCACCCCACCAGTTTCCAGGCAGCAACAGACACCAGAGTAGCAACACAGTGGCAACGCAGCCACGGCACACCAGGGGGAGGAGCTTCCGCAACGAGGACTGCCGGGACTCTGTGGTGCTTCTGGGAAGAGGAAGGCGATACTGCAAGAGGGGAAAAAAGTGTGCTGTCCTCCATCTTTGCAGAAGCTGGACCACCTCTTCATCTCTCACCAGTTCCTCCACCCACCATCACCATCCACCACCTGAGTTTCCTCCACTCTTCATCTAATCTGCCACCTCACCTTGATCGGACTGAACCCTAGCAGGTTTTACTGTGAGTGGGGTGGGTCAGTGGTGTGAGGAGGGGGGAACTGGGAGGGTTTGTATTATCCTGTAATTTCACTGTTATATATTTTTCTATGTTAAAAAAAGTTATTCTTTACAACTCGCTCCCTGTGTGCAGTGGTTTCTTTTCCCTTTGGAAAAGGGGGAGGGTCTTAAAGGGTCCTTCGTCTGGATTTGTCCCTTCAAACCAGGACAAAGAAACAGGTAGATGTGGCACTTCGGGGGCTGGTTTAGGGTTAGCAGTAGTGTAGAACTATCAGTTGGACTTGACAATCTTGAAGGTCCTTTCCAACCATGATGATTCTATGATAAATACAAACAAAACCAATTCCAATCCTAAACCATAAAACAGTCTTTGAAAGCTTTCCAGTAATTTCAAGATATTAACTATATTTATGTTTCATCATAGAAAAAAACGCAGAATAAACTGAAACTAACACTTTTTGTAGTGTTTTTTAGTTTAAGATCAGTCACTTTCTGCAAGTTTAGGAGAAAAGACCGTAATACATTAGAGCACTCTGTACCTACATACACCAAAGTTCCATCATAGGAGTAGGAAAAAAAGTTCTTTGTCTTCACTCCCTGGTGGATAGGGGAGATCTGCACAGGGCCCAGGAAGATCCACAGCACCCCAAGAGAAGTTTTTCTTACATTTAACACAAAATCGCATTACAATGCAATTATTTAAACCAGCATTTTACAACCTAACACCGAAGTCTGGTTCAAAATGTTAGAAACCTTAGCTGACTAACTAGTTTTATTGCTTACCAGCAGTCACATAATACAGGGGAACATATGTCCATGCCCAACGGCTTCAGTTCAGCAGTTAAGAAACTAGTGCAGAGGACAGCAGGCTAGCTTAGATTGTGAAACTTTATTCAGACACAGTACACACCTGCAGACTCATTTATTTAGAAGCATAATCCACTATCCCATCTACTAAATGCATATTGAGATTATTATATAACCACTAGAAGAATATAAACACTGGACTCAAAGACTTACACTGTTTCATTTTGTTATTTTAGTTACAGCTTGAAACACCCAAAGGACTACTTCATCCTAAAGAATTAAGTTTGCCTATAGAAATATAAAAGCAATGGGCCAAGAGAGGGGAATATGAGGTTATGTTTCCTGTGAGGTTACTCATACCATACATGAAAACAAAAGGAGTTACAGAGTTGTGAGTTAAATAATACCACATTTTAAGATACAAGCATAAGCATTACAAGTTAACTGCAAAAAGACACATCTACTGACTAAGGGAATAGACAAATTCAGGTTCAGGAATTTCATTTTGATGCATCAGCAAACCTGAGTAAGACTACCCAATACTCTCTAATTCACAAAGAGCAGAAAAAAAAAAAGACAGCAGCCACAACTGCCCATTCCTCCTCACCCTCACATCAGATGAAAAATCACTTAGTATGTCTCCCCTACACACTTTCCTACACCTCAGGGCAGAAGTGGCTTTATAACTTATATATCAATGTTCAAAAGCTGCCATATCAGCAACTCAGCTTGGACTACTTGAGAAAAAAGCAAGAGGGAGAGTTGCAGGGGAAGAATAACCTCTGGAGCCATTAACTTTTCATCTCTCACTGGAAAAGAGAGACAAAAGACGAAGCCATTTTAATTTCTGAACACCATTTTGGCATTTTTTTGCCTTCACCCAAAGACAAAACAGTGTTTGACTGTACCTGTGCATTTGCACAGCAGCTTTTCAGCACCTACTGTTGTAATAAGAAAAATAAAGCTTCTGAAGTGGACCAAAGTCCTGAAGTAGCATAACCAAGTAGAATAGTTGCCCACAAGTAGTTCACTGAACCATAACAGGGATACAACTATTTGAAAAATCTGAGCAGCTCTCATTTATATTCAAGTTTGTCTTGCAGTCATGAGTTTATTTCAAAAGTTTAGTTGGACTCTCACTGCTACACTAACTTTAGAGGACTTGCTGGGTTTTTTTGAGTAAGATATATCTTCATCAATCAAAACTTGACACTAAGATCAAGAGCTTCCCAGTTCATCACACAGCACTTGTTACCTTCACTTCCCCAAAAATGCTTTATCCCCTTGCGCTTATTTCTATCTGTCCAGCTGAGCAACTCCTTTTCCCCTTTTCGTTTATTTCTGTCTGCCCAGCTGAGCAACTCATCCTCTAATCACGCAAAGAATTCATGTTAATATGCAGGGATCCAAAGAGTCTTAGGCAAGCCCTCATTTCTTCTAAACAGAAGAGCGGTAGCAGAGAGACATGATTTCCTCCCTTTTGCTGTGAAAGGGCTTTATTTCCCATCACACATTATTTCTCCTACCTCAATTGATAGACTGTACCTACTCAGCTGACTCCATATCCACCTACATCTCAAGTCACATTTCTAAAGCAGCCTGTAGCTACTAAAGCGCTCTGATTTAACTTGGTCTGACATCTTTGATAGCTAATTCATCTAACTGGCTGCCTGACACAGCTGTGAGTTAACATGGGTCTCCATTCATCTGTTCAAAATCTGTCCCTGGGAGACATTACATACCCATTCCAGAGTCACTAAGCATTTCTCCAAAAACTCTTCCGTAAAACACTGCAAACTAACAATAGTGATGTTTTGTTGGAATTTCTTTAGAGGAAAAAAAAAATGTTAGTTTTTCTGAAGGAAATTCCTTTTACTGAAAAGGAATCAATCATTATAAAGGGTTTACTATGCTAGGGCTGCAAATATTTTATTAATGTACTATTCATACATATTAAATGTAATAATTTACAAAATATTTTATTATAAGGATATACATGCCAAATTTAGTGTGATTTATTGCTGACGTTCAAAATAGCTATAGATAATCTGAAGAGGCTCTTACTACTGCTATCCTTGGTTCAATGTAATCTAATTTTCTCTTTTGCAAGGCCTGAATTCTGTGACCACAGTACAAACAACCCTTATAGAGAGCTGCCAGATTAAAAACTGTGAGTACAATGCATGAGGTTTCTAATCATGTGTTTCTCCAAAAGTTGACACATTTTAATTTTGAAAAATATTTTGAAAGAGAGAAAAAATTCCTGCAGCTCAAGAAGAAATTACCATAAAATGGAAGTACATCAGAAATCATATTTCAGTGGATCAGCTTTTTCCAAGGCACAGTAACAACACTGATAAATTATTCTCACACATAGACAAAAATGCTTACTGACTCCAAGGGGAACTATATGTTCCATAAAACTAAGGACAGAACTGTTATTTCTAAAGTAAAGGCCTGAAGTAAATTATTTTGTCCATTTGGACACTGACAATAACTGGTAATAACTGTTCATATTCACATAAGTCATCCATTAAGTCTTGGCACAAGTAGGTTGATCAATTACAGCTATCAGTATTAAGCATAGTAAAATGCAAAACATTTAATTGGTGCTTTATTGTGAATTTTTCTAAAACAAATGTGTGATGAGTCTGTACCTGTGACAGCATTACTACTAAATTTCTAGCTATAATCATTCTAAATGAAGTAATCTTTTTGTTTTCATAAACTAGATAAGGTATTTCAAAACACAAGATTGTCTAAACACCACTGACCTGATAGTTTGATGAGTAATTTTATGAGCGCACATGCCTTCTAGTCTCTGGAGATGTTTACCTCTGTTCAAAGAACTATTTGAAAAAGTGTCAAATACAGGTATTAGCTGTTATGTGTGTATGGGTTTCTATAAATATATATACAAAAGTAAATAAGTGTGTGATACACTCATATGCACACTTACTCTCATCCCTTAATATGGAATACACCATTGCATATCAAAAATATAGAAAATAAGCAGCTTAAGAAAGTTATACCACATTGGACAAAGCATTATCTGATCACTATATATGAATACTCTTGGAGTCAAAAAGATCAAACATTTAAATGTCAGGAGCTGCAACAGAGGCACAGAGAGGTGTATCAGAACAGACACCAGCTCCTGTTTTCCACAGTTGCTAAACTCTCTGTAACACACTAGTTGCTATCTTCTGCAACCTTTTATTAAGGTTTGCTGGCCAAATATTCACTCTATATAATGCTTATTTAAGACAGTCCTCACACATTTTATGGACAATGCAATTGTGATGAATCCAGACTCACTCTTCTTGGATACTTTATTTCAATCCATACCTTTTGAAAATAAAAATTGGAGCCAGAGGACATATTTAAAATAACAC
Source organism: Bucco capensis (assembly GCA_013396975.1). NCBI lineage: Eukaryota > Metazoa > Chordata > Aves > Piciformes > Bucconidae > Bucco > Bucco capensis. Next base: position 36,577 of record VWZO01001570.1, on the reverse strand, counting down.
CTGCCTAACGATGCTCACTAAGTATAATTATTACATGGTTAGGAGAGATTTTCTAGATATACAGAGTTTGGGGTTTTGTCTTTGTTTTTAATTTGACCTCTCCACCAAACTCAAGGTAAAATTAATAAGGAAGCAGATTTTGGTTTCCATGCCTCCAAAATCAAAGAAAAATAATCAGGGATAACACAAACTGCTGGAAAAGTTAATGCACAAGTTCATTCAGCACTGAACAAGAAGAAAAAAATAGTGAAGAAATAAAATAGATTTACTATACAGAAACAGAAAAATAAAGGGAGAAAAAGCTCTCTGAATGAGTAATAATAAACAACATCTGTCTGTCTTGTAGAATATGTTTATCAGTAAACATGAATGTGAAAATTCAAAGTCAGGAAATGTCAACAGTTTCCAAATAGTGAATCTTCAAAATTTTTTCTCAGCTCTAACCAGAGTTTCAGTTTCATACATATATTATGTATAAGCCTATCATTCAAGGCACGATCCTTAGAGATGGGATCTGATTCAGAGGACACCCAGGTAAACCATGGATCTACCTGAAGAACCCAGAACTATCAGTGTAACATTAGAGTGGTACATTTTTCAGAGTTACTACTCATCTGTCCTTTGAGGCAATTTTGGAAGACAGTAACATCTCCTCCTGTTTTGAATCAAAATTATAATTTTTTGAGATGCACACAGTGTTCTACCCAGCATACCAGCAAAAGAATAGAATACTGTGCATTTCATTAAGTTTCTTTTTTGCGTGACATGATTGTTATAATAGTCCTACTGGCCGCACTATTTGTGATACAGGCCAGGATGCTCTTGGTCTTCTTGGCTCTAGCTGAATTATAATTTACCATGAAAACAACTAAGCACCCTCAGCAAGTTTGCAGATGACATGAAGTGAATGGTGCAGTTGACACACCAGAAGGACTAGATGCCATCCAGAGGGACCTGGCCAATCTTGAGAAGTGAGCCCATGAGAACCGAATGAGGTTCAGTAAGTGTAAGGTCCCGAACCTGGGTCAATGCATCCTAGACATGAGTACAGACTGGGAGAGGAATTCATTGCAGAGTAAAGACTTGAGGGTCATGCTAGATGAAAAGTGAATATGAGCCAGCAATGTGCACACACAGCCCAGCAAGCTAACCACATACTGGTCTGCATCAGGAGAAGCATGGCCAGCAGGTCAAGGGAAGTGATTCTGCCCCTCTCCTCTGCCCTCATAGGGTCCCACATGGAGTACTGAATACAAATCAGAAGACAGAGGATGCACCATTTCAATTGAAAATAAACAATGAAAATAATTGCAAACTGATAATGGGGGAGGGGGGAATTGGAAAATAAATATATTGTCTTTGCCAAATTGTTGCTGATTTTGTTGCTGGTTTTGTTATTCCTATACTGAATTAAATTATTCAATTATTATGTACTGAATTCAATACAAGCATACTGAATGTATTAAGAAAGTATATAGTAATTTATCTTTGATGGAAGACATTGCAGAAAATGCTGCATAAAAAGCCCTTAGTAGACAGATTCAGCTGATAAAACTTCAATGGAATAAGAATCCCCTTGCTGAAAATGAACTATAGATGGACAGGTATTATGGGGACAATATCCAACATTTTGCATACACATTAAGCATTTTGCCAAAATATTCCAAAAGAAAAATAAATTGACATGCTGATACAGCACAGAATATTTTTAAAAGATAATTTTTAACCTGCTGAGAGCTTGATCGTCTCTTTAGTTTTATTTAATGGTAGTCACTAAAGCATTTATTAATGCATGCTTTATCATTAGAGAAGAAAAATCTCTATGCTCACCACATGATGCTGCTCTACTCTTGTCACATGATGTCAAGTCACTTCTTAAATACTGTAAAAGATAGTTTGCAGTATAAGAAATGTTTTTCTAATATTTATTTTTCATAGAATTAATTGCCATAGCCTTCAGAAAGATCGTCCTGAGGAACATCGCAACAGCTGCAGTAGTTGTAATTGACAGGGAAGACATTTCTATGACAGCAAGGTTGTGTTAAAATATGGCTAAAACTGTGTCCTGGCTTGGGTTGGAACAGAACTATTCTGTTCAGTGATTTTGCTTTTCTGATAAAGCTCCTCTAAGTAACTGTGCCTTCTGAAATTAGCAGCATGTTTTCACAGACAGTGCCTGCTGCTTGCAGTGATGAGAGCTAATGTTTGAATTTACTCCCAAGGATTATTATGCAGACCAAGATCACTGCTAAACCTTGAGTACCACAGTGGGAGGGTGCAGAGTAAAAGGCTGCACCTGCAGGAAGGAATGAACAATTCAATGACCCTTAAGTGACCAACTAGATATTTCATTCCATATACGTCATATTCAGTATAAAGCTAAGGGTCAGCTGCTTCTTTCTTTTCCTTCTTCAGTGGAGAGCAACAAGAAGAACTATGTCTTGTACTCCCTCTGATCTCNCGGGGAGATGGAGCTTGTTTAGCCCTGTTAGGCCTTCCATCTAAGAGGTTAAACCTGCGTCCTAAGGACTTGGCTGCCAGCGTCCAAGCTTGCTAGGCCCTGGCAGATGAACCTTAGGACTAAAGGGTGGGTCCAGCTCTGTGCATGCTGTGTCTCACCTAAAAAAATCCATTGCACAGGCTCGAGGGTGATATCCGCTATCCTCTTTTTATCAGCGCGCTTGGAAAAGGTGCTGATGAGGAGCATGGGTGGAGCCCTCCCTGGATCTTCATTTGTGAAGCCTAGCCATGATGACGATGACCCTTGACAAACTGAGTAAGTTTTAACCTGAATTAAGGGTTTGCACCTCAAACCACAGTCTTATGAATGTTTTGAATCAGCATACTTCTGCAGTGCTGCAAGTTGAAGTAGTCCCGCACTTTTTTGTCCTGTCATTCATTCATGAAATATCAATATATTTTCTCAAAACTAATCATTGTTTATTTTCATTATTTGAACACTGGAAGCCTTAGCAAACACAGCACAAAAATCTGAAGATCAAAGTCTGAATGACTTGCAGATCCATGAATAAATTAAAATGAAACAATTCCTAATTCCTCTTTAATTCTGGACCATGTTTATTCTCACTATTTGTTAAACTTAGCAAGCCAACTAGAGGAACCATTGGTTCACTCTAATGAGTTTTAAACACTGAAAAATATGCAAATATATTGCATTACATCCTATAGCATGCTATCACATCCAATACCTAAAGGAACTTCCAAGAAGGCTGGAGAGGGCCTGTTTACAAAGGCCTGTAGTGAAAGGANAGTTCTAGGATCCAGCCCCTGAGTCTGGTTCCAATCCACCACTGAGTCCTTCTGCCACAGTGTCAGTGGTGATGGTGACATAGTTGCCATCAAGGGATGTATAGGTTCAGTATTGGTTTTGTATATATTTGTACATACATCATTTTATTTTTTTATATTCAAGTGGTTTTAGTTCTCCAATCCACAAATCTTTCTCTCTCTCTGCTATTCTTTTTCGCTTCCTGGGGTAGGGGGATAGAGGAGGTAATAGAGATGTCTGTCACTGGGTTAGGGATCAGCCAAGCACTGACCNGGTCCCTTCCAACCCAAACCATTCTATGAGTAACACTCTTAACAGACTAAAAATCTATGTAAAATGAATTATATAAATTTCACTTCTTAAAGCACAATTTAGGACTTAGCAGATTACTTACCAAAATCTATATGAGTATTCATGTGGCTCTTACAGGATATAGAAGTTGCTAACTTTTTTGTATATGTCAATGGCAAAGGCTGTTATTTGAATCTATTAAAACATTTTTCTTTCCTGTGAATTAAACCATAAATAACATTGCCACTTTGAGTTATTTTGTTCCAATCAGCTTTTTAAGTGGTGAAAATTTGCCTTCTCAATATTTTCATTCAATCTAAAGGAATATTACTTCATTCAATCTAAAGGAATATTACTTCATTCAATCTAAAGGAATATTACTTCATTTCATATCACATTTGGGTCAAAAAGACCTTTCCCAATACAGGCTGTGAATTATATAAACTGATTCAATTTGCTTTAGAGAGACTCTTGCCTGTCAATAACTCTAAATATTTTCTTAGCTGACTTAACGCAATACTGCAAAATACCTGTTTGAAGGAACATAAGAACACTGCACAGGTTATGTTGGGGTTTCAGTAAATGTAAGCTGTAAAACAACTTTAAAAGGCACTTTATCCTATATTTATGTCCTGTATTTAGTACAATTTCTGTAAGCACAATCTGAGCGTAAGTTCTTAGGGAATGACAAGTCTGCTTTCTACTATTAACTACTTATTACTGAGGCAACAGGACAAAATCTCACCTACAAAAATAAATTTTTTTTCTTGTCATAGCATTAACAATAACAAAACAATCCTAATGTTATTTCATGTTATTTCTCAGAGATTCATGCAGTCATATAATTTAAATTTTGTCACTGTCATGGTAACTTCATTCTCTCCTTTCTTTCCATCCGCTCACTGGACTCATATATATACATATACATATGTATTAAAACAGAGGGTTATTTTAGATCAAGGCTTTCAGCACAAAATTACGTTGATACTTTACTCAACCTGCCAGGAACATCTACAGGTTACCCAAAATGTACAAATGAAAAACAGATAGATGCAGTCACAAAGTGTCTAGTGGAAAATCTGGGTCATTTTTTTGCAATCACTGAGCCCATTATTCCTATTCGTCATATCAAGAGATCACTCATACTCCTGTGAAAGTAAGGAAGATTGTCTTGGAAAATTTACACCCTGTGATTGACAGAACACTCTTCCTAACAAACCTCATCTATGTGCAATACTGCTATAACTGTTGGGCTCAGTATGGTCTTGAAAATCATGAACATTCCTTAATTCTTTTACCAAATTCATCAAATCCCTGTTTCATTACACCAGGCTTGTCCAGAAAACATCTGGACATGAGGACATGGCACTGGTCTTTCAAGCACGAACAGACAGAATCCAGTTTATAAAAGTACAGAACCAGAAACATGTAACTGCTTGAGCCAGAGTTACCATGCACATCAGTCTGTTTAAACCATTAAGGCAATCACGATAGGTGCTTCTTAGACTTTATGATGCAGTATGCACTGACTGAGTATCAGTCCACATGAAGTTTCTGAAGTCAGACAGCTAAATACTGAGATTCCAACCCCCGTGAAAATCTCTTCTGTGTATTCTTCCAGATATGAAAATGAAAGGGTTTTTACTTTCCATGCAGTCTTACACTGTACGGTAGTAGCTAGAAAGCTATCTGGTACTGCTATTATAGAAGTGCTTCTTATAATTTAGTTGCTATTCCTTTGTCTTCTAGGCTATCCAAACATTTCAAATGCCTAATGTTAAGCATTTGGACCCAGGAGGCAGGATATTCACACAGAAGGAAAAAAAAACCACTCTAGAACCCCTTGGACTCCTCCCTGCTGAAGGCAGGGAACTGCGGAGGTGGCTCTGTAGGGCCAGGTACTGCAGAGTACCCGTCCCCTCATCACTGCAGACACATTGCATTCCTTTTCATAATTTCTTCCAGCCTACTTCACTACTAGTGAGGTTTACCTACTTATAAGGGAGAGGAGGAGGAAAAGAAAAGATACAAAAAATGGAGAAAACACAGAGGATAGAGCAGGTAGCTCAGTTTGTCTGAAAACTGCTTCTACTTGCTCCTGCAACCAAATACCAGGAACAGCCCAGATACCAGAAGGACTGGTTTTCAAAAGTGCAAATTAAAATAGTAGTATATTTAGTGGAGGGATCAAATTCCTGGCAACAGCTCGAAAAATGTTGTTTGTTTTCTCTTGCCACAATAATGTTTTTAAGAACATATTGAATTTCATATACCGTGGGGGAATAAAATAACTTTCCACATGAATCAAATTTTTACACTTAGTACTCACACATACATTTTCATTACACATGGAGTCACTGAAGAGCCTGGGCACATAAAGTTCTAAACAGCTCTTGCACACAGCCTTTTTGCTTCAAAATAATAATAATAATAATACAAAATTAATAGTTCCCAGCTCTCCCTAATTCTACCTGAGTTTTAATTTCTTGTTGATTTCAAATTATCTACAAAAGGTCAAGAATCAAAGGCTCAAAGAATCAAAAAGACTCTTTTTTGCTGATATTTGATGATTACTTGAATGTAATTCAAACTCAATGAGCTAAAACCCTTCAGCTTCCTACTGCATAGCTCTGTAAGACAGAATTTCCAGATTCTGCAGAGTGATCTAGCAAACAGATCAGTAATAAAAGAAAGTTTCAGAGGGCAAGTAATTCAACTTCCTAATTTCCTAATATAGAACTTGCAAACTGAGCATTAATATGTCTAGAAATTGACAAATAACAATATTATAAGGGGCAAAAGGCTAGTGCAGAAGTCCATTACTTAGAAAGATGAGCAAAAATATATGACTATATAAACCTTAACCCTTTTCATCAATGAATGTAATAATAATGTTCTTTTAATATATTTAAATTACTATTAAAACCACTTTTAGAAAGCAGTCATTTCCAGTAAATGCTTTAGCTTACTTCTACATAAAATTAATCAGCAGTTAATATTGTAGCTTCTTTCTCTGAGAGAAAGCTATGAATAAAATTGCTTAGTTTTTCTGGTACATTGCTTAGTTTTCCTGTTGCGGTGCCGCTGGCGCTGCTGTGATGAGGAGGAGGAGGAGGAGAAGGAGGGGGGGGGGGGGCGGTTTCCCTACGCAGCGAGGCTGGCTCGCAGGCAGCCGCAGCGGCTCGCCGTGAGGCACCCAGCGCGCGCAGCAGCCGGGCAGGAGCCGCCGCAGGTGACGGTGGCGAACGGAGAGGCCCCC
>VWZO01001570.1:0-29482 GCA_013396975.1 Bucco capensis | reverse complement strand
GAGACGGAGACTTGTTTGATGCAAACAATTGTCCAACTTTATTCAGGCATAAGTATCTCATTTTATAGAGTTATGGTAATGTTACAGAGTATTACATTCTTTCTATTGGTTAGTAGCAGTAACTATATCATCTTTTCATTGGTCAGTATTTCGATTCTTCATTTACATACTCATCACATTGGTTAGTTTTTGATTCTTTATTAACATACTAATCAGAACATACTTATCAGAAGGTCTTATGCAAAGCATCTGAGGAATGTGATGTTTAGCACTTTCCGTGTCAAGATGACTCCTTCTTGTCTATGTGATGTTAACCAGTTCCTGTGTCGAGATGACCTCGTCTTATTTATGTTCTCGAGATAAGGTTTACAGTCCAAGGCTTATGCTGGAATTGCCCCATCAACAATTCCTCAGTGCTAACAGCGCGTGACTGCATAGTCACATGTTTTTATCACTACTGAATACTTTCTTGAAGAAAAGGGTAGTCCTTGATAAGAAAGGGAAAGTTTAAAAATCTCCATATGTATTTGAGAACCAGCAAAGTGATGCAGAAGGACCTTAAAAGTAGCAGCAAACTAGCAGTACTATATAAGAAATATTTTCACTTGAAGTCTGAGATTTGTTTGTACAATAATTTCAGTAGGACCAAAATAATCTGCATAGCATAGTACGTGTGTTAGATGTCTCTGTTTTCTACACTCACAGAGTACACAAAACCTGCAAGATCAACACAAGCCTCAATGCTCCTGCACCAATCTTAAATTCACCAAGTCCCAATCCTGATGTCAGTGACGATTTTCTCTTTTGCAGACACACCTAAATGCTGAACATGGTAAACTGCAAAATCTAAGATCATTCCATTCTCACGTGCCCATGCTCCTCTTGAGCTGAGCAGGATACTCCGTGTAAATCGCATATATCTGTACAGAGCTTGGACTTCACAACTTTTTTTTTTAAAGACTCCACATTTTCATTCAAGTGAAAAAAATTCTACACAGAAAGCATTTTCAGTGGTTTCAGCCTCTAAGCAATATTCTCCAGATTCAATGGGATAGCATCATAGGCCAACAATGGTACACAGGTTGTTAGCAGTTTTGAGTAAGCCAGAGCAGCTGATTCAAGTTGGCTCTCATCCTTTCCCAGCACATACAATCACAGAATCACAGAATCATTATTTATAGATTAAATGCTGGATATGAGCCAGCAATGTATACTCACGGCCCAGAAAGCCAACCAGATCATGGGCTGTATCAGGAGCGGTGTGAGGNAACCTGGGCCATTCTATGATTCTATGATTCTTGTTGGAGAAGACCCCTGAGATCAGCAGGTACAACTGTCCACCTAACACTACCATGACCATCACTAAATCAGTAAACTACTAAACCATGTCCTCAGGCACCATATCTACACATTTTTTCAACTCTTCCAGAGATGATTATTCCACTGTCTCCCTGGGCAGCCTGTTCCAATGCCTGATGACTCTTTCAGTGAAGAAATTCTTCCTAACATCCAGTCTATACCTCCCCTGGTGCAATGTGAGGCCACTTCCTCTTGTCCTATCACTTGTAACTCCACCTCACTTACAACCTCCTTTCAGGTAGTTATGGAGAGGGAGAAGGTCCCCTCTGAGCCTTCTCTCCAGACTAAACAACCCCAATTTCCTCTGTCACACCTCATAACGCTTGTGCTCTAGATACTCCATCAACTTTGTTGCCCTTCTTTGGACACACTCAAAAAACTCAATGTCCTTTCTGTAGTGAGTGGCCCAAACTTCAACACAATACTGGAGGTGTGGCCTCACCAGGCTCAAGTACATGTGAACAATTACGCCCTTTGTCCTGCAGGCCACACTATTTCTGATACAAGCCAGGATGCTGTTGGCCTTCTTAGCCATGTTCAGTTGGTTCTCAACCCATACTCCCAGGAATTGAGGGCGCACTCAATTCCCTCATCCAGATCACCAATAAAGATATTAAACAGGACTGATCTCAATACTGAGCCTTAGGGAACACCACTTGTGACCAGCCACCAACTGGTTTTAACTCCATTCAACAACACTCTTTGAGCTCATCCATCCATCCAGTTTTTAACTCAGTGGAAAGTATGCCCATCCAAGCCATGTGCAGCCATTCTGAAGTTAGAGTAAGTTGCATCTTTTAATACATTAACTTGCTAATATTTCTCAATTATGCTCTTTTATGACACATCCCAGTAAACATGCTGTTAAACACCAGGATAATTTAACCTTGGCTTACAGGATAGATTTGGACAGCAATCAGCTACTGCAGGACAGGAGAGGCTTTCCTTCATTCTGAAATTTAAAGAATGCTTTGTGGTAATTTTTAATTATTTCTTTTCGGAAGAAGAGACCAAAGAAAATCAAAATTGAAAACACTTGAAGATAAACACTCTAATAGAAATGGCTGAGATCCAGTGGCACAGCTTTATGACAAGCCTGACTTTTATTGTGCAGATGTATTATCTATCATCTTAATTCACTTTTTTTTTTACTTGACAGATGTCATTTTTTATGGTTTACTACTTTTCCATAATCTGATTTCTTTATGACAAAAATAATACACAAAATAAACTAGCAGTGCACCTTTGTTTAGCTTAAGCATCTTCCCTACTTCACATACTTTCTTTCCACCTCTCAGGATTTTAAAGTGGAAGGCAATGTTAACATGAGATAATGGCTGAGGTCTTTATCATAAGAAAATCTGAGATACTGCCTTATATGTATTTTACAAGTATCCTTCTACAGAGTTCAAATAGCTTTCAGAAAGATGTGTCTTGGTCAGATACTGGCAGTTTAGGAAACTGTCTAAAACTAAATCTTTTCAGAGGGAATACATTTTGGACTTTACTGAGAGGAAAAGAGAGCAAATAGCTATAAATCTAGTAAAATTACCTATTCTCTGGATAAGCAGGTTTCAAGATACGTAGGTCTTGTTCATGAAGCAAATTCTGACAAAAGCATTCTTCTACTCTACTTGCAAAGATACTTGTCCCTGTGCAAAAAAAAAATTACTTAAATCAGTGAACCCTTAGCGGAATGTAGGAAATCTTGCAGGAGACTGGCTGCAGCAAAAAATGTCTGTATGATCGTGTCCCTTCATGCAAACACACAAAATCAATGAGACTGAAGTCCCATTGCACACATGATTTTCCTGGGATCTCACTTTATCTAATACTCACACATCATCCGTTCGAATAGAACCTAATTTTGCCATATAATTTTACAACTTCAACCTAAATTAGTCTTCACATCAAAGATTTTACAATGTAAATAGGCAAGGCAGCCACACTGCGAAAGGTGAAATCAAAATGCGTTATCAAGCCTCTAAAATCAAGAGAGACAGAGATGACACTGAACACAAGCTTCCTGAGCATGCTTACCATGTTTTGCCCATCAAACTTTGCTGTCTAAAAGAAGTCATAAGTATAAGACCTGCCAATATTAAAATGGTACCTTACAAGAGTTTTACATTTTAAAACTTCAGCTCTAAAGCATTAGTAAAAAAGTACATACTCCTATAATTACATATATATATACTCCCTCAAAATGCTTTGATCGAGAAATAAAAATTATAAATGAATCATCAAATATAAATTATAAATCGATCGTCAAATCAAAAGTATGTCCCAGAAAGGATTGTGCCAAACAAACTACCACAATGATACAATAAAAACTAAGGGGGTTTTATTGAATCGAGGGGTTTTTTTTATATTTTTGAGCAATTCTTTCTCTGTTCTGATGCCATTACTGGTCTAGTTGAAGATATCTCTGCTCATTGCATTGAGGGTTGGGCTAGGTGATCTTTAAAGTTCTTTTCTGATTCAAACCATTCTACAACTCTAAGATCTGAAGCTAGTGTCATGAGGCATCAGCAAAGAAAAAGGACTTGTGGGGAGAAAATAATATAGGTAAAAATTCCATACATGATTGCCACTTGCCTGCCTACTGAAATTTTCTATATTGCTATGTGTCCTTAATTCCCTTTATTTAGAAAAAAACATTAAAGAATTACAGCCAATCTAAGGCTTTATGATTATGCATTGTAATTTAACTTATATCCACATGATTTCTGTTTTCATGTTTGATTGATGTCAGCTTGATTTGTATTTTTATACCTATTTGATATTTTTAGTGTTTTTTTTTAATGTAATGGGTCCCAAGTCAGAAAGGATCCTATGGAAAAGTTGCATTTCATTTCCTGAGCAGCTGTAAATAGGTGAGATACTAGCATATACTCTACACTGTAGATATTTGCTGGACTCAATAAAGGGATAATTCAACACATCCTAACCTAGGGATCAGTACAATAATATTTTTTAAATTTTGAGAGAATATGTATTCTGTGTAGGAAGTGGTTTTGCATCCCTATTTTTCATAGGTCAGTGTACTGGTGAGAAAAGATTCCAAGAAGTAAAATAATGTTATTTAGTACACATGCTCTATGTTTATTGAAGTCTTAGATCACCGTTGCATTCTCCTATCATGCTACCAATTGTGTGGATAAACAAAAGAACCCAGTGTTTTTACCACTCTCTTAAACCATTGTATGGAGCAAGAAGAATTACAATACTTTATTGTAATGTAAACCCTAACAAAAGAAAGACAATTATATAATCATTATTATCAATCTGACAAAACCAAGTGGTTTCTGGTATTAAATTAAGCAACCTGATGCTGAAGAAAAATACATGACACAGGATTCTGAGACTGTTGTGTCAAATAAACAGCATAAGAAATTACAGGTATATATTTTAATGCTATTTGCATGCCCATACGACTCACAATTTAAGAACAGTATATTTTAAAACTATGGACGTATTAGTTGAGGACTTCGGGTTTGTTTGGTTTTGTAAATGTGCATTACAAAGCTTATGATCACATAAATATTGCAATTTACTATGACTACCACGTGATACCATAGAAGAAAGCTGAAGAATTTTAGAACTTAAGTTCTACTTCCTGAGTTACTTGCCCTTGACATCTAGGCTTTACAGGTTCAAATGCATAGAAGAAAGTTTATAAAGAAAGTGTCTAAGCAGTAGAATAGTATACAGGACATGAGTTGAAGTAGGTAAATTAAAGGAGAGGACAACAGAACTATCAGACTGTGGTTTGTTCTCCAAAGGTCCCATTTTTAAAGTCACTGAGTAATTTCTACAGCAATTAAAAGTAATGGAAATTGTAAATGTTCAACATTTTCAGAGATAAATGTACAAATGACTCAGCTGTCTTGTAATACTTTTGCCTGCTTCTGTTTCCCATTTTAAGACATCACTAAAGTGTATTAAACAACTATTACTATCTTAGAAAGAGCAAGAATGCAAAAATAGGTATCGTGCTGTCAGTTCTGTGTGTTACCAGCAACTCCTGCAGTAGCCAGTTTCACCATTGGACACTGAATGGCATAGGAGTTGTGCAATTAAATGAACAAGACGTGTAGGGAGAGTATTACAGATTCAATGGAAGTCCAGGAAAAAATGCATCCATATAAAATGGATAGGGCAAAACATGAACACAGCCTGAAGGTAACAGCATATTTGCTGATGCTGGACAGGTAGAAGCAGGAAGCAGGTATTCTACTCGTAGTGCCTCTGAGCTACTGTGTTACATCAGATTTTCTTTTGAGGAATACTAGCCTCCTCCCAAAAGTATTTAATCAAGTATTAAAATTCTAATTTAGATCATTTGCTCTATGTTGTCTATATGTTTATATTTCACTATCCTAAACCTGAATGTTCAAAGAATTGAACCTTTAAAAGAGATGCTGTATTTAATAGCACTTTTAAAAAAAATAAAAACATAAAAAAATTAAACCTTCTGTTTTGGTAGAAGCAGAAAGATTCTGAGGCTCCAGAAAGACTACTTCAAGCAGATCTGGATGAGTTGTAAGTGAAAACATGTTGCTCTTGTCCGTATTAACTTACTATAATGTCCTGGTTTGGGCTGGAGCAGAATTAATTCTGCTAAGAGGCTATTACTTCTAGCCAGTGTTCCTTTAAAAGTGACTGTATTCCTCTGAAAGCTAGCAGTATGTTTTCACAACACACTATCATCCTCTAATAGCTTAAGCCTGAATGTTTGGGTTACAGCCTGAGAATTGGAATGTAAACTTGGACTTTACTGAGAAGTCAGGGGGGGTGCAGGATGAGAGCGTTCACCTATAGGAAAGGGACAGGCAAGGCAGGTGACCCCAAACTGACCAACTGAGTATTCCATTTCATACATGTCATGCTAGATATAAATATAGGGGGCCATCCCCTCTTCTCTCTCTCTTCTTTACCTCTCTGGCAGCCCTGCTTGGCGCCCCAGCTTTGCTGCTTCTGCACTTCTGAGTCCAGGCCTCCAGGGTCCAGCTTCCTCCCTTTCTTCTCCCCCCGCCCCCCCTGGGGGAAGTTTGGCTGCAGCAATATAACAACCGGGAGGGAAGGTGGGAGGTTTGGATCTTGGTGCTGGCTCTGTATCTTTGCTTGTATATATTTGCCTCTGTCATTGTTTTCTGTTAAAATAGTTAAACTTACTCAGCCTTTTCCAATCCACAAGTCTTGTTATTTCATCCAAACCACAACACATAATATTCATAATCATTTTAACTTGCATTTGCCTGAAGAACAAATTATAGTTTGTGGATCATCAACAAAAGAACCACTGCATATCTGCATTGTATTGACTGCATATGCTCAGTACATCACAGATAACATTTCTGTTTTCTCTTTGGATGACTTACATTTTCTAATTAAAAGAGTAGCTTATCAAGGAGCTTTGCAATTCTTGAATAAAACCAATAATCAAAGTAATGAAATAAGAAAAGCTTCATCGACTTTAGTAGGTTTTTAATATATAATGATTACATACATCTAAGTGTTCTTAGAATTGTATTTCATACTGCAATGAAAGTATGTTAATCAGATGCTTGATGGTTTCTCAAGTAGTTAATGCCATCTTGTCTAGTCTTACACTAAAANCTCCCTGGATCTTCATTCGCGAAGCCTAGCGATACATACATACATTAAAAAAAACAAATAAAAACCCCCAAACAAACCCAAAACATGCTTGTTTACTTAAATTCACCTCTGTCTCATTACCGTGTACTTCTGTTTTCTCCTTTTCCTCTTTGAGGCTTCACTAACTTTTCCATGTCCCTCAACATTTGTGTGTGATTCTGTATCTTCCAGTGGCTCATTGGTTACCACAGCGACAGACATTGCTAAGGATTCACTCTTTTTAACCCTTCTTTCACATGGTCTCAGCAGTGGATACTATTCTGCATGTACAGCAAAACATTCTTGACCTTCTACTAAGATCTTATAGCAGCATTGTTCCATAGGCAGCAATCTCTTTGCATGTGAACATGTGGAAATTTGTTTGCTCTCTCTAACACATTAGTCCAAACTTCCTTCCTCTCCTGCTGCTGTTATAGGCTACAATCATTGACCAAGAGCTTTAATCATTTTATGTTTCAAATCACTGAATTTTTAAAGAGGTCAAGACAGAATTTTTTCTCCCTACCCATAATAGATCCTAAACATAGTGGCAATATTTTATAAACTGTATTTAGAACTGAGTTTCTGGGTCTTAAAGTAAGAGTGAAGTAACTGACAACATTTACATTATTCATTGTTACTATTTTCTGTCTCTAGGGAAGCTAGTCATTATAAATATTTATGTACATGAAAATAGCAAGCAGAAGGAGCAAGTGGGTTTAGCTGCAACTTTCTGAAATTATCCAGTTGCAAGATTTCCCAGAGCACAGGGGACTGATTACCACAATAAAAATTCAGTTCCCATATATAGATGGTCCAATCCTTCTGAATAATCAGAATACTGAATGGCCAAGATACATTTTTCAGAATGTTTATTCTCAGCCTATAGTCGTAAAGACTAGCTACTGCTACAAAGCTCAGTTAAGGACATAAAAGTCTCTCAGTATTTCACAGAATCACCCCTGGTGAAAAGAAACAACTTAAGGCTGATAATTAAATAAACAATAATAACACTAAAATCTTCAAAAAAATCCAATTTTCTGTCAGAAATATATTCAAGCCTAAAGGTAACAACAATTATTAGAAAGGTTATTGGACATCCAAGTTTATGTTTTTATTGAAGAAAACAATGATCTACAGATTGCATACTTTTTATTAGATAACCATCATGCACATAGTTTATGACACAAAGCAAATAGATACAAAACCCATTTAGATGAGATTTACTTTAAAGACTTGAAGACACTTTAAAGATCGAACAAAATCCAGTGGGGAATATAATATAACATCTTAGTACAAATAAGGAAGAAAACAAACAAAATCCAAGTTAGTAGTTTCATTAATAATGAAGTGCAGTACAAAAACACTTCAAGAATGCAGCTTGTCCTTGCTGTCCAGCCTTAGCCCACAAGAAGAAAATCTTCTCTTTACACATAAAGAATTATGCCTATAGCCTTCAGTTACAAAGAAATTTTTGTGACTAATAAATGATAAGACTTTTTCTGAGGGCATACAGAGAAACTGCAATTCTGCTAGCACAAAGCAATAACATTTTTTATAACATACAGCTCTGAAGAAAGTACAGATTTTTTTCACAGTCCTATACATATATGCTGACAAAGGGGGGGGGGGNCAATAAAAAAAGATGGAGGGAGGGGGGGGGGGGGGGGAGGAATGTACAGCTTTAAGAAACTGGGAGGAAAAAAAAATCAAAACAAACAGAAAAAAAACCCAAACCAACACCCAAAACTCAAAACAGAGTAATTCCAGCTTTTGAGTACTTTTCTTAGGATCTAGTTGTTAATTTGAGCTTCTGAAGTTCACTTGAAAGAGCAAAAACCCCTTGGAGAAGCACCTAATCTGCTCATGATAGAATTCACAGCATGGATATTTTTAACAATTTATTTCTTAACATTTACATTGAGATTTCAAAATCAAGTAAGCACGTATTATTTTAGAGATTCAAGGAGCTTTCAAATTAGATGTTTAATTTTTCAGAGGAATAACTGAATGTATTCTACCACAGGATGAAGAGGTAAGAGAAAATTCCAAGAAAGAGGAAATCATGAAGACGAAATCTGAGGTGTGCTACTTTTGATGGACTCCTGACCTTTCCAGCTTGCACATAAATTGCAGAACTGTTCCTTGCAGCAATGAGTGAGCTCTGGGAAACAAATCATGGTAGTTCTACCTTGCACAGGAACACCCAAAGAGGGATCAGGAGGAACAGCTGCTAGGCAAGTGGGAGCTGGAGCTGAGGTTGGCAGTGAGGTCAGAACAGCTGTGCCCTTGCAAAAACGGCACAAGCCTACTACAACCCAACAAGGAGAACAGTGTGGGGCCAGGAAAACAAATGGGACAGCCAAGGTACATGTGACCACCACACCAGCCCCAGCCAAGGGGCAGGTCTGAGGCCTAGCCAGGAAGCTCAGCTAATGGGTTAGGGTGAGGCTGGGAGCAAGGAGTCAAATGTTGTTTGGACTTGGTTATCTTAGAGGTCTCTTCCAGCCTTAATAGTTCTGTGATTCTGTGATGAGGACCTGAGCTGAAATGTATCTTCTCAGTGAAGGCAAGGAGGCCCCAAGGAGAATCCTTGCAGTATTTTCTTCGTCCAGAACTTTCGCAGCATGTTGCCCCAAGACCACAGGGATGCCCCACGGCTGTGCTGCCAATGAGCACTGTAAGCCAAGCCCTGGGGCAGAAGGAGGCTATGTGCGAGGTTTTGCCAGCACACAGCCTGAGAGGCATACGCAATCATGGCAGATGAGATCTATTTTTTTTTCTCAGAGGGATTATTTAATTGTTTTAGCAATTTTCCTGAAACGAAATGTTAGAAATACATGCACAAGAACTTTTGGTTTGTATAGCAACCTAAATAGCAAGACAGACAAAGTGAGAAATCATGAGAAGAAATACTTGACACTTTGTTTTGAAAACACTATTTTTCATTTGTTTCTTTGTTTTTTCTTCAGACTGATGAATCTTTCCAATTTCTACAGATTTCCACAGATATAAAACAGGGTGCTACATGAAAGAGACAGCCTACTTAATGTCCTAACTGAAGGAGAAATTGAACTCCATGGATCAGAGACCCAAATCCATAGTAGCTCAACAGCTGCATTGTTCAAGCAGATTCTTCTCCTTTTAGGATTATAATACTAAAACATATTCAATAATAAAAACCTGGTATTACAAATATATCTTATAAGATTAAAATACGTGTCTTTTTTCCCAGCTGGTATTGACCCAGCAGTAGATAAGGCAAACAGATTCTAAACAACTATGTCATTCATACAAATTCATACACCAAATACTAAATCTACAATTTCGTTATGGCATATTCCAGCAGGACTGATGAGATAAGTCAGGTAAAAATAATCTTCCTTGAGTCAAATATTATGAGAAAGTAAAATACAAAAGTAATGTCTTCTATTTCAGACATTTTATTACCTGGTATTTTCACCTATAAAGTGCAAGGAAATTACGCAGAAATTTTAAAAGTAGGATGCAAAAATTATCTTGAAGAAGATGTCTGAGATTTCACTGAAGTGTTTGGAGTATATAAGCAGATTAAATATGACTAAGCAGACAACCAAAATTTTGGGAGTTATTAATATTGTATGAGAACTACAAAATTTAAACACCAAGCTGAAAATCATTTTGTTTACTGCTTTGTTTTGGAACATTTTTACAATATGCAAAATTGAGCAACCGAAGTACTGACAACACTAGTTTCTAGTGTTAATTAGCTCACCTACTTTTTTACTAATTACTAATTTTACTAATTACTATATTTTAAATTAGCTGGCCTATTTTTTAAATAAACTACCATCATTTTCCCCTCTTTGCTAATGTTTCAGTTCATTTCTGCTTTGCAGGGAATATGAACAGTAAATTCATCAATTGTAATGCCTTTATTTATTTTTTGCAAGTCTCTCTGTGGAAAAAGGAGAAGCAGTACCTGTAAATCATGACCATACCAATTATATTATTTAATGGGATGGGTAGGTAGTCAGCAAACTTCAATAAAAGATAAATTAGAATGGGATAAAAGCCATTAAGGGTATCGCAGGAAGAAATTCTGTCCCAGATAAGTCCTTTCTTCCTGTAGAAGTCTGAAATTATTTTAATTTCAAGATTGAACAGGAAAGGAGTCATTTGGTAAAAAAAAGCAGACAAGTCTTGCCAACATAGGCATGCTGCTCACTACAGGTTTATACATTTATATCCCTTTTCCTGCAATAAAATCAGTACTCACTGAGTAGTTGACTTAGAATTACTGGTGCAGCAATCAGCAGGAAAGATATATTCAGTGCAGGACTGTAACAAGAGCTCATCCCAGGGGAAAGGCACTGGTTCAAAGCTCATTTTCCCTCTCCTATAAAGTGCAGTCTCAGACAAGGCATCTCTTCTAATGTAGGCAGTGTTAAAATCTCTGATTAAAAGAGACATAAATGAGGTAATGATATTTGAAAAATTACAGCTTCTAGTATTTCCCTGTGACACTTTCTATCATGTTAATGTTATCATGTACGTGTCCATACCTCTCTTCTGGTTTGGTTTTTGTTTTGGGTTTTTTTTTTTTAGTGGTCATGTAAAGAAAGTTGAAGCTTGGTTTTCTAGCTGGATTTGTTACAGAATAGGACCTGCAGCTGACTGATTTATTGAAGCAAAACTATTTGGCTTATTCCTTCTAAAGTAAATAGAAAATGCTTAAATATCAAGAAGGCATTTTCAAGATATATTACTGAAGCACAGAAAACTGTTACAGCATGTGGATTAAAGGATTCATCTAATTTATGCAGCTATATTTTGGAATTCTGACAATTATTTGTTGCTCCCAAAAGTACTCATTCTTTTTCCACAAACATCAGGAAACATTCCAGGAAAATCAGTGAGATAAATTCAGTAGACTAGACTAGAATAGAATATTTCAGTTGGAAGTGACCTACAATTACCATCTAGTCGAACTGCCTGAGCATTTGAAGCTGACCAAAAAGTTAAAACAAATTATGAAGAGCATTATCCAAATGCCTTTAAAAACAGATAGGTTTGCGGTGTTGGCCACCTCTCTAGGAAGCCTGCTCCAGTGCTTTAACACCTTCTCACCTAATGTCCAGCTTAAGCATTCTCTAGTGCAACTTTGAACCACTCTCACGCATCCTATCACTGTATACGAAGGAGAAGGCATAATAAGATCAGCAAATGATCTCAATAAAAGATGAAAAACAGCCCCCATTTGAAACGATAATTAAAATTAAGTATTAAAGTATTAAGTAAATAAGTATTCAAGAAAAGTAAGAGAAATCTGAAAATAGTAGCTTTTAACAATTTTAAATATACTTTGTGTGTGTAATTGTTTTCTAAATTGTGAACGCTCTAGGTTAATTTCCTCTCAGTTTTCATTACAGCCTTGTGTTTTTCATGGATTGCCCTCAGCTGCTACTACTATGTCAAAAGAATTCTAAGAGAACTCCTGTTGTTTATACGTCTCTAGAGATCAGAAAGAGGTCTTTGTTGTGTTGTACAATTTGTACAGGTAAAGCTACAGCTACATGGTTCTAACAGCTGTTCAACACCAGAGATTTTCTTCACCTAAAGACTATTTACATAAAGTTATTTGGCCTTTGTCACACCTGGATGCTTTACAGATAAAATCGTTGTATATTTGACTATATCCAACTAAGAAAAGTCACATTCAAATCTTCATTTTGCCTTTTCAGGCCAGCTTTATAGGGCTTAAGTGATTTTTTTTTTTAATCATTTTGCTTACAAACACAGAATACAGGATTAATATCAAGTTTAATTAGGACATATATTTCTTAGCTTAGAAGATACTTTTGTTGTGTTCTTTTCTGACAGCTACAGCTGTTTAGTCAAATAAATCATCAATGTGTTTTTGAAACGTGAATGTAGATATGGTTGATGCTTAAATGTTAAAGGAAATGGTATTCCTAAAGCATTAGATTAAGAGAAAAATAACCAAAGTTTTTTGATAGCAAGGGTTTACATTCATTTTCAGCATCACAGAAAACAGTACCAAACAGATATATTGCCAACAATAGTAAACCACGGACCTTAATTAAAGGGAAGCAGTATTATAATTGGAGAGAAAATATATGGAGGGTCTACTCTGAGTTTCTCTTGCTGTGGGATCTACTTTTCTTTGATTTTACTTGAACATCTAGTAAGCCCCAAAGAGAGGGAGCATGCTTATGCAACTTGGAACTCTTCAGCACCAGATATATTTACGACGCCATATAAATGATTTATAAGATGACAGCTATCTTTACTGAGACACTCCTGACTAATCTCATCAATTTCTTCATCTAGAAATAGGCATCTTCAGGAATTTATGTGATTCACTGGCTTTATTAGAGCAGCTGTAAAAGTTACAGACTTTTCCACAGAACTGTACAGGATAATGCTAAACTGATAAAAATGAAAGTTCCTAGAAGCTGGGTGGCAAGCTGGAAAAGAGGCTCCTGGTTGGCCTTGGTCCAAGGACCAAGTCTACACATTCGTGTTACTGGATGTGGTAATGCCACAACGGCAGGGTAGTCTGCAGCTACTGGGTTACAAAAGCAGCCTCTTTCTCAGGGGTTCCTACAGTTTCTCTTGGCTCATGGCCAACTGATTTGGCCAGCATCAGTTTACTTGTGAAAGATGATGCTTGCTGCACAGCACCAAACACAATATTTCTGGCTCATTTCACTAAAAGAATGTATACATTTGCACCAGTGATTAGGAGTGAGGTAGCCTAAGCTTTTTTTTTTTTTTTCCCCTGTATGTCATCCAAACACCTCATAATTTTGTCTGCTTCAGCAGAGACAAAGAAAAATCTGTCACACAGAAAATAATTTTTTATCATTGCCTAACATGTTGGCGCAGCAAGGGATTAGACAGTACATAAGTAGGAAGCATTTTAAATGTTATGTTGGTCAATTGTTGAAATAGTTGACTACCAGTTTTGAAAACAAACATCACCAAAATGTTCTTCTGTGAGTATCAGACTCTAAGGCTCGAAGAGCTCTGTGATTTCAGCAAAAGTAGTGAAGAGGTGAAAATGTAAATTATTTGATTAGCTCAAGTTCTTACTTTTTCTGGATAAATTTGTTTTTTTGTTAGATTATAAACACAGTCTAATGTACACAGGTGCCTCTCATACCATAAATAAGGATAAGTAATGACTTAACACTTCATAAAATCATGTTGAGTATCTGTGTTTTAATGCATGCATCTTTTTCCATGTATATATTTATCATGTTTAAAGATGTTAAAAATATTTCAGAAATGCACGTTCATATATTTAGGTTTCCTTGACAATGATTTTAGAACCAGTATTCTATAGATCTTCTCAACAATAATTGTATCTAATATAATATCTTTATCTGCAGCAATTGAGAAATCTCAGACACAGTGTAATAACCTGAACAAACTCTGATTCAAGAAAAGAACAGAAAAGTGAACATCTGGGTCTATCAAATGCTGCTGCAGGAAACACTAGAAGACCCATGGTAGGCCACTGTCATGTGCTGATGTGTCTCATACGGGCTATCAGGAAAAAGGAATTTCAAACAAACTGGCAATCAGGTCTTCACAAGCTAAGACTTTTGGTACCAGCTACAAAATGTGGTTTCTTTGTGAAACTCTGGACCATTAATCATCTTTTATTAGATGAGTGAGTGCTCCAGGATTTAAAAGACATTTTTAATATTTATTATAGCTATTGGAAGTCAACAAACAGCTACATGAAAGATAGATGGATGGGACAGTAACATTTCAAAAGAGAAACGAGCAATATAGTTCCAGAAGATATTGGTGCAAATTTGAGCACAAGAAATGTTTTTTCCACAGGCAATAGAAATTCTTTCTCTCTCCCCTAGCTGAGAAGAAATTTGCCTGAAAAAATGAATGCCAGTTGTTAGTGTTAGTGCACCATCTGGTGGATAAGTGATCTAATTGGGTGCGTTGCTGTAACAGCTAACAGCCTCCAATTGCTGGGAGCTTCCTGTTCGCAGCAACCGCCTGTTTTATATGCATCATGACTCATTTACCAATCTGTTTGTGAAGAATGAAATTTTTGACTGCAAAAGAAGATACATATATATGAAGCAAGATACTGATGTCGAAGTATTAGTTACTATTAGTTACTTCTCTTAGCATACACATTAACCAGTATGCTTGGAAGAAACCAAAGCTACCACACGCTTAATCATACTAGAGTAATAATACCAGGTACAGCAAACTAACCTGATTTGCTATAAATATAATTTCATGGTCCAGTAAGCTTACCACTGGGCCCTTGTCTGCTCTTGGGTGCAGATCAACATTGGAAAGTAGATCCTAGCTTTGAGAGAACAGTAACACGGTTGCTAACTAGTCCTCTTCATAGAATAGAAATTAAATCTAAATGTCCTCCATGATCTGTGTTGCTTCCAAAGCATTATTGATAGGAATTCATAAGAATTTTAATCGTATTTCAGATGACTGGAAATGAAAAACAAAAGTATAACCTAAAGAGATGTGGGAATGTTCCAGAATTTTCATATTCTTCATTATTATACATCTATGATAAATGATGCCATTCATTGCAATTGTAAGGTATGGCATTAAAAGGTGATTTCATTTGATCTGAATTCACCTAGACTAGTTTCCCTGGCCAGGACCATCAACAAACATCATGGAGAACAAGAGAAATCTTAACCTGCGTTTGTCAAATTGAAGGTCTTTAGCTTTTTGAATCAAGTGTTGGTTTAGCAAAAGATACAAAAATTGTGATTCTGCTTGACAAACTTTTTCATAATGAAGACAGTGAAGCAGTAGAATAGACTGCTTTGAGAGTCTGTGCAGTCAATACAAAGTCAGAACAATGCAAAATGAATTTGAAATGGTGTAAAGGCTACTACCAGCATGACTTAGCAATATCTGTTTGGAACAACTACAGGGTCCAGAACAGAGCAAAATTATTGGACTTAATTCCTGTGTTCAGCCCCCTTTTTCCTACCCTTTAGTCTGCAGAGAAACACAAAGAACTTGAAGAGATATTTCAAGGTCCCAGTGCTCTGATTACCTGTCATGATCAATACACACATTCTTCTTGCATGAACACCCACAGCCTTTCTGTTGTTGAAAGCAATTCACATGTAATACTAAAAATGGCATCGAAAATAAGATAAATTGTTTCATATACCATCCACTGAAATTTGTGTAAAGCAAAACCTTCTGAACTGAATATTCTTCTAAAATGCTTTCCCAACAGCCCTATAGTATATGTATTTTAAAGACCTACTTGTTTTATCTTGGAATGCTTCCCTTAAATTCTCTGCTGTTGCTTCTGCCTGAAATGAAGATTGATCAAAACTATCAGCCAGAAGGCATAAAAAAAATTAAACCAAGAAGAATCAATTCTTACAACTTCTGTCTCAATAGCTTTATGTTGCTTGCTATATTTTATCATCTACGAATACAGATAAATCAATCTATATTTATTATTTAATACAATAACTTGTCATTTTATGATACAAAGTGTTCAGTGTGCTTTGTTACATTCTGTAATATCACAAAAAAGTTTAGTAGGTTTTTTTTCCTCCTTTATTGGATTATTATTTATGCCTAAATTATTTCTGCAAACTATATTGTTTGCTATTGTATTTTTATGAGGATCTTTAATGTGTATATTTAAAACAACAACAGAGAAAGAACAGACGTGGGGATGTTTTATTTGTGGATGCTGTCCAACTGGGCAAGGAAACAATCAGTACAATTATTTGGATAATTTGGAAAATAGCACAAACAACTACATAGCTGTAGTATTATGTGGCTGAGTGTAGAATAATTACAGCTTTTTCAGAAAGGAATTAGAACTTAAGTGCACTGAAGTAGAAATAATTCTGAAGAGAAGTATTGTTATAAAGTTAATTAATACAGTTTAAATTGCCAAAGTCAGGCACAGTCTGAAAATCACNAAATCCATTGTGCAGGCTCGAGGGTGCTCTCCGCTATCCTCTTTTTATCAGCGTGCTTGTAAAAGGCGCTGATGCGGAGCGTGGGTGGAGCCCTCCATAGATATTTGTTCGTGAAGCCTAGCCATACATACATACATACACGAATTGCCAAAGCTAGGGAGAAAAGGGTGAAAACACAGAAAAGCAGCCAGAGCAAATTCAACTGCCTAGCAATGACCTCTGCCATTTCCCTCAGCACTCTCAGGTGCATCCCATCCAGGCCCATGGAATTGTGAATGTCCAGTTTGCTCAACTGATCTCTGACCCAAACCTCATCAACCGAGGTCAAAACTACCTTCCTCCTATCTTCCTCTGCAGTTTTGAACTTCTGGGACTCCTGGTAGTTGGCATGAGCAGTAATGACAGAGGCAAAGGTGGCATTGAGTAACTCCACCTTCTCTGTATCCTTGGTCACCAGTGCACCCATTTCATTCCTCAAAGGGCCCACACTACCTCTAGACTTCCTTTTGCTTCCAACATACTTGAAAAAGCTTTTCTTGTTATCCTTGACCTCTCTCACCAGGTTAAGTTCTAAGGAGGCCTTAGCTTTCCTTGTCGCCTTCCTGCATCCTCTAACAACCTCCCTGTATTCTTCCCAAGTGGCTTTCCCACTCTTCCATGTTCTGTATATTTCCTTCTTATGCTTAAGCTTATCCAGAAGTTCCCTGGTCAACCATGCAGGTCTCCTAACTCTCTTACTAGATTTCCTACTCTTTGGGATACACTTCTTGAGCCTGTATTTGATCAAACGAATTTTTTCATAGCGGAATAAAGTATTTTTTAATCTCTCCCTTTCCACTTTAATAAAAGTATTAAGTGTAAACTCTGACTCATCATGGCTAGGCTTCGTGAACGAAGATCCGGGGAAACTCTGACTATCATGTTATTATACAGCTGTTTGCAATTTGTGCAAAGAAACTCGTAAAATAAGAGTCAAAGTGGTTCACTTAAAAATTTCCAAAGGATATTCCTGTATTCATTCTTCCGTTTTGGCTTGTCTGTATATAGTTTAACCCTCTTATTCCACATATGCTCATACATGAGCATGTGCCATTATCTGTTCTTGATTTTCCCAAAGTTTTTCTGGTTAAAGCCATCATAATCCCATTGTTTGCAGCTTTACACACTTCGAATTTTCTGGACTTCCTTTGTGCTGACTTTTTCTAGGGCTGGCAGACCGTCCCAGATACCCCTCCTGGGAGAAGGAGGGGTCATTTTGCACATCATCTGGGAAGACCTGGTGGAGTTTAACAGAATATCTATTTGCTGGGTTTGTATCTTCATGCATTAAGCAGCTGAGCATGACCAATCCTGTTAATGAGTACATCTGCAATGAGGAGACAAGACAGGTATAGAACCACAGAATCACAGAACAACCTGAGTTGGAAGGGACCCACAAGGATCATCAAGTCCAGCTCCCATTTAGGCACAGGACAATCCCAAGGTCACATGAGGTGACTAAGGACATTGTCCATGTGCATCTTAAACTCCATGAGATTTGGAGCCATGACAACCTCCTGTTCCAATGCTCCACCACTCTCTCGGTCAAAAACTTCTTTCTAACATCCAGATTGAACCTCCCTCGGGACATCTTCATGGCATTCCCCCATGTCCTGTCACTGTTCACTAAAGAGAAGGGTTCATCCCCCACTCCTCCCTCCCTGATAAGGAGGTTATAAACTGCAATGAGGTCCCACCTCAGTCTTCTCTTCTCCAGACTGAACAGGCCAAGTGATTTCAGCCTTTCTTCATATGAGTTCCCCTCCAAGCCCTTAACCATCTTCATGGCCCTACAGATGGGAAGAGTGCATGAGCTGGATGGCAATTGACATAAGAAAGCCCACTGAAGCATACCACACTCCAGAACACAAAGGGAAACCAGAACACTTAAGTTGTACTGTTCCTCTTCTATGAGAATACATTCACGGAAACACTGGCTAAATACACTGAACTGTCTTCACAGCTGCTCCACATTCAAATGATAAAGTACAGTGGAAATCAGCCCATTTTGTTAACCCAAGTGGTGGAGTCTGTTCTCATTTTTCTACCAAATAATGCTGATGTCAGTGTGACAATATGCCATAGAATTCCTGTTTCTTTCTTTCACATTAAATTAACTGCTAAAAATCAGGAGTTCAAGAACAAGGAATTCATCTGCAAAAGTTATTTGATCTTATTATGACTTCACATTGACAATGTTTTGCATTGGTAGAGCTTTTAGAATAAATCTTGCTGTGAAATGAAGATGATGTATAGTCTATGTTTTGTTGGTTTAATTTTCCCAGAAACTTAAGACATTTAATGAACTAGTTAGTTAGAAAAATAACAAGATGGCTAATACTGTTCTGGACAAGCAGAGCTATCTCTTTGCATTTCGTGTATATTGTTGTACAAATCTGCTCCAGAGAAGCTCTCAGATATGACCTTTATTTCTTTTGGTGTCTGAATCACTTTTTCTGATATTAAGAATGGCTGAGCAGGTCACAGCTGTAACGGAGAATTATGGAAATGCTTTTAAAAAATTTTAAATATCGTGTCTAGTAATTTAAAATTGAGCACTGAGAATGACAGTGTGCTTTCTGACCTTTATGTGTATTAATGAAAAATTTTAAGCTATGTGCTTCTAAGAAACACTTTCAGATTCCTGAGGGTTTGAACCATGTAACTAATGTTTGTGAGCCTGATGTTATAACCAGTATAGAAAAGCCTTAGCAAATTGGTTTTTCATCTTTCTGATATCTGCTGAATGACAAAGATAAAATGAAATATTAAATAACTGCTTTTTTGTGAACATCATCTGTCCTGTGTTCTGAATGAAAGAGAAATTCTGCAAGATAGCATTGTAACAATACAATTATTTCTTAAGACAAATGAACAGTAGGAGAAAGTTTTTATTCTCTTTTAACACTGCCATTTCCTAAGTTCTGACACTGACAGACATTGACTAGCTGTCATGGTTTAGCCTTACCTGCTGGCCAAACCACACAGCCACTCACTCATTTCTCCACCACACTAGTGGGATGGGAAGGAGAGTAACAACAAGGGCTTGAGGGTCCAAGCTAAAGGACAGCAGGGTCTAATTTACGACTTATGAACATGGGCAAAACACAGACCAGATATGGAGTAAACCTCAAAATTTAATCTAAACAAAACCACAATCAAATCTGGGTAGGGTGAGAGTACATGCATATTATACAAAACACACACACAACAGTTACATTCCACCCCTGCCCTTTCCCAAGCCCCACTACTGAAGCTGAACCCACACACACTCCTGCACTTCAGAGGGATGGGAAAATGGGTGGAGAGAGAGTCCATTTCATTCCAGTCCTGTTTGTGAGGTTGTCACTTTGTCTTCTTCAGGGAAAAACCCTGAACTGTCCTTCCCTTCAGCAATGTGGCATCCCTTCCACAGGGAACAATTCTTACAGATCTTTCCCAGAGAACCGGTGCCTCTTCAGGGGAACCCCCATGATCCAGTGCAGGCTTCTGCTGCTCCATAAGCCTAATGGGGGGTTCCGCACCAGCAGCTTCTCTATGGGGCTCCAAAGGCAGGTGCTACATTGTCATATGCTGAGGGAAATGGCGGCTCCAGGACATTTCCCTGAATTTATTCCTTCTTCCTCTGGGAAAGAGGGGGCAACACTCAAATTCTCTCTCTCTCTCTCTCTCTCTCTCTCTCTCTCTCTCACACACACACACACACACACAAATCCTACCTAGCTTACAACACAAAACAACTGAACAGAAACCTCACCCTCACATTTTTTCCCCCTTACCGAAGACCTAAGTTCTGTGTGCCAAAACACAGTGCATATTATGTCCTAAGTAAGTACATGACAATACAACTGAAAACAGTTGATTCTGTATATGTTTAGGTGAAGCACTGGAGGATCAACAAGGCACCAGAATCTGATCCTGCTTTTATTTTTTGTTATATTTTGTACACAATCTTACTTATAAAATAAGAAATGCTGTGTTTGTGACAGATCAATCAGCAATAAAATAAGTTTTGAAGGGTTTCTTAAATATGTAACCTGCAGTGACAGTTGAACTGAGTGAGAAAAACAAATTTGGTTTATCTGTTGTATTAACTCCAAGTAATTATTTCGTAGATGATGTATGAACTAGGATGTGGAATTTCCACACAGTTCCATATACAGCTCCCTGACACATGTAGACCAAGCATTGGTAATTGAATGATGTTGATAAGCACTATCTACAATTGTCTATTTAACAGGTCCAAAACAATTGGGATTTCAGCCTCCACTGTCCTTAAAAAAAAAGAAAGAATTGTTCCATTATGGGTTCTTTTACCCAAGGTATGGGACTGGAAGTGTCTGGAAAGCTTTGCCAATAAATGATCAGGAGCAAAGGCTTCAGGTGATCATATAAGCTGAAGACATTAAGTGCTGTCATTCTGGCCTGAGCCCCTTTTCATGCCGTGGTAAGAGCATTGTGCAGACCCTGAAACGCCTACAGCTCAGATGTAAATGAACTAACAAACACTTGGTTATACCTGACATCTTTTCCACATGAAAATTCTTACATGGGCAAAAACTCCAGAACAAACAGCAAAAATATATGTGCAGGTCAGCCTCATATCCAGAGTGTCCCACACAGGTTTGACTTACTGTGCACACACTAAATGCCCAAGTGTAAGATTTACAGCAGTAAATTCAAACTTTGTGAATGTAACCACAGTTACAGCACATGCTCCCAGAATACTTTCAGATTACAGAGATAATGAATAAACAACTTCTGCACTGTTATGGAAAAGTTGTCATAAAATCCATTTTTTAAAGACTCTTTTCAGAACACTGTGGCCCAATAATTTCTATTTTCCCCTGTTTCCCATAATACATCAGATCAAGTCTTAGATATTTCCTTTTGACCTCTCTCTAATTATATTATCACAACAGCTATAGCCATGTTTCCATGAGAAAGGGACGTTAGTTAAGAATTTAGTATATGCCTCTCTGTATTTTGCTGCAAATTTTCTTGCAAAATGGAAGTAGGCTTTCAATAGCCTCCTTCAGCAAGGGTTCTGCTAGTCATCAGTTGTCTTCAACAACAGCCCGAGACACCTAGCTTTTGTCTCTTCATCAGTACACACATAGAAGTGAAGCTGATTCTTTCACTTATCTTAAAAAGTGCACCTCTTTACCTCTTTTTTCTTATTCATTGAACAAAATAAAGGCAGAAATGGTGACAAAATCTCCAGGTTAATTTATGTGCCATTAAAATGTAGAGGGCTTTGCTAGTGTCCTCCACTTAAACCTCTTATAAACCCAGAGAGCTGGGCTTAAGTGTTATGATGAGATTTGAATGAACTATTTTGAGAAAGATGAATTGATAATGAAACCTCAATATCTGTAGAATCTTACTGAAATGATGGAATTATTTTCTAATTGTTCTGGAAATGAGAAAGCCAGCTTCTTATACATGAATCATAGACTAGTCATTGACCTCAACTTCTGACAAGAAGGTAATGGTAAGGGAAGCTCTTTGACGCCCAGCACAGCACTAACCCATGGGAAGGGGCATTGTTTGTCATCTAAGAGAAAGGATAGCAAGGCAGGAGAGAAGTCCAAACTGGATTCAACAGGCTTTGGTGAATTTGCGTTTAAGCATGATGGAGGCTTGTTTGCAAATATTTGGTTCTTTCAACTTCTGCACAGGTATAGTGAAGCTTAGTAATGGCAAATATACTATCTGACCAGGTGGAAAACATTTTGTCAAAGCCCTCAGAAAGAATGAGCAGAACACAGTACAAAAAGGTTTAAGCTAACGGTACGCTAGACACCAAACTATTCTGGCACAGAGGAAAAATAGACTACAAATAAGAAATCAAATAACTATACTTTTGCATCATACCTTCTCTAATGGCCAAACAAAAAAAACCCTCACCTTGAGAAAGGTGTATATAAGGAGTACTAGGATTGTTGAAGGACAGCATTTAAAAAGGAAAACTGGAATTCCAACTTGTAAAAAATTAGTTTGATATTGTCAGGAGGAAAACTATGGAGAGGGTTGATTCATTATTTAAGAAGATGGCAAAGTTAGTGGTAAAAAAATTAAAAAGATGAAGTGGGTTTTTTTTCCTCAGTTTTCTTAAAAAGAAGGAATAGATGACTGATAAGCCAAATACTAATGATAAAGCGACAACATGTTAGCCTAGAATAGGGGAAGAGCAGTAGCAAGAAAGTACTTAGATACATATTTTCAGAAAAATTGAACTTGTTGAACGTCATATTACAATATTTAGAAGTTTGAAGCAGACTTAGAATTACTAGTTTTGAGAGGTTTTGTAGGAAATCAGAGACGTCAAAATACCTTGTCCTTAGTTCTAAATTGAATATAATGCTCCCTTCCAAGGGGAAATTGTCCTTTTTCTAAGGAATCTCAAGTTTTCAGGGAAACATTTTATAGCGGTTGTTAGAAATTGTTCCTGGATTTAATAATCTGAAAAAGTGATTTCGCATGGCTGCAGTAGTAGCAAATGAATGCAAAATAATCAAAGGCATATGCTCAGTGTAACTGGCCTTGTGTATCTCTATCAGGCATGCATCTGTATCATGGTTAGTCCAAACACAAGCCCAATATGGATAAATGAAAAAAAGTGAGGAACTGAAACAAAATTAAAGGTGATTTTATACACTGAAAATTTTTTATGTCAACCAGCTTTGATTTTCTGTATTCATCTTTTCAAAAAATAAATATGTGACAGAGCAACAAGCAAACTTCTTTTTCCAAAGGACAAAAATGAAAATCTACTTCCCTGCTGCTCAAGTTGACACTGTATTCCTTGAACTAAATCTCACAAGTTTACTATACTTACCTACCAAGATAAAAGTAGAATTCGGTTAATGTACACTGGAGCAATGACCATGATGAAAAAGCAAACTTTAAAAGTTTCTAGATGATGGTAGTGACAAATACTATCTGAGGAATGGCTAAAGTCACTTGCTCAGCCTGAAGAGGAGACTGAGGGGAGACCTCATGATGGTGTATGGCTTCCTCATAAGGGGGAGTGGAGGGGCAGGAGCTGATCTCTTCTCTTTGGTGGCCCTCAACAGGATCCAAGGCAATGGGAAAAAGCTCTGCCAGGGTAGGTTTAGGTTGGATATCAGGAAAAAGTTCTTCACCCAGAGGGTGGTGGAGCACTGAAACAGGCTCCCCAGGGAAGCAGTCATGGTGCCAAGCCTGACAGAATTCAAACAAAGCTGGTTGATCTCTAAAAAGCAGCACAAGTATCTGTGTATTTAGGGAAAAAAAAACCAACTCATTTTGCCATTGCTGACTACTCCTTTGAAAACATCTGCATCTCTGATTGTGATAATGCCACAGCATGGATCTTGAATGAAGCAGATTGAGCTAATATTATATAAAAATATACATCAATTTTGAAAGCAATCTCCCTACATAATTTTCTATATTAATATCATAGAGGTGCTTATCTTATAGAATCATAGAATGGTTAGGGTTGGAAGGGACCTCTGGAGGTCATCTAGTCCAACCACCCTGCACTGGGCAGGGACATCTCCAACTAGATCAGGTTGCCCAGAGCCCTGGCAAGCCTCACCTTGAATACCTCCAGGGATGGAGCCCCAACCATCTCCCCGGGCAACTTGTTACAGTACTCCACCATCCTCATGGTGAGAAACTTTTTCCTAATATCAAGTCTAAATCTACTCTTCTCCAATTTAAAACCATTGTCCCTTGTCCTTTCACTACAGGCATTTGTAAACAGGCCCGCTACAGCCTTCTTGTAAGTTCCTGTAAGGTGCTGGAAGGTCACTAGTAGGTCCCCCCTGAAGTCTTCTCTTCTCCAGGCTGAACAATCCCAGCTTCCTCAGCCTGTCCTCATGGGAGAGGGGTTCCAGCCCCCTCANTCCACTGAACAGTCCAGACATCAAATCCATAGCACTCTAACTTGGCCAGTAGAATGTTGTGAGGACCATGCCAAAGGCCTTGCAGAAGTCCAGATAGATCACATCCACAGGTTGTCCCTTGTCCACTGAGGTAGTCACACTATCGTAGAAAACCACTAGGTTTGTCAGACAGGATGTACCCTTAATGAAGCCATGCTGACTGTCTCTGATCACCTCCCTCTTCTCCATGTGCCTTATCAAACCTTCGAGGAGAATCTGCTCCATGATTTTCCCAGGCACAGAGGTGAGGCTAACAGGTCAGTAG
Source organism: Bucco capensis (assembly GCA_013396975.1). Classification (NCBI taxonomy): domain Eukaryota; kingdom Metazoa; phylum Chordata; class Aves; order Piciformes; family Bucconidae; genus Bucco; species Bucco capensis. The sequence continues at coordinate 4,277 of VWZO01001570.1, read as the reverse complement.
TTCCCAGGGTCCTCCTTTACACCCTTTTTGGAAACGGGTGTAACATGCCCCTTCTTCCAATCACTAGGGACTTCACCTGACTGCCAGGACTTCTCCAATATTATTGAGAGTGACTTGGTGACTACATCAGCCAATTCTTTTAGGACTCTGGGGTGCATCTCCTTGGATTTCTGTCAGAAAATTATGGATGTCACTATATCCTGAGCTTCAGAGGACTGTGAAATTCTATCAGTGGAAAGATATTGAATTAGCACTAGGAAACTTCAAGAAAATGCAAAAGGAAAAGGTATACATGACAAGGTGAAACAGAAGAAATTTTTTTCTCTGTTGATTTCCATTTTTTTTGTAGTCATATACAGTGATAAAGACAATTCTGTTCTGTCTTAATTGTAAAATAGTTTGAATAAAATTATTATCACAAAATAGCCATGTATGTCAATTTGCACAAAATTGCAGAATCACAAAATCGCAAAATGATTGAGGCTTAGTTCAACTAGTTTGGCCTGCCTCCACTGCAAGCTAGGAGATGGTTGCCTAGGACCATGTCTAGATGGCTTTTGAGCATCACCAAGGATGGAGACTCCCTAACCTTTCTGGGCAACCTGTGACAGTGCTTAGTCACCCACAGAGTGAAAGTATTTCCTTTTGTTCAGATAGAATTTCCTGTTCCTTAATTTGTACCCATTGTCTTTTGCACATCAGCAGGCACTGAGAAGAATCTGGCTACTTCATATTCTTTTCTTCCCATCACATTTTTACACACATAGATAACATCCCCCTGAGATTTGTTTCTTTGATGATGCAGAACAGACACAACTGTCTTTCTCTTCTCATATGTCAGATGTTCCTGTCCCTTCATCATATTTGTGTCCCAACCCTAGGCTCAATCCTGTAAGTCCATATCTGTCTTATACTAGGGAGCACAGACTCAGACCCAGAACTCCAGGTGCGGTCTTACCATTGTGGATTGTAAAGGAAAGTTCACCTCTGACTTACTGGAAATGCTCTTCGTAACACAGCCCAGGATCTTGTTGGTCTTCTACCTTAAGGTGACACTCAATTCCTCTGCAAAGAAAAAGGAATATGCATACATCAGATAGTAAATGTAGCTACTGTGACTTGATCAAATTCTGTCTCAGATTAAACATGTGGAAATCCAAAATGCTAAGTTATATATAAAATTATTTAATTCAGTTCCTCCAAGTACAGAATAGATTGTCCTTTGGATTTGTTTGCCAGAAGATATGTTTATATAGTTCTTACAAACACAGAGGCATAAGGAGGGTTTGTTTCAAAAGATTTTAAATACAAATGCTTTGTGACCTTTCTTTTCCTCAGTATCAGCCTTTCTCTTCTTTATTTTTCTGCTTTTCAGCTTTACAGACTCTTGACCTCATCATCATCCATTTCTTTTCCACAGCTCAGAAAGGCTATTCTCTCTAGAAAAACTACAATAGGTGTTAAAAGAAAACAGTACAGTAAAAGGCAAAGAAAGAACAAGGGAACATCAACTCTGGCACCTATCATTTTGCCATACTGTTGCTGAAAGCACTATCATCAACATAAAAAAAAGTCAACCTTTGTCCCTTAACTATGTGTTCTAAATCATTCAATACTCAGGAATTACAGGATATACAAGGTTCTTCTGCAGACGATTTTGAGCAACTTCAGTATAAGTTGGTAAAGGAAGGGCCTAGCCCTAATTCCAAAATACATACTGATGGAATCTGAAAGAGCTGAATATGATATCCACTTTTGCTTTTATATGAAAGAATCCATCTTACTACTTTTAAGAAATGTCTACAGTAGTTTTAAGGTCATATTACTTACAAACAACAAGTAGCTGGAATACTTCATCTCACTGCATAAAAGTGGAATGATGTAAGCAAGATGTTAAGCATACCAATAGAAAACAGAAACTAGAAAGTTCTCTTTCTGAAAAAGCTTAGCTGTATCTAAATTTATCACAGATTGTTCTTAATGTTTTCTAACCCATAAAAGAATATCTTTTCTGATTAACTCAAGAGATGTTAGTGGTACAAAATATTAGATTGCAAATGGCTAACTCAGCAGCAAAATGTGAAACCTAACTGGCAGGCTTACACAAAGAGAAATCACATGTACATTTCGTATGCCCATTACTTCACTCTGCTGAATCCTAAAAGACAGCAGCATCCTTGTCACCATGGTGACTTTTTTTGTCCACTTTTTTTTCCATCTGTGAGATATTACTACTTCCAGTAACAAGTAGGAAAGTCCTTTCTTACCATATTTAAAATATCTGCGAAGAAACAATACCAGATTAATTTATGTGAAGCTCTAAATTATAATTTCCCGTTAATGGAAAAGCTTTTGAAAAATTCAGATTTACTCACTAGGAAACACTTTAAATATCTCTGACTAAATAACCGGAAGTGCTGCCAACACTGGATTAGCGCTGTACCTCATGCAGTTCCTCTTGTCATACAGTAGAGGATATGTGGAGTGATGGGAAAAAAATTTCATCTTTCAAATGTCTGACGTTTTTCACAACTCCCTATGAGGCTGTTTGAACTGCAAAGTTCAAAGAGAAGCCTTTTAACTGTGCTGAAAGCAAGTCAGATATCATTTTCTGTACACCGAATAACCATAAAGCTTAGTCTTTTTTAGCTGTCATTAGTTTACAGTTTATTTAGTGCTCAAATGAATATTAAAGAAATATATGCCACAGAAACACTGGGATTCATTTTATTCTTTTCCATACATGTATCAAGAACAAGTGTAAAATCAGTGGAATTATACTAGTGTAAAAGTAGCACAGGGGACACATTAAGTACATTGTAAAGAACATACAGTAAGTCACTTTGTAATCTGCCACATGATTCTTAGGGGTACCAATTGAATGGGTTCCATTACTCAAACAGAAACATCCCTAACTTCCAGTGGAAACAGCACATTTTTATGCTTCCTGTGACCAGAAGCCAAGACACTGGAAAGCTATACTGCAGGCCAGAGACAGATTCAAGGCAAAGGAGCATACAAATTTGACCGTATTTGACTAATTCTGCATGCAAGCTGAATGAGGATACAATGTTCCTATCAAGTCTGCAGATGCTGAGCCATTACAGTTTCCTCAGCACCCTAATGGGTCTAATCCACTTATGAATCAGTCATGAGTTCCAAAAAAGAGGCAGCTCATACTGAGCCCACATCAAAAAATGGCATGCAAACCCCAAAATACAATACATTAACCTTCATAGACTTTGATACAGAGAATTGCTAATTTTATAACTGAACAAGAATTATGTAAACAGAACTGTACAAGTGTGAATTTTCACTGAATTAGCCCCATAGCACAACACTAAAAACATATTTCACATTTCATATGTTTATGTATATTTATTTATTTATAAATTTCAGCTACAGTGTACTCACTCACTACTATCGATACAAAATGCTAAGCATGATCAGCTTTTATATATATGACAAAAAGGGGGGGAGGGGAAGGCACAAAATCTACTAAAGATGAGGTTTAGAAAAGGTGGAGCCAGTGAGACAGTAGCAACCATGCAACATAGTCAGTGACATTATCAGGCAAAGCAAGAGTAGAAAGCAGCAGATACAACTATCTGACATCTGTTGCCCACATGAGAAGAGCAAGGCGAATATCATCCAAAGATGCTACCAGTCTAACAAAAACAAAAGGCTGTCTTTAAGTCTAGCACTAGTGAATGCTGGCTGAGTTGAGCTCCAAACAGCATTTAGAGTCCAGTGTAGTGATGATTTGCTGGGGAAGGAATAAAGAATTGCTAAGGTCTACTGATTTTTAAGCACAAAAATATGTAACAAGTCCTGCTCTGCCCCTTACAGTACAGTCTGTCAGTTACCTAGGGTATATGAAGAGTGAGAACTTTAAAAATATTTATCAGATTAATTGTTAAATAATGATATTTCTATGAAGAGAAGCTATTCTAAGGTGTTTTATTTCAAGTAGGCTAAAGTGCTAGAGAGAGATAGTAGGGTGTGAAAACACATTTAGGGCCACATTTAGGGTGTGATTATGTAACAACTTCTCTTACATAAGAACCAGTTCATTTTTTTCAGAGAGGCATTTACAAGATTAGAACATCTACTTCATACACAGCCAGATCCACGTTTGTTTAAGGGAAAGAGGCATATTAACAACCTGCAAAAGTGTCTGTGTGATACTCAAGCTATTGAGATGTGTGACGAATTATTCAGAGTGACAAATTATCACACTTTTTTGAACAGTATCACAGTATCACAGTATGTCAGGG
>VWZO01001569.1:222254-292693 GCA_013396975.1 Bucco capensis | reverse complement strand
CCTGTTCCAATGGCTGACAACTCTTTCAGTAAAGAAATTCTTCCTAATATCTAACCTGAACCTCCCCTGGCACAATTTACATCCATTTCCCCTCATCCTATCACCACTAGAGAGAATAGACCAATTCCTGCCTCTCTACAACCTCCCTTCAGGTAGTTATAAAGAGAGATGAGGTCTCCCTTCAATCTCCTCTTTTCTAGGCTAAACAGGCCCAGATCCCTCACCCTTTCCTCATAAGACTTATGTTCTAAGCCCTTTACCAGCTTGGTAGCCTGCCTCTGTACCCTCTCCAGCACCTCAATGTCCCTCTTGTAGTGAAGGGCCCAAAACCGGACACAGTACTCGAGGTGAAGCCTCACCAAAGCTGAGTAAAGGGGCATGATCACCTCCCTGCTCCTGCTGACAACACTGTTCCTGATACAGGCCAGGATGCCATTGGCCTTCCTGCTCCTGTTCATTTCTTGGACTTTTTTTTATTTATTAGTGTAGATGTAGTCTGAGTGGGGAAAAGGATGAGAGGAACTGTACAGAAACTTACTCTGGGAAGAGCAATGGGAAACAGGAGCCTGGGAGAGCTCTGTGAGATTGTCTGAATCAGTCCTGGACTCTTCTTGCTTCCTGAGCTTTGCAGCAAGCAAGCTATCTTGTGCTCTTTACACTTTAAAACTCCACATCCTTTGAAGTAGACTAATATGACTTAATTTACCTAGTTAGTGGATGCTACTGTTTCCAGAGTGAACTAAATTACAGGAAATGATCTGTTTTTCTTTCTGGAGGTAACAACAATTAACCTTAAGGATTATAAAGTCCAAGGCCTACTCTAAGCAAGAAGGAGCTGTGATTTTCACTGACTGCCTCTGTGAGAAGTGACCGCTTGACTCTCAAGTGTGATGCATTCAGAGACTCAAGTCAGAAGTCAAATTAGCTCAAGAAATGTGAAAAGATAAAATTAGAAGTTTGTCAGATNGAGGCGGGCTACCAAGCTGGTAAAGGGCTTAGAGCATAAGCCTTATGAGGAAAGACTGAGGGATCTGGGCCTGTTTAGTCTGGAAAAGAGGAGACTGAGGGGAGACCTCATTGCTCTCTATAACTACCTGAGGGGAGGTTGTAGGGAGGCAGGAATTGGTCTGTTCTCCCTGGTAGAGAGTGATAGGACAAGGGGAAATGGATTGAAACTGCGCCAGGGGAGGTTCAGGTTAGATATTAGGAGGAATTTCTTTACTGAAAGGGTTGTCAGCCATTGGAACAGGCTGCCCAGGGAGGTGGTTGAGTCACCGTCCCTGGAGGTGTTTAAGAGACGGCTGGATGTTGTGTTGGGGAGCATCATTTAGTGGGGTGATAGGGCTAGGAAAAAGGCTGGACTTGATGATCTTCAAGGTCTCTTCCAGCTGTAACTGTTCTATGATTCTATGTATAATATATTCAAAATATATGGTCTAATGCTGAATAACACCTGACTAGAGCTTGTTCACTGACCTCACCAGATCACAGTCTCATATTATTGGACTCTAAAGACCCACATCTTCCAAATATGTGTATTCAGCCAAATACTTAATGGCATTAAATTCTAGGTAGATGCCTTTGAGATTTTTTTAATAATGTTCAGCTAGCCTCCAGGGAGAAATACTCTCCAAAAGGGAAGCTTAAAATAATGGAAAGAATTTAAGCTCCAAATGTAACAATCTGTTTTATTTTCTTTCACCTCACTGTCGTAATTGATGAAGTACATTTCCTAAATGCATTTGCAATCCCCACATATTTATTAAGTATATTCATTTAGTGTAATCCTCTGCAGCTGCTAGAAAACAGTACAGATCTTGCATTAGGCTGACCAAGGCATCACTGCTCATGAATGTTTAAGGACAAATCTTAAACATCTTTAAAGTAATATATAACTTGTAGCCATCATAGTTATATTCTTCTACAGGATTGCAACTGTAAAATGTTAAATCTTGGTATAAAACTGGCAGAAATTATTGTTTATTAATAACTATTTTTTCCTCTGTATTTCATAATTATTTGGGACATATGCTTAAAATGCTAGTCTGTCATAGCATAGCTGCCTACCAGTCTATTTTGACTACTATTTCTTCTGCAATGCTTCAGTTCTCCATGATTTCCCTTACATTATTTTCCTCTGGCTAAGTTGAAGATTTTATGTGTATGGAAGAACAAGGACTGCAAAATATAGTAAAATTGTGTATGCCAGACATATTTTCCAATCTTTTTATTTTGCTGATAGGTTTTATAATTTAATTCAGTATAATCATAAAAGTGGATGCACTCATTAGACATTACATTGTACTGATGTACTCTAATAAATTCGGAAATGCAATTACTTCTTTCCTGAAAAATAGTGTTCAAATATGATATTACAAAATTCCTTGTTTTACTGCCTGTTGTTTATTTCAAATAAATCTCCTTCATTTTCAAGGTAGTGTTCTTACATGGCATGATATTTTGCAATTTATTATATCATTTTGCTGATGCAAATCTCCCAGTGACAAACTCAGTGACAGGAACTGTTCTCTACTCTGATCTAATACCCACTCAAGTCCCTGAGAAATCCATCTAGAGTACACAGTGGACTTTGCATCACCTATATTCACCGGATAGACACTGTTCATAGCAATATATTGGGGAAGGGATAAGGATCAAAGCCCAGAGAACTATCTTAACTCACTCAGAACCTCTAGAGGTTTGGGCTATAGGAATCTATCAAAAGATGCAGAAGTTTGGATGGTTACTTAAAACTCTGAATCCAGAAGCCCACATACATAAGAGCAAAACAACCCTAGCTTTCTTTAAGCTGATTTTGACAAACAGCAGGTATGGGATGGAAAGAAAACCCAATTTTGATGACTTACCAACTTCTCCCCAAACATTTGAACAACCATTTATTCTTTTTCCCTCTGATATGATTATGCAAGGAGGGTAATGGTCAAAGGGCTTTCCCTGTAGACCTGGTCCTCTTTTTTTTTTTTTTTTTCTTTCCCATCCCCTTTCCCTAACAGAAAGGAAACCAGAGTTCACTTTCACAATCATCTCTTCTCCCTTTCACCTGAAGGATTTGCATGTCTGCTACTAAAATTTTCTCTCTGCCTCCAATATCTCTGTTCTCCTCCTTTCTTTCATGAATGCTGTTTTTCATGTGTTCACATTTCCCAAAAGTCATCCCTTTTTTACTCTCCCCTGACTGAAATGTATTTCAGTTCTAAGTTCTTTTTTTTTCTCTGGCTCACTGTGTATTATAGTTTTCTGCAGCATTAATGAGGCTGATGCTCCTGTCACACCCTCCGCAGCTGGACATAAAAGATCTGCTTGCATGGATGCCTGCCTTCCTTCCTCCTTTAGACTCTCAGACTAATACCTGGCATGGGCAGGCTAGACAAGACATAAAAGAACAGTCTCTGTCTTCAGTAGCCTCCTAGTCTTTTCATAAACAGAAGGTGGACGTTGCTATTTTAGCTAGGGTAGGTAAGCAGAGGAAAAAACAAATGCCTTCATGGGAAGTGCTGTCAGTCTCTACCATCTAGGCCCTCCACCTGGGTCACAACAACCCCATGCAATGCAACAGGTTTGGGCCAGAGTGGCTGGAAAGCTGCCCAGAGGAAAGGGACCTGGCAGTGCTGGTGGACAGCCAGCTGAACATGAGCAAGCAGTGTGCCTAGGTGTCCAAGAAAGCCTATAGCATCCTGGCTTGCATCTGGGAAGAGATGTACAGCTTTGAAAAGATAAACACAGCACAACCGCTGAAATTTTTCCTCTAGTAGCAGCTCCTGTGAAGAAGCCTAAGGATGGGTTTCAAAACCAGCACACATTTCCCTCCCATTTTAGGATACTGGCTAAAAGGACGATACACATAAAAGAAAGGAACCAACTTTATGGGTGGCATAATCAAAGGAAAGTAATTACTTCATGCAAAATAAGCAACAACTGGTAGCATGCTCTTTGAATATTTTCAGTCAGGACTCTGATCTGAAAACTAAAGATCAAATTGCCCATTCAAGAACACACTCATTTTGAGTTACATAAAATATTACATAATATGAAAAGCTTCCACTAGGTAATTACAAGTCTTTCCATTAAAAACCAGAAAAATTAAAGGACGACCTTGAATTACTATAGCCATTTCCATTAAATCTTACAAGTAAAAGTGAAAGGATTAATTTCTGTTCTTAGGTCATAATTTCTATCCACACATCCTACTAGTAGCAAGAATTATAATAAATGATAACAAACAATAATAGGAATGGATTCAGAGCTGTATTAAACCTTGCAAACCAAACCACCTTCGTAAGAGTTTTACTTTTACTGTTATTTGTGAAGACTGAAAGTACCTGTTCAAGGTCAGTAAGCTTTTTTATTAAGCAAAATGTTTTTAAGTAAGTGGTCTCAGAAGAACTACTTTTAGAGTATCTAATAACTAAATGCTTAGGGCAGCAAGATGAAAAAGTGATAATATTATGTCTACTAGCAGAACAGAATCCAAACATTTCTATACTCTTCTCAGCTGGAAAGGCTTTTAATCTGTAAGAAACAATAATTTTTTTTCTGTTGTTGGGCTACATCTGATATAAGATTATATTTTAATCATCTACGGTCTGCATACTGAAGAATTGGTCTGACATGGAGAAAAAAGTTTTTATTTATTTAACATGATCCAACAACATCTATCATTGTATGTCTAGGATAAAAAATTCCTACAATGTATTTCAAGATAATTGGAGATCCAAGCAATTGCAAGTAAAAGCATCTGGCAAATAATGGAAGCAAACGCCCCAGTATGTCCTGGTTTGAGTTAGAACAGAAATAATTGTGTTCAGTGACTTTACTTTTTAGCTAAGTCTCTCCTAATTAACTATACTTTCTGAAGTTGGCAGATCAAGGTCACGGCTAAATCTTGTGTACCACACTAGATGTGCTAGGTAAAAGGCTGCACCTGTGGGAAGAAGCAGTTCATGTGACCCTAAACTGACCAAAGAGATATTCCATTCCATCTATGTTATATTCTCAATAATGCTCAGGGATCATAAGGGTCAAGCTCTCTTCTTCAATGGTCATTGTCCAACGAAAGCTCTATTCTCCTGCTTTTGATGCTGACCCATGTGTTCCTGAATCCAGTTCCAGAATCCAACTCCTCAATCCAGTTCCTGTCTGCTGCTGAGTCTAGTCTGGGACTTCTCCAGTGCTTGTCACACAGCATTAGGGGTAACAGTGATGTAACAGCCATCAGGGCAGTTGTATTTTGTATTGGTTTTGTATATATCTGTATACATTTCATTTTCTTGTTATTGTTTTCATTAAAGGAGTTTTAGTTTTCTTTTCCAAACCATAAGTCTCTCTCCCTTATTCTCTTTGACTCTTCCCTTTTGGGAGAGTCTGTCTCTTGTTTAGTGGCCAGTTGAGCCCTGACCCTTGTCACAGTGTTCCTCCATGTGATGAAACAGTGGGTTTTTTAATCTATTTCACCCTTTTATTGGCTAAGTGAAACAAACAGGCATTATAGACAAATGCAAACTTTCACTCTGAGACATCAGATTTAGTGATTTGAAGAGGTGAATTGAAGGAGAAACAACTTTACGACTGTAAATGTTGCACTACGGAAAAAATTCCTCAGTCTAAGCAATGGAGACTTTTCCTTGTGAATCTGGACCCACTGCATCTTGTGGACTAGAAATATAACTATTCCATTTACCACGTCCTCTGGAGCAAACAATGATAAATTCTGCTCCTGCTGCACTTTGCAAATCAACTCTAAAGTAAAGCCTAATTAGAAGCACACTGTAACAGTCAATTCTGAATATGATTTAAACTCTGTGTTACACTGAGAGCTAAAAAGACTTAAACAAGCAACATGCCAGCTGCAAATCAAGGAGTACTTTTCTTCTTACTAAAAGATTTTATTTATTTGCTCTCATTTAATAATGTCCAAAGCACACTGCTAAGGCAGACTGTTTTTTATATGAAATACTACAAAGCTAATTTTAAAATGTTCTAGAAATATGCTCCCCTTTACTGACCTGAGCAATAGCTCAAGGTTTTTCTGATTGCTTTGGTCAGGAGAAGAAATCAATGGAAGAGCTGTCTGCTTTTAGACATAATCCTCAATGTGTCCTGTATTACCTCGAATTGTTTCTCTCACAGAGGTACTTGAAAACAGACTCAGAAAAAGAAAGGAGAGTAGGTAGCAGAACAGCATGCCTCAAAGAATATAATACTGGTAAGCAGCCCTTCTACCTTCCCCATTTGTTTCTGCATATACAATATATTCACTTCAGTAACTTTCTTCACTGCATGAAAAAAGAGAAGGTCAAAACATGACATCATAAGAGGCAGAGGTGAGATCTTCTGTTTCACATTTTCACGTGTATTAATCCTGCAGTCAGCTGGGCTGTTGAATGGGAAGAGGGCTGGTTTGCAGCATATTTTAACTTACTTGGGTGATCATGTTCCTCTTGACTGAGAACAGTGACAGAGTTACAGACTACTGACAGGGTTGGCAAGAAAAGTGAGGATAAGATGGGGGTCTGTCTCTTCACTGTCAGCTGATAAATTATGAGTAACCCATCCTGTAGAACTGATGAAATATGGTTTTTGCTCAGGTCATAGCACTGAAGTTGGCTAGTCCTTCAAAGGCATTGTCTCATGGAGATGAGCAGAATCTCTGCATGGCGATAACTGCAGTTGCAAACCTGCTCACTGCATTTGGGTCAGCTGCATTTAATGTTGTCTATAGGAGCACATCAAGAGCTAGGAATGGGCCAGCCACTAAATGACTGACATTCTCTATTAACTACTCTCCCTTCCCAAAAGGAAAGAGAAAGGGAATAAGGGAGAGAGACTTATGGATTGGAAAAGAAAATTAAAACTCCTTTAATGAAACAATAAATGAAATATATAAAAATATATACAAAACCAGTAGTTTGAACCCAATCCCCCTGATGGCAACTAGTCATCGTCACCACTGATGCTGTTGCAGAAGTCCTAGACTGGACTTAGCAGCAGATGGGAACTAGATTCAGGAGTTGGATTCTCAAACTGGATTCAGGAACACATGAAATGGGATCTAAAGCAGAAGGGACAGGCAGATGTCAGCCATCGAAGAAGAAGCTGACCCTCATGATCCCTCAGTTTTATACTGAATATAACATAGATAGGATGGAATACCTTGTTGGTCACTTCAGGGTCTCATGAATTGTTTACTCCTCTCCACAGGTGCAGCCTTTTACCTTGCACCTCCAGTGTGGTACACAAGATTTAACAGTGACTTTGGTCTGCATACCAATCACATTATCACTACTAGAAGCAGACACCATCTGTGACAACATGCTGCCAACCTCAGGAAGTGCAGTTAATTAGAAGAGACTTAGCTAAAACTAAAGTCACTGAACAAAATTAGTTCTAACTCAAACCAGTAAAGAGCACCAGAAAGACAGAAATGGTATCCATAAGCAGAGTATTCACTTCCTTTTGTAGAAGACTTCTGAAGTAAAAAAAAAAAATATATAACTAGCAACCATATTCAGAGATAATCAAGATCTGACTGGATTACAACTCTCAATGTCAAAAGACAGCAAGTTCAATAACTGCATGCAAATGCTTCTTTCCTTCATTACTAAAGAAGACATGACTTTTTACACTAAATTTTTCCAAAATAGGAAAAAACTTTCTGGCCATGGAAAGGCATTTGTAACATGGCCAACTCTTCTGTCTGATATGAAAAACTATCAAAACAGACAAAATTCAGGGGAGTCAAATCTCAAATATTGCCAGACTAATGGGTAAACAAACAGCATATTCAGGGCTCCTGTAAGATGGTTCCACAATAACTAGTTCCCAGTCAACAACAGAATTTCTGTGCTGGCAGTGTTGCTGTGTTGTCTATCTACCTTTTTGGATCAGTGTTTGTTCAAGACCTTTGTGCTTCACGTACATGGGGTCACTGAACTTTCCTTTTTACTTTAAGTTATACATAGTATATTCTTGTAGCTTACTTTCACACATATCCTAAATAATTCATATTCTAACCAAGCTATCCCAACACTTCCTTACCCCAGATAATTGAGTGTTGAAGGTATCAAGAAAATGGTAACACGGAAATTAAAGTACACTGACTTCTCTGTACACTACTAAGGTTAAACACCTGATCATAATGATGCTCAATAACATACGCTGAAAAGAACTACTAACTCACCTAACCACCTTATGTGGATTGCTTCCAGATCCATTAAGCCCCCAGTAGAAGGCAGGAACTGATAATAAATACAGGACTTGATAATAAATACAGAACAAGAATGAACAGGGAACCTCAGACAGGCAATCAACTTAGATTAATTTTACTTGTGGTATCTGTGATTCCATAAGTGGAAATCACAGCATGGTAATATGGGATCTCAGGATCTCACCCCAGCCATGTAATACATCAGCTCTGTTTTCCCCTCCCACACTATGTGTCATGGCTCCTGTGATTACAGACTGTGAAGGACTAGGGCTGGACCCACCACTAATCCAGTGACAGGACACTCTCTATTACCCCCTCTCCTTTCTTACCCCAGGAAGGCAAAGGGAATAGAAGAGAGAGGGAGACTTGTGAATTGGAAAAAGCAAACTAAACCTACTTTAATATAGAATTATAGAATCATAGAATCGTTTGGGTTGGAAGGGACCTCTGGAGGTCATCTAGTCCAACCCTTCTGCAGTGGGCACAGACATCCACAACTACATCAGGTTGCTAAGAGCCCTGGCAAGCCTCACCTTGAATGCCTCCAGGGATGGGGCCTCAACCACCTCCCAGGTCAACCTGTTCCAGTATTCCACCACCCTCGTGGTAAGGAACTTTTTCCTAATATCAATTTTAAATCTACTCTTCTCTAATTTAAAACCATTGCCCCTTGTCCTTTCACTACAGGCCTTTGCAAACAGGCCCTTTCCAGCTTTCTTGTAAGTTCCTTTTAGGTATTGNTGCCGCTGTCAATATCATTTATAAAAATATTAAACAGTATAAGCCCCAGCATGGAGCCCTGAGGGACACCACTTGTCACTGATCTGCAGCTGGACTTCGAGCCATTGACCACTACCCTCTGGATGCGACCAACCAGGCAGTTCTTTATCCAGTGAACAGTCCACCCATCAAATCCATAGCTCTCTAACTTGGCCAGTAGAATGTTGTGGGGGACTGTGTCAAAGGCCCTTGCAGATATTCAGATAGATTACATCCACAGGTCGTCCCTTGTCCACTGAGGTAGTCACACTATCATGGAAAGCCACTAGGTTCATCAAACAGGATCTGCCCTTAGTGAAGCCATGCTGGCTGTCCCTGGTCTCCATCCTTCACAATAAAATGAAATATATACAAAACCAGTACTGAACCCAAACCCTTTTGATGGCAACTCTGTCACCATCACCACTGATACTGTGCAGGACTCAGTAGCAGACAGGAACCAGGCTCGGGGCAGAGCTGGGTCCTGGAACTGGATTCAGTTACTCTTGGAGTGGGATCAAAGGGAGAAGAGACAGAGCCCTCTTCAGATGTTGGCCACCAAAGAAGAGAGTAGAGGGAAGGAAGAAGGAACTCAGCCTTACACTGAATATGACGTATATGGAATGGAATACCTAGTTGGTCACTTTAGGGTCACCTGAACTGACTGCTTCTCCCTGCAAGTGCAGCCTTTTACTCTGAAACCCAAACATGGTATATATGATTTAGTAGCGATCTTGGTCTGCAAATCAGTCACTGGTAGTAAATCTAAACATTAGGTCTTATCACTGCTAGAAGCAGGCCCTGTCTGTGAAAACACGCTGTTAGTTTCAGAAAGTGCAGTTACTTAGAGGAACTTTAGCTAAAATGTAAAACTACTGAACAGAATAGTTCTAACTCAAACCAGGAGATAGACCTTCTGGCAAGATTAGGAACAAGATTTCTTCTGCGATGAATATTCAGAGGTTCCCATGTCAAGATCTTTCACTACAAGTTACAGTGAACACTGACAGCAGACATCCTAAGCACACGGGCATGTCTCTTTGTTCTGACTGACTGCACTGAAAATCACTGAGTGCACTGAGAAGGTGCTAGCCATTCAAACAAGTAACGTATATATTGCACAGCAATAACATGGAGAAAGATAATCAGCTGTGTTTTAGAGCACTGCCATTGCCACTAGAGATGGTCTGAGTTGGTGCTACATGATTTGCAGAGCTGAAAATCTAAGTGAGAAAAAATACTGCGCCTCTCAGGGAAACATGGACGTAAAAGAAAAACTTGTTTAAATTGATAACATTCACAGACATGTGTACATACACATGCATACCTAAAACAAGGCTAAATTAGAGTAACTGTCAGCTACTGCTGCTGAACAGATATTGACTAGGAAGTTTCCATTTCAGCTGATGCCTCACTTTCCTTGCAGTATTATCTGTGTTACTTTCTCACTGAAAGCAGCAAAATATTTACTTCCATCCAAGCACTGAAAAATGAATGCAGTTATTTGGCATTGAGTCAAATAGGAGCAGGCAAATTGATATAAATCACCAACTCAAGGAGATGAATCTTGAACTCTTAGCTACCCCAGAAGACATTCCCCCCTCCCTTCCACACAGGTAACTGGGCTACTTCAGTCTTTTATTGGATTTGCCTGAACAGGCTCCACTTACAAAACTCATCTTGTTCTTCCTCTCCAAAGATAAAAGGCACTCTGTCCTGGCAACTTAGTTTTGAGGCAGTAGAATAAGCTCTAATGAGGAATGTATTAGGTGCAACTAATGCTTTAAAGAGACAAAATGTAAATACAGTGAATCTGATTAATTACAGGAGTTGGGGGGAGTTTTAATGTGCCCTTTGGCATAAAACACATTCAGTTAAACTGAAAATTCAATGTGAACATTTCTTTTCCCTTTGACAGAAGCATCCAGGTGTGGCACAGCAATTAGTTCCACTACTGTAGCTGTGTGGCCAAAAGGTGCCTGAACATGGATATCTAGACAATGACTTACTTTTTCCCCCTCTCACGTCTTTTGCACTTCTAAAATTCTGTTACGTTCCATGCAATTTGGTTGCTTTGTTAATTAATATGCTAAAATTGACTGACCTTCAGAGAAGGTCACAAGTTTCTCCAAGCTACCACTGATGGCTTCTTTATACAAGGAAAAGACATTAAGGAGATCACACAATTGAATATTCAGATTATATGAGAATTGAAATATTCAAAATGAAGTCTGTCACTTGCAGTTGACCTAATGTTCTGAAGCTAGAAGGGTTTTTATATCTGTATTTAATTTCAAACATGAGAATAATCCCATCATAATATGAAATACAGTGCAGGAATAGCGATTGTTGTGTCACTGTTATGGGGTACATAAAAACAGGAACTTTTTTGCATTCCCCCCTTTCATACCCCTTATCTTTGAACTGCAGAGAGGGCATCGGAACTCTTCACCGCGCAGCTGGGGGGCGGTTGCCCCTTCCTTCAGTGGATTGGCACTAAGATAGCACAGGACTGCCCCTTCCCTGGATGGACCACACTACAGAGGGAAGCTAGGGCCCCACAGCTTCCTGGCACGGTGGGGGGGCAGGGGGTTGGCTACAGGGGCAGCAGCAGTGGAAACATCCCAGCACAAAGGCAACGCACCCTGGCTGTGGGAGTCCCAGCCCTGGTGCCAGCCCTGCCAGCCTGCCCTGCCACCCCTGAGTGGCACATTGCAGCAGCAGCTGTAGAGGCAGTGAACCAGCGGCATGCAGCGAAGACGCAGAGAAACCGGCGGCGTGGAGAGGCAACGCAGCCCCAACACAACAGGACGGGAGACAAGTGGCGCACCAGGAAGTACATCACAGCAAAAAGAACTCTGGGAATCTCAGAGCATCTCATGGGATCTTGCTCTCTTTTGTTGGGAACGCCACAAGGAGCATCCTCCATATACTGGCTGGGAGAAGACAAGAGCGAGTGGCTGGGGTTCCTCTCTCTTCATCCACCATCCAACTCCATCCACCACTCTTGTTTTCCTCTACTTGCCATCCCAGCTCACCTCATCTTCTTTTTACCCAACTGGACTATATTTTGCAGGTTTATTGCGGGTGGGGCAGACAAACTGCATTTTGCAGTGGAGGGAGCTGGGAAGTTCACCAATTTTGTACTTGACTGTTTTCTTTGTTAAAGTGATTCTTTGCCACTTCTGTCCTGGGTGTGTGTGTGATTTATTCCTTCCTTTTCTGTGGGAGGAGGGAGACTTATTTGGGTTTCCCCCAAAACTGTCCTCCAAATTAGGACAGTCACATAGCATGGGTTATGAAAAAAAGATGGTGGTTTTTTTCCTACTAGGGCAAGCATGGGCAAATTATAACATACATAATTTCACATTTTATGTTAAATAATAATCTTCATTATAGAAGAATCTGCTTTTTTGTAACATATAAAATGGCAACTGCCCCTGTTACATCTCAGGAATACGTATCTGTTTACAGTTTCTACCAGCTGGAAATTCTCATCAGGTGATTAACAAGCCATCAACATGGCACAGAAGTCATTGCTAAAACATGATATTGTGATTTTTTTGGTAAACTTGTCTCTGTCTTTTGGCTATAGAAAGCATCAGGAATGTTAGACTGCCACCTAAGAAGCTTGAAAGCACAACTTTTTCTGCTTGTCAGAGCTGGGACCAGCCAGAAGAACTCAGTCCATTCTAAACAGTTTATTTTCTGCATTTTGAAGTACTCAACAAAAGAAACCTGAAGGCAAGCTACTGCTCTTGGCTGACTCAGCTTTGACATGTAAGCACACCTGAGAGATACAATACAGCTCATCCATATGCCTGTACCCATGACTTAAATATATAACTGCACATCTACAAATTGAGATTACCTTAATTAAATACCCTAATACCTATACTAGTAAAATAAAATATGTATTATGGAAAATAATTTTAAAATTAGATAAACAATACTCTAAACCCATTCAAACTCTCAGAATGGAATTTTAAGACTGTAAATGTGGATTTATGGAGGGATTAAAAAAAGATGAGTCTCATCAGCACTCACCATTCAGCCACTTGGAGTTGTACTGGGCAGTGCGGAGAGGAGGAAGGGCCCCTAGGCTGCGATAAATAGCAGGATCCCTTCCTGGAAAATCCATGGCCGTAGCAGCATATAATTCCCCACTAGAAGTGAGAAGAGCTGTGGAGTTGTGCTGAGGACTGTAAGGACAACGAGCCATGCCACTGATTTGATCGTGTATCTCTGTCAAGTTACTTAACTGTAAAAGAGTGAGAAAAAGTGATTACAATGACCTGAAAGTTATCATTTCATCCAAGCTGCATCAATCCAGGCAAAACTCTTCCATAAACACCAGTCATCTGCTTTGGTATTGTACAACAGTAATGAGTTGAGCTTTAAATTAATTTCAAACTGTCTCAAATAGAAAGTTTTACTGTAATGTTGTCTGATCTTGCTTCTGTCACTTTGGTACATAAAACATACAAGTTAATCATTAGGTACCATGCCTAAAATGTTTTATATTAGAAGTGACTCAAAAATTAATTATATCTAGAGATTGTTACTATATAAAAGAAAAACAGATCTGATTGCCAGAATCAACTAAGGTATTCACGGTAACAAATGGCCAGACAATGAAAAAACAAAATCTCTGTGTTTTGTTGGTGTGTTCTAGGAAAGAACCTCACATGATAAATGAGATTAAATAAGAAGCTTTCCAGATCAGCAGAACTATCTTGCTGATTTAGTAGCCCTAATACTTTCAGCTATAAACCACAGTATGATGTTAATATGTGTTTTGAAAATAAAGGAACAATAGGTTTAAATAAAATAAATGTTCCAAGGAGTTTTTTGGTGATACAGCTATTATTTTTATTTAAATGGCTCTCACATCCTGAAATAAATAGCCACCTTAGTCCAAACAGTGGCATTTTGATTTTTATTATGACTGTTACTGATCCTCAATGGACTCCCTTTGATACACATGAATTGCAACTAGGTTTTCCTTCAGAAACAGAATGACAGATTTTTTTTTAACCAGTATTTCTCATTCCTATCAGTCAGAAATCACTAATACAGGCACTCTCATCTACTCACACACAGTATCCAGCTATCCAACTACATTTTACAACTAGACCACTTGATGCCAACACTGGGTCAGGCAGACTGTCGGGTCAGGGTCTCACCTGTTAACGTGATACAACCAAACTTGGTAGAGCGGCAAAAGTCTTAGAAATACCTAAGGTTCATGAAAACTGGCACACGGGAGGAAGTGAGCTGCTCATAGCTGTGCTCTCTCCCACAGCTTAAGAAAAGACTGCAAAAGCAGGTCATTGGTTAACTCTCCTCTTCGGCTTGCCAGTAGCCAAATCAACCTTTTACAGATGGGCTCACTCATCAATATGTCAGTAGCCTGGACTCAAGCACAGCATGCTCTGCTTCTTAGCCTGCTGGCTCAGAACAGATACTCGAGCTGGTGAGGTGAAATGTTTAGCTCATACCGTTCGATTGGTGCAGATAGGAGTGAAGGCGTTGGTTCCACAGGTAAAGAGATGGTTGCCTCCAACAAGAAGCACTCGAATGTAGTTCTGGCATTCTTCCTGTCATGCAGAAATGAAAGACTGTATTGCAGAAATGAAAGACTATATTCAGCGATACTTTAAAGGATAAGGGACACTAATCATGATTTGCTTGCTGTGGTTATATTCCACACATAAAAATTTAGGGGAACAAGGTTTGAGCATACCTGATGTGTTAGCAATCTTGCTACAATAGATTTCCTAACCACAACACAAGCATCCATCGATCTCTGTGAGAAATTCTTAACAGGATAACAAAAAAATCTCTTCAGTACTGAAGATGTCTTCTAAGTGTGTATTTCAAATATTTAGCTAAAACTCTGAAGTGATAGATGCTGACTTAAATAACACACTGCTGTTTCAACAGATCAGATGCTGTTTTTGAAGACAGATGAGGCCAAGAGAGGAAGTTGGGAGGAAAACAGAAGAAAGACTAGGTTGTCAGTAACACGAGTATGTTGAAACCAGTACAAATAAAATTCTTGAGATGTTCAGATGCAGATTGGGCACTATGAGTTTCATAATTTGCACAATAGGTTTTATTAGAAGTATTCACATTTCTGTTAATTTGAAATTACTTGAGAAATTTCATTACCTCAATGCATTCCTCACCCCCTGAGGAATAATTTTACATTTTTAACCCACTAGGATGTGAAAGCTTTGTGATGTTCATTTCTCTCATTTCAGAAGCTAGAAACCAATAGAAATTTCTACTGTTTATTCAGACAGGAAGACTTCTGCAATACTAAAAATCTCACAGAAGTGTATGTAGGAAAGATTCAAACACTCCTGCAAAAACCGAGGTCCCTATCTAATAAAATGAATAAAATCAACAGTATGCTTGGAGAAAAGAGCCTCCTGTAACCTTCCATTCCAATACTCTCTAGCATTCTTTCACAAGATAGTCTCATGTAAAGCACTAAAACAAAATGTGAAAATACAGTTATGTAATCCTAAAACATATTAAGTGGAATCATGTAAATAAATCCATGTAAGAGTAATGGTGCAAAATTCCCATTATATGGCCTACATTGATATTAAATATATTGCTTGTTTATCTTGAAAATAAGACTTTCATCCTGGAAAACAAGAAATATAAACCTCAATAAATTGAACAGGCACAAAATAAGACTGCAACAGAAGATGGGCAAAATATACTAAAGATCTTGGCAAAAACTCTCAGAATGTATTATCTATACCTTTCCTCACACAAAACAACAGCACCACACTGTGTTATTTAACCATGGTATTTAACACAGTAATTTATTCTTTGGGCTGTTTCCATCCTGCCCTTTGCAGCAAGCCACGGAATGTAAGTGTAGGAAAAATAAGTGGGTACTGACATTACAACTCATCCAACCTCTCCTCTTCATATTCCAAAGGTCCTTGAAATAGTGCTATTGCCAAATTACTTGCACACTGCTCACCCACTCTTTCTGTTCAAAAATAATGTTAATTTTTTTAACTCTGGCATTCTTGGGATTCACAAGATTCTCGTCCATAATGTTCCCAAGTTCTGTGCCAAGTTCACAACAATCCATACTAAAACAAGGCAAATAAGATATCTCAAATATATCAAATTTTTGTTGGGTACATAGTACAACAAAACCAGAACTGAAAGAACAGCTTTTACAATTGGCTATTTTCCTCACATAACAGATCCAGACTAATACAAAACAAATTTAAAAATATTAGCCATGAATAAAAAACTCACCACTCAAAAACATATTGAAAAAGGACTCAATTACTCATTAAATTGTTCAGAGTCATTTTTCTAGCTCTGGAGTCAAGCTCAGCCAGTCCACATTTTAGATGTGTAAAACAAAGATGTGTGTTACAGAAGTGGCATTGGTGAATGCAAAGGACTTCAAAACTGAAGTTTTTTTAGTTTGGATGGTGGTGGAAACTTTGGTGGCCATCTTTTTCTCCTTTTCATCTTGACCTTTATATACTTTGCTATTCCTCTATAAGAATATCTCTGAAAGAAAGAAATTCATTTAGCAAGGACTTTGTACTTTTAGAACAGCATACCTGAAACAAAATTTAAGTGCTAGGCTTGCTTGCCACTGAAGTTTGAGATCAACCTGACAGTTATGGTTATATGTGTGCAGCAATGTTTCTTGTACAGGCTAACATTCTAAACACACCTGTGTTTAATTTTTTTAATACTTTTATTGAAAATTCGGATGCTAACACACACAGCCATCAGAATCTTCAGTAAGAAAGGGATAAGAGACTTCAACTATATATAGTCTTTTTAATCTCTCTTTGGTTTACTGTATTTTTACCATGTGTATTTATATTCTTCCTTTATGACAGTCCCTACCACAAGTGCCAGTCTGAACAGCCAAATTTATTCTCTTAACCATGTGTGGTGTTTAGACTTCTAAATGCTAACGCATGCTGGCCACAGGGACATTATTTTGTCTGGCTCACTCCTGGAGCAACTAGTTATTTTAGGCAACAGCTAAAATTGCTGGATAAATGTCTGAAGTCTCAGTAGCAATCACTGGCCTTCAAAAGTCATCTGCATTACACTGTCAAATGTGACAGACGTCCCTATAGATTTTCCCCTTCAGCTCTTTTCCTTATTGGCTCCTAAAGCATAAACCTCGGAACAGTAAGTACTGCTAACAGCTAGAGGCAAAAATTCTGTGCAGCTTCCTCCTTTAGAACAATTTGGAAAAAAAAAAAAAAAAGCCATGTTTAACTGACCATTATCTCAAAACTACTAGAGTTGCTTTAGGGTTCAAAGCTATCTTCTGGTTTCACAGCACTCCATCAGCAAACCAACTTTTAGTTTCACCGCCCAAACGCATTGCCCCAGTGCTACTCTGTGGGCAACAAAGCTTCAAGAGAAACCAGGGTTAGAATGAGTAACTTAGAGCAATCCTTGTAATCCTCATCTCTTCCTCATCACAGCCTGGGCTGGCCTTGCATATTTTGTCTTCAGTATTTCCTATCCCATCCCTATAGTCACACATGTGTCTGGCCTGAGATCTGAAGTCGCTCTGAAAAATGTTATAGAAATGCAGCGCCTAGCAACTCTTCAATTTGGGCTGGATCTATTTATACAACAAGCAAGGAAGCAGTCTTTCTGGTAACAGTAACTGGAATTGTATTGCTCAGGGGATTTCCTCTGGAAACGGACAACTCACTGTAGCACTGGAGTGAAATACTTCTGATAATTCTCAAATTTTTCCAAGGGAAGGGTTTTGTGGTTTGACTAGGAAGATAATCATGCCTCAGATCAGGTCATCTGCATCCATAAGTCCTCCTTATACAGAGAGTATAGTGACCTTCTTTTAGTCTTTCACTTAAGGCAATAAAAGATAAACATCATTACACTATCTTCCTCTGGCCTTAAATTTATCCTTCAATTTTAACCTCGATCACACCAGTGAAAGCAAAAGTGGCATGAAAAGTTCAAAAAGACAGTTGTCATTTCATCTGGGTAGGTTACCTCAGTCACTATCTCTTCATTCTCCAGCAATTCAGGCTTTTTCAAGTAAAATCTAATCCATGTATTTTCTTTAGTTATTAATACTATCTATATAACTAGCAAATCCAGCGCCTTAGTAGTAAGTGACTAGTAACTCAAATACACATTTCCCACACTCAGATGGAAAGAAAGGGAAAGAATAAGCTCAAAGAAGGTGACAGCATTCTTAATGCCTTTTCTGATTACTCTAAACTCTTTTCTACAGTGAAAGATGTTCCTCCATAAAGAAAATCACCTTCCATGCATGAAGCTTTACACTGCACATACATTGCACTTGCTTTTTTCTCCAAGTAATTCTGTCTTTTCCTCTCCTCCTGGTATAACATGGCCCTCTGCTTCTGAAATGAGGCCATTCTTCCTTTAATCTTCTTTAATCTCCAACAGAAATGGATAGACCGAAGGCGCACTGCAATACTATTTTCCAGCACTTGATAAAAAAAGCTGGAAATGAACTGTTTAATGGGAGAAGTTAAAAAAAAGGCAGTGATTAGATAACTAAACAGAAGAGGCTCTTCCTCTACTAGATGTTAGGAAGCATTTGGAATAAATTTTTGAAGCTTTTTTTTTTTTGAGTTTTGCACATCAGTAACGTATTGTGACGTGTTCTACTGAATGTGGGTCCTGAGAACAAGTGTGCTCTTCTATAGTTATTGCTCTTGGATGTGTTTTCCCTTTATGCTTTAACTCAATCAACTTTAATCATTAAACAGTATAACAATTACAGACATAGACTACAAGCATTTCTAACTGATTTTACAATTACTTTCATAACTAGCTTTGGCTTAGGACAACCACTAAAGAACACAGCAGTCATACAGTTTCCCACTTAGCATTGCACAAGAAATCCTAGTTGGCTGGATAAGAAATTGGTTATGAATACTAAAAATGTATCAAGTCTCATGTCTAAAAAGTCAGTGAAATTCATATTATTTTCTTCATAGTGCCAGTAGGTATGAAATATAAATGTCCTTAAAATTGCATCTAATACACAGGGAAAGAAATTGAGGTTTTTACAAAGTAATTACACAGTTACTCAGGATTTACAGCACTGAAAATGAAGCGAGAATACAGCCCATTACATAGGATATGTTGTAGAATCAAAACAGTAAATTGTTGGAAACTAAGATTCTTGAAACATTTCTAGAAACAAATATGTGACTGTAACTCTCATCTGTCACTTCCTATACTGGTTTTTATTCCTTTGCTTATACATCAATGTCAGACTCCATTCCTACCAGTCTTTTTGGAAAGGGAGGCAGTAAAAATGTAAAAGGTAGAGATTTATACACTGAATTACACCTGCTATTAACATATAAATTCTATTAAAGCAGAACATCTGTCTCATGCTTACCTTTGATTTGCCTTTACTGTAACAGGCTCTTTTAGTAGCTTCATCACACTGCCATTCCACTGCCTGCAACCAACAGGAATTAGTTAGAAATGCAGGGAACACATAAGTATAAACCTCAGAGCTATCTAAGCCCATGCTTGAGATATGTGCTTCAGGCATATTGATGATTTGCTGTGGGTGATTCTATCCATAATCACAAGTTTTTCCTCCTTAGAAACAGTTTTGCTGTGAGGCTGATTCTCTCTCCCCAGCAGAGCTGGGCTGCATCACCACAGCATATGAGGTCTGCTCTGCTGAGAGACCTTGTGCTGAAGGAAAATGTGCCCTGCTGCTGTTTTCACAGTATTTATCTCAAGCATCAAATGGAGATTTTAAGTTTCTCAAGGTATGACTGCAGTACTAATCAGAAACATCCACTGAGAGAAAGAAGCAATGAGCAGACACACACAAGACAAGAGTGAAATAGAGCATTGCGAAGCAGAAGCAATCTGTCCTCGTCTTTGAGCCGTCTCTCTGCTTCAACAGATTTATGTCAGGACTGTAACATAGTCTGCATTACTACAGTTTCACTGCATGACTTAACTCCAATTATTTCCATATTTAACATTCAACAGCTGTGACTTAGGAACTCTATTGTTCAGTGGAGCAGGTGTTTATGTGCCAATACATGTATGTATTTGAATGCCTATCCATGCTCTGTAGTCAGAGTGCATTTAAATCACTGCATTCTTTTGCCTTTACAGTGCACATCCATGTATTCTTTAGATAAAAATGCCCCAAAGCACTATATGTTCTATCAGGAAGAACTGAGATGTCTAAACTTACCACTGCTGCTTAATTATTGAAACTGCAGATTTTTCATTTATTTAACAGGAAATAATGAAAGACCATTCATTCAGATTTAATATAGGTAATTTTTTGTATCTGCCTTTTAATGGAGACTATATTAATAGCAAGTAGACTCTATAATGAATAAAAATAATAGGGTGGCTGCCTATTTAAACTAAAGGGGAAACGGCTTTCAGAGTATATTATGCAGTACTCTTTGATTTGTGTTTCAACAAGCCCAGAATGAGCTTTTTCATTTCACTGGAAAAAGAAAAAGACTTATAAAAACTAATGCTCCTACCTCTCTTTCTCCTTCAAACCTTGTCATTTATGGTGTTTGCTTTTGCAGATGAACAGTATATTGAAGAATACACTGAAAAATTATGGAAGAATCCGGTGATGAATGAGCCTAATGTTTATAACAGCCTGTATCTAGAAGCATGAAAGAGATCTCATACTGAGTTAGATATAAAAGCAGTAATGTGTTAGACAAAAAAAAAAAAAAAGCAATGACTTAACTCTTTTGACTCTTTAATGCAAAAGGCAATTTACATCCATAACTGAGGTCACAGTACAAAAGACTGCTCTTGGATGACCACTCTAAGTTCCTTATCAATTCACTATGACACCCTGAACCTATATGTTATATGGCACTAGATATAAGTATCTGATACTGAGTATATTAGCTCTAAACAACACAAAAAATTTCGGATGCCTGGAGAAACACAAGAGTTACCAGTAGGAGGTCAGAGTAGAAAGATACAATGGAATATAGGTGCTTAAAAGGAAGGTTTGAAGTAAAGTTCTCACTAAAACTGAACTGAGAATATACCAAGCATGAACAGCAGGAAGTAAGAAGGCAGAAAGACTGGATTAAAGATAAAATGTTTATCAATAAATTGGTGACAAAAATAGCCAACTATCAATTGGCTCCAAGTCCACAGTAAAAGGCTTATTTGAAGGAGGAAGATGTGAAACGCAAAAAATTACACCATGTCACAAATCAAGCAAATTAAGTACATTTCCCAGGCACTGAAAGTTTTGGAAAAAAAAAAGAAAATACTTTGGAGATGGGAAATTCAGAAGCCAAAGTGATAGCTCTTCAAGCTTTCCATGAAATATGAAAAAAGCATCACTACATCTCTGCAAGCAGGTCATGGTTGGAGAATCTGGGAACTCCAAGCACATAATAATGCAAACAAAATTTAGGGCAATTAAGGTAGAAGCTTATTAACTCTGATCTTAGTGAGAGAACACTGAGACAGCATCTTCCCTTCTGCTTCCCTTCTGCTCCCCTGTCCTCGGTCAAGTGATCACAGAGATCCAGTCTATACACTGTTTCAGAAAAAGAGAAAGCGGTGAAGAAAAACAATCACTTCAGTGTTAGCAAAACCAGGTATCCATCCCTAGAGGGACTCCTTAAGGAGTGTGCTAACTGCCATACTTCTAACAAGGAATCAAACATTAAATAACATGACGATATAGAGATATAGCTCTTGATGGAGCCTGTAGGAGTGTCACATCCAGTATTACCTTAGCTCAGAAGTAATTAGTTGGAAATAATAACTGTCAGCTTTTAGTTAAATGTTCTTTTAATCTGGACAAACATCTTAGCTAGACCTCTCAAATATTAATAATTTTGCCACATCACAAAACCACTAATACCATTATCATCATAACCAAACCCAAATTTCTATATCTAAACAAAGACATAAAATATTAAAACATTCTGGATACCATAGTTAACAGCACAAAAGAACCCAAATAGAATAAACTACTGTAACTATATATATATATACACATATGCTTGCAAACTAACCAAAAGGCAAACTCTCTGAGAAAAGCCTGTTTATGACAACATACACCAAAGGAGTAAAATTTTCTGAACAAGAAATAGTGCAGACATACTGGTGACAAAGCAAAGTGCCATCTCTGACATCAAGTGTACTAACAGTCCTATAGCCCTAAATTACATTGCTGAAGGAGACCGTAACAGATCAGGCTGCAAATGAAATACATTACAAAGGCTAAACATCTAAAGATCTGAGTAGTTTGAACTGTTTCACTTTGCTCCCTAGGGCTCCTGCGTAGTTCAGTAATGCACACGTATGTCCTGTTACTTATTAAATGAAAAGAGCAGGTATAGACAAATAATTCTATATACAGCTAATTGTTTTCTTCTAATCTTCAGGAAATTTGTGGGAGTTTCCCAAAAAATGGAAATTCAGATATTCAACACAGCCTACTGGTAACATACAGGGGGAAGACAGGTGGAAAACTCCTCAAGTTAAATGTCATTTCATTGTGAAAAAAAGAGAGGAAAAATGCGTCCTGCATCTTGAGCACATAAAAACAGAACAGTATGTCCCAACAGAATAAAAACAATCTTTTACTGACAAAAAGAAAAAAAAATAAGACTTTAAAGTCTTAATTCTGAAAGACCAGATGGACGCATATTTCAGAAAGCAAGTGCAAAACCAGATTTACTTAAAGCTCTTACTGTTATCCACTGCTTCTGCTAAATTGACATATTCTCCTGCTTGATACCTTTTGCTAATATTTCCATGAAGTTCAGATAAACAGTGCAAATATGAAATGCATATCATATTGGGTATTGGATTCACTATGAAGGCCTACACAGCTAAAGTTTATCCTGTTGGGATCTTTTCTTTCCTACATTTTTTAATAAGCAGCTCTAATTTTTACATGACAAAACACAACTTTCAGCATTCTGTGTACTGGTTTTAATTAATATTATAATTCTACTTAAGCTGCACTGAACCAAATTATAGACACTCACGTTTTTTCACCCTGGGGATAGAGGAAATGGGATTTTGAACATTAGTGCTAAGAAAATAAGGATGGATAGGACATCAGCTACTGCTATGCATCTCCACAAAGTAGGTATCTGCATGGGTTGAAGAGTAGGGTTTAAAGTAGAACATCGGTTTGTTTCTGATAGCAAGCTGATGCTACTTACAGTGGCATGCCTTTTACAAACCCTGCTATCAATATGGTATTTCAAGCATCTCCTACAAATGTAATGCTTTGGTTAAGTTTGTTTCTAATTTCCCAACCCTCAGCATAACTACATTCTATTAGACATAAATGAATCTGACTTATGCAGCAGTCACCAGAACAGCACTGCAAAATGTTTGCAGTGAGATTTTTAGCCCTGTGGAAGTAACACGGCCAACTCTAAACACTAAACTTGACAAGTACAACTTGAACTTGACCCAGCATAGTCTGATGGGGAAGCTACAGTTCCCTTTTGAACACATACTGTTTTCTTCGGTTAAAAAAAAAAATACACAAACCACAAAGCTCCATACAGATCTGATGTAAAATCAGACCGAACAGATTCATGGCTTTGGTACACACTTCAAGTTTGAACTCAAGATTCAAACTGATGGCTGGCATTTTTTGGTAAAAGTTCAATTCTAAATAGCTTTATCAGTGTTTTAAACATCACATCATTGATGTTTGTAAATTGCTCCAAAATCCTCAGATCAAATCCTTCCTGGAATTTTCAAGGGGTAGGAGGAGGACAGAAATTTCAGCAAGAATAAATTCCAATCTGAGTTATAAAATGAAACAATTATCTTCAAAATGAATAAAAATACAGACCCAACATCCAAGTTAAAAATTACAGTATTAAAATTAATTCTCTGCAACAACAAATATATTTCAGTAACATCTCTGTTTGGATGAACAGTGCAAACTAAACAAATGCAAAGAAATTAACTCCAATGGAAATTCTACGAAAATCTTCGATCTAAACTTATTTATCCAAATACCTCACCAAAAGTATAGAAGCAGTGAATAATGATCATATGTCCCTCTCATTTAAGAGTTAACTGTTGAACTTCATGCCCAACATGCAGCAACAAAGTTAGTTCCCAAGCAAGACATTTGGAGGTCCCCTCCAAACTAAATTATTTTACAATTCTCCAGAAAAATTACAAAATACAAAAGGAGAAAAATATAAAACACTTAAGTAATTAATTTTAATATAGTCCCATTCTACAATTATAACTTTAATCAGTAAATGCAGACAGGAAATTTGATATTTGAATAAAATCAAGAAAGGGCTGGTCATTTAGAATGTGCTAGGCAACATATGTATTAGTTGCACTTACAGGTCAACAAAAAATGTGTGGCTTTCACAGTGGAAAATGCACACGTAACTGAGTACAATCAGATCTCCTGGAAGAACTACAGCTACACAGATACTCATAACATATACATATAGACAGGTACACGTTTGTATTTATTTTTATATATTAACTTATTTCAAGTGCAGAAAGAGAACGTACTATTATATTTCATAGAAAAAGAAGTTAATTAGTCAAGAACCAAAAAATGAACAGAACACTATTCCAAGCAGATGGTCCAGCACTTCTTAGGCAGATGGCTCTGCTAATTAGATACTGGCAAAAATAACATTAAAGAAGATGGTTTAATTACACAATGCCAAAATGTAACAACTACGTGATTTTTTCTTTTTAATTGTCTGCTTGCTTTCATCTCTTGTATCATGTATTTAAACAATACTCAGAGGAGGGGTGGTGTAATGGCAATAATCATAATAATATATGTCAACAAACATGAGTAATATTGCCCTACTGCTCACATCAGTCCAGCAAAGGAATGGCTTCAAAATGTTGTGACTTTGGTGAGGCTGCCTTCCAGCCTGCCTAATTAGCTCTCAATGAACATGTATGCTGGAGCCTAAAAGCTGAGTTTAAAGAGCCCATAAAGAAAGTGTCAGGATCGTAAATGCAAAGCAAGAATGTAGCCACAGAGAAGTATACCAGAAACACATTAGAAGTAAATTAGCAGCCATAGAGTTCATGGTGGTTTTGATGGTTACCAGAGATTTTAAGGCGTGCTTTGGTATAATGACATCCTTGCTTCCAGCAAATATGTAAAGCCACTTAAGAAAGATTTATACCTCTCTGTACTTCAGAGGAATAATTTTCTTTGCTTCCCACAGAGTCATGACCTCTCGTCCTTGTAACCATTATTGATGGAGCTGCCTATCTTGCCAACAGGCTCCTGACAAACACTCAGCTTCGGAGAGTAGATCATCCTCAAAAACTAGAGTAAATCATTAAAAGGGACTTCCCTTTAACACAGCTTTCCCTTCTGGCTCATCAAAATGGAAAAACTGGTTTCTGGGAACTAAAGGCATCCTGGTTAGGCTTTCACATGAAGTGACAGGCCAGCAGCTCATATAGGAAGTCCAACACTGTACGGAGAACTTTACTAATTGGCTACAGTCACTGCAGAATCTTGCCACCAATTACCGCATTTAACAGCCAGTTCTCCTGGGAATAACATTATGTGTGTTTTCATTTGTTCAGAACCAGCTTTTACTGTTCAACCACAGTTAGAAAATTAGAGTTTCTTATAAAGTAAGCAATGTGAAATATATGAAAATAAATACCAAATTATGCTCAAATTTTCCAGGGCATGGAATTCAATAAGAACTGAGATCCCCTGATAGATATATCATTTCCTACTTAAACCAAGTAATATATGAAGCTTTATATGGCTTCACGGAGCTGATATCAATTTCATTTCAAATATAATGGCCAGAAGTATGTTAAAAAGGTGAGAAGTACATGCCCTGCCAACTCATGAAGTAGCTGAAGTTTTAATTAGTTTATTTTATTGACTATACAAATAAGTGATCTCTGAAAACTGTCAGAATTAATATGTTAACATTAAAAGAGAAAACTAGGTATAAAAGAGAAGAATTTGGAGGTAGTACAACTGCCACAAAGCCTCTGTGTTGGGCTACTCCACTGACTTTAATGATACAAGACTCTGCCCAAGACTGAACTTCCACAAACACCATCTATCCATCCACCTGTGCATTCCCCCCCTTGTCTTCTGCAAAGATTTCTAAATGTCACAGAACATGCATTTGTTTTATATTTAACAGAAACAGGTTTATAGAGGAAAGTGCAGTTCCAACCCTGGAATTTAGCAACTCAAAACTTGAGTATGTTCAGAAATAAGGGTTTAGTCCTGCTCCTAGAGAGCTGGTGTTTTTTTTAAAAATAAAACTGCTGCATTGTGACTTTCAAAGTTTTGAATGTTCCAATCTGGAATTTTGAGGCTTTTACAGTTTTATGGACATTCAAAAATTGAATGCAGGATTGTGCTGGAGGGGTAAAATAACAAAATGTTCTTGCCTTACCAAACTTGGCAGACATTCAGCAGGTAGGAATGAGATTTCATAACATTTTTAATGCACATTCTGAAATTATACTACATATAGTAAATTTAATGTACTGAATAAATTATGCGTAAATCCTTTAAGATTTAACATCTGTGTTCGCACATTGAGTTTTAAAGCATTTCCTGCTTTTTGGCAAATGAGATTGATTTTACTAGGCCCCAAAACCTTTTGAAAGCATGTAATTTTTTTTTATTTTTTTGTTTTTAACAAATACTGTTTTAAACTTTTAGGTGCTGATAAGAAATGCCAGGATACTCTTTAGTTCAAGGAAGTGAAAGGTATTTCAATCTGATTTCATACTCCTTAACCCTCTAGGTTAAATATCAGAGTAAGTGGGGAAAATGATTCCCCTGGCACTGCAGTGCCACAAGATGCTGGTTTGGACCTTAAGCACGGGGAAACAGAAGTTTATTTTCCTGTACACCTGCTGATTGCTGCTAAAAACATGGAAATTGGAAGTAGGAGTTGTCACTAGAATGTGGGCCATCTTGTCCCATGCTAACTTGCTGTTCATGAGAGCCATAGTGGTGTGGGATGACAGATTCAAGCAGTCCAACAATCAGCCCTCCTTACCTTTCACCTACAGACAGTCGTGGGAGGTATAACACTTCAGAAGACTCTGTGCAAATCAAAAACCCTCCTGAAATAATTTATGAGAGGCACAACCAACATACTGTATCTTACCCCTGGAATGTCAATGATAGCTGTAATATAGCTACCAGACATAACACACAAGACCAGATGAACCTGGGAGATAGGATGGAGGATGAAAATTGTAACACATTCTAAGTCATTCTGAATAATTCAGACTGCAAGAAAAAGAAATCTTTGTATTTCTATAATATCCTGGTTTGGGCTAGAACAGAACTAATTCTGTCTAGTGATTTTAATTTTCAGCTAAAGCTCCTCTAAGTTACTGCTAAATGTTGTGTACCATATTTGGGGAGGGGTGTGTACAAAGTAAAAGGCCACACCTGCAGAGAAGAAGCAGATAATTCAAGTGACCCTAAACTAACCAACAAGGTATTCCATTTCATTCCATATACATCATATTCAATATACATTGAGGGTAAGTTCCTGAAACACCCACATTGCAGTTGCTGCTCACTACAGCCAACTCACACACCAAGCTTGGGCCTTGGGGTGTCATAAAAAGCCCAAGACCCAAGCAAGGCAGGTGCATGAACAAGCTGTTTAGCACCTAATTAACAGCAAATACTAAAAGGGGAGGTTTGGGCCTCTACCTTCCCTGGAGGTTGAGCAACTAAGCCATCTAGGGTGGTGAATTGGTAACTCTTCTTGTGAGGATCAGAAGTGCAGCTCTGCTGTTGCAGGACTCTGTTCTCCCTACAATCCTGTTCCAATCCTGTTTCTGAATCTAGTTCCAGGATCCAACCCTGAGTCTTGAGTCTGCTGCTGACTCCTTCTGACACAGTATCAGTGGTGATGGTGACATAGTTGCCACCAAGTGGGGGTTGGGTTCGGTATTGGTTTTGTGTATATTTCATTTTTATTATTATTTTGATTAAAGTGGTTTTAGTTTTCATTTCCAATCCACAATTCTCTCTCTCTCTGTTAATTCCCTTTCCCTTCCTGGAGTTGGGGCAGAAAGCAGGTAATAGAGAGCATCTGTCACTGCGTTAGTGGTCGGCCCAGCCCTAACCCTTGACATATACATATGTATATAATTCTGTACACAATATCTCATTAGGAACAGAATAACAAATTTATCACAATTTCAATAAATAAAGTTCTTATTTATTGAAATAGTTATGCCATTGGGTTTAGTGATGGCAGGCTTGATTCCATTAATAGCAATACCCATCTATCATTCTAGACAAAATATTACTTTATAATAATTGCTATTTACAATAATAAACATATTTTCAAAAATTAGCGTAAAAAATAACAATCTTACAAGACAGTAAAGAGACAAAAATTGTTGGAAGGACTTTTAACATATCTATTTTTCCATTAAATATGCAATCAAACCAAGGAAAGAAGATGTAAATAGATGAAAAACAGAGAAAGCAGGATGTTAACAACAGAAGAAATGTAAGAACCACCAATTTATACAGCTTGTCCAGTGAAGAAATAAATGGTTCAACAGCAAAGAGACAAAAATGTGAGATTTTCTACATTCTTCTAGTTAAATTAATTGCCCAGAAAGGAGATTTTGGAAAATCAAGACCAAGTTTTCTGCTTTCCATTTAATGTCATAGTCACATGCCATTTAGAAAGTGGATGGGGCAAAATGCAACAGAATGAGAAACACCACCAAATTTCCAAACAGTTGGCAACTGGGTTGATGGCAGCAAAACTGACAGCTCACTTATGGAAAGAAGAAATAACAAAAATATAAATAACAAAAATGGGTTTACTATAAAAATTTGGTTTTAAATTGTCAAACACTAAGATAACCTGAGACACAAAATAGCAAGAATATGGAGAAGAATAAAAAGTAAAGAGGCATGTAACTGTCATCAGCACATAGATAATGCACACTTTGGAGACAGGCAAAACAAAGCACAGCAGACTCATTAAAACAAAGAGCAGAAGATGCTTACTAAAACAGAAAAGCTTGAACCTATAGCTAGTAGGAAAACCACTGGAGTGTAGCTGCACTGTTAAAATATACAGAAATCAAGGGTGAGAAAGACAAACAAGAGCATCAGGATTAAGGAGAATATCTGCTCAGAACGTGAAAAAGTCTTCAGCAGCACGTCATGTACTTTAAGCACACTGGAAGTAGCAGCAGGAACAAGAAGGCCCATAATGCAATTTTAAATCACAAGTTTGTTGTGAAGGTTTGAGATAACAGTGAGGCTAGGAAAAAAGCTTGAATGTCAGTTCATTTGTCTCTTTTTCTGAGATAAGTGAATAGACTGAAGTAATGTCAACGACCTATTGAGCTTTTCATGTTCAGGTTATGTGTCAAACATGACTACAGTTATTAATTAGTGGAGGTCAGTGACAACTGTGATACTGTGATATTAGCTATGTGAAATGAATGGATCATTTCTATCTAATACTTAAAAGACAAACATTCAGATCCAAATAAGTCATAATTGGCTGGTTTTGCAGAGGAAATATAGCCCTGTAATACAGATAAAGGTGTTTATTTCATTCTATGTTGAAAAGGAATCTTGGAAAAGCAGATAGTCACTGAAACAATCATCATATCTTAACAATTTGTTTCCAACTCTTCCCTTCATATTTCCTTCCCTGTTGACTTCACATTGCAGCAGAAATAGGACAGTTATAGAAAGCTCTACTCAACCTTTAGATTCTGAGCCCTTAAGTGTTGAGAAAGCATCTCCTAAATTTCAGTCACACAGAAATTTTAGTAACAATCTCAGAGAGTCCAATAAACAAATGTATTTCTAATCCAGCTCTGTGATGTTCTTCTTCTGTAGCCTCTTTTCCATTTTTCTTGGTTTAGAAACCATTTGATTTCTACTCTGGAAGAACAATACTGTACTTTGGTATTTTTCTCCCAGAAGCTGAAAGTTCAGTGGAGGTAGCTTGTTAAACCATGATAAATAAAGCTCATTCAACAGAACACCCACTGCAATTTTTAATAAGGCACTTCTATGCAGCAATGGGGCTCTTACTTCTTTTTGCAGATATCATCAGCTTTCCCCCATCATATTATACCTTATTAACAATTTGTCCCTTGATGAGCATGCTATAGCTCTTTACTTTTTTAACAGTAGTTTATATTGGATACTAATTTAGCATTATAAATAGAAAGTAACAAAAACATTCTTATTACTAGAAATTATTTCTTAAAAAGTCTCCAGCGCTTCTCCTGGTGAAGAGAGTCCTTTGAAGTCAGCATTCCAAATCCCAGAGCTCTTACTATAGCAAAACACTCCAAAATCAAAGGGAGTTTTTGCCTAAAAAGAATAGGAAAAAAATGGCTAGAAATTGTGAATGTTCTCAATATCCACTATAGAAAAGGGTCAGCTTCTGTACAGTAGCTTATAACGGGAAACCCCCTTAGCATGTGTCTGCAGTACTAAAGAACTTCAGGATTAGACCAAAGGCCATTCATACACAGCTCTTACTTTCCTGTGCATAGCGAATAGGGTTTGACCTCAGATTAGGCTATTCTTAGCAGCTATTCCCCACAAAGCTGCAAAGTCAGAAAGCTCTAAAATCTCAAAATTGATTTTCTATTTCAAATGTAATGTATGTAAAAATAAAAATTCCTCAGTATTCTTGAGGTAAAAATAACAGATAATCTTTATGTCTGTTAACCAAAAAAAAAAAAAAAAAGAAAAAAAAGAACTTCATATAAAAACATCACTGGATTTGCATCTGCCCTAAATTGAAGGTGGGAATATGTTTTATTTTAAAACAACTCAATGGCACGAACATTTGCTTAGCATTTCTCCATAATATTCAGTGTGATGCACACTTAAGAAGCTCTATGTATTAGAAGCAAACAAACCAAAATTCAGGAGTTCAAGAACTAAGCCTTGTTGCACTTTTGAAAGACATTGTGATATTTTAATCACGACATTCTGAATAGTCTGTCAGTCTCCTTGCAGATTCTGTAACCTCTCCTGGCAGTGGAAGTTTTTTTCCAATGGAAAATGCCTATTGAAATTACCCAGTTCTTTCACTCAACTTCAAGGAACACATAAAAACTCACAGAGAGTCCAAGACTCATGGTACAGCTTGCAAAAAACATAATGATTAAAAGAAGAAGAGGGAACTCACATATTTAAAATGAATGTGCAATGCAAGCAAGGTTATTGCCTCCTCAGGGAAGATATTTGACATCTACACACAGACAGAACGAAACAAAAGTCTCCTGTAATAACTTTTCTTGAAGTATACTTCAACTCTGAACTTCCAAATGTTTCCTAGCATACAGACTTCTATACTGCCTGGGATCTTCAAGGAGAGAAAAAGGCTCTACGTAAAGTTACCTGCAAGACTAGGATCAGAGTTAAAGGAAAAAGATGGCTATCCAGACTTTAGATTTACAATATACAAATCGCCCTACAGAGAAGGAGCAGGCACATCAGTGAACCTTACTTGCTCTCTGTGGCAAAGTAAACTGAGTGATCCTCATTTTCAAAACTCAGGTAGAGACATCCTATTGGCCTACATGTTAACTGCGACTGAGAATGTACACAAATTCCTCATGCAGAAGAGGAACTTTCCATTAGTAACATAAGATAGGTCCTGTCTCACTGTCAGATCCTTTCAAGGACAACGCCCACATAACTTTTCAAATGGATTAAACCAATGCATTGCTCCCCAGCCATGTTCTTAGAAATAGCATATGATTATTTCTGGTACCACTCATTCAGGCTATCAGTATTCCATGTTAATCATGGTGCTTTGAATTCAGATAATTTTAATATTAATTCTAATCTGTGATTTAATGGAGAAAGCAGAGGGAATATGGGATAGAAAGAAGAGTGTGTGTATACTTAAAAACTATGCTAGGATGTTGGCAGCTTGGCTGGCTTTCAGATGCCCACCCAGCTGCTTTCTCATAAATTCATTTTGTTGCCAACTAAAAACAGAGTAGGATGATGAGAAACAAAGAGAAATCTAACACACTTCCCTATCACCATCACCTTTTTACAGGATCAATTTAATCTCTTCACTCTAGACTCCCCCACTCCCAGCAGTTCAGGGGGATGGGAAATGAGAGGTCAGTCCATAAGAGCTTCTCTCTGCTGCTCATTCCTCCTCATATGTTTCCCTGCTCCAAACAACATTCAGAGCTAGAGACACTTTTTATTTATTTAATCCAGAATGATTTTGAAAGTTGCAGCTCTGTGAGAAAGCAGTTCCAGTTAATCCCACAAAATGCATACTATAGCAAGATGTGGCAGACAGATTTCAATGTGAGTTGCATGCAAACAAGGACCAGCCACTCTACTGAGAAACAGAAGCAACAAAAACTCCCAAAAACCTGAATGTCATGCCACCGTATTGGAGTTATGGAATTATTACATAGGTGTATGTATTATAGAGATACATGGTGTGTGTGTATATATATATACATATGTATATATAAAATCATATAATTTTTATTATGGAGATACTATATGTGTTTGTCAATTTTTGCTCCAATTCTGCACTTATTTTGGCAAGTTTCCATGCTGCCCTCTGCAAATTACCTAAAACACAATGTGATTATCTTCATTCATGATGCTCTCCATCTGCCAGAAATCAGTTTGGGAAAAAAAAAATTCACAGCCACTTTAGCTCTTAGAAGTATTGGTTCTGATTTGTACCTTCGTATTTTCTTTGGTTTTAATCACTCTTCCAAAAATATATGTATGATCCTATTCCTACATGATAGATTGGATTACACTGAAAATGATGAAGTTCCATGAACACACGGAAGTTAACCAGAACTTTAGTAAAATAATCTGCTTCTAAGTTTTCTTGGTATTTCTCATCTTTCTGAAACCTACACCATTTAGAATGAAATTTTCCGCTGCTAGAGCAAAATATGAGCAGAAGAAGTTATTTTTAAGAATGAGAGTAGAGGAAAATAAGCTTTTTCAGTACTTCTATTTGTAAAACTCTTTTCTGCCTATTTCTTCTTTCACATACTCAATCACAGAGCAACTGGGGTGAAAATAAGATAATATGGTAGGCAGATTTTTGAGAAGTTCTGTTCTGCGCTTGACTGGAAAAATCTTCTGATTTTAGAAAATTATTAGGGTAGCAAAACTTCAGAACAGAATTAAAATTATGAATGCATGTAAAATGGATTTTGCTATTTTTTTTCCTTATTTTTCTAGGATGATTAAAAAGTATCTCAACAACTTTATAGCTATGGTTGATGTCCTCAGGCAAGAAAATTCAATTGTTCAAAATAAGTTCTTCTGCACCAAAAAATTATGTCCTTGGCAAGAACATTGTGCATACTTTAAAAGATAAACTGCCTCTTCCCTAGAAATAGTCAAGGTCAGGTTGGATGGGACTCCGAGCCACCTGACCTAGTTAAAGATGTCCCTGCTCATTGCAGAGGGATTGGACTAGATGAACTCTAAAGGTCCCTTCCAACCCAAACTGTTCTATGATTCAAAAAGCAACAACAATATTAACAATGACAGCAATTTTAAAGCAACTCTGAAAATTATACAAGGAAAAGAGAAGAGTTCTCAAAGCACAGTTGTATTAACAGATTATGAAAGCACCTAAACTAAAACTAATGTAAAACAAAAGCTGTCATACCAGTAAGCAAAAATAAGAAAAGAAAGACATAAGACTTCAGTCTTTGCTAGTTTTCATCATCTTCTCTTACTCTACCATTCAAAATCCACTGCCAACAAACTGCTGCACTGGATTAATAGCAGCTAAGAATTATTTTTATACTCATCAACTTAATTTCTTCCTTCCAAACATATCTGTGAACTCCTCTACAGTGGAATTAACTTACTAAATTTTCTAAATAAAATAGAATCTTTTAACTAACCAACTTACTAACCCACCAAATGTTTCCTAATGCTCACATGAACAACTTCCACTATGCAGTAGTCATAGCACCAATAAATACAAACTTGTCTCAATAAATGAAGAGGAATGAAGAATGAAGAGTGCAGGAAGTTCTTAATCTCAGTCTAAATTACATTTGATGTCGTGCTAACTAAACTTTACATACTTTATTTTTCCAGTATAGATGCAGCTTGTTATGTCCTACTGTCAAAAGAATGCTAGCTTTCCAAGCAGGGATCTCAATCACTTAGTTGTTCTTATTTTAATGAAGACAGACTGGTATCTCAAGAATCCTGGGGGGGTTAATGCAGATGTGATGCAAGGCTGAGCACAGATAACAGTTCTGACTTGATAAAAGTCTGAACACACTTAAAATGCATTCTTTCAAATCCCTCCCACCGTCCCCTCCACAATAACATCTCTTAACAAAGTTTTGTCTAGTTTAGGAGGTAGGTTTTCCACAAATACGAATCTGTTTAGGTTCAATTCCAAACTGAACTATGGGCATGTATAAATTAAAACAATGGAAAAAGCCAAACATTTAAATGGTTTATCTACTTTCTGGGCACAAGAGGCATATATATTGTGCTGCACAAAGAGTACAGAGGGAATTTAATTTGTATCTTAGCACGAGTTTGTTTGGCAGCTTTATTGATGACCTGGACGTGGGGATCGAGAGCACCCTCAGTAAGTTTGCAGATGACACCAAATTGTGTGGGAGTGTTGATTTGCTGGAGGGCAGGGAGGCTCTGCAGAGGGACTTGGACAGGTTGGATCGATGGGCTGAGGCCAATTGTATGAGGTTCCATAACACCAAGTGCCGTNTAGATTGGATATAAGGAAGAAATTCTTTACAGAAAGAGTGGTGAGACACTGGAACAGCCTTCCCAGGGAGGTGGTTGAGTCACCATCCCTGGAGGTGCGTAAGAAACGTATAGATGTGGTGTTCCAGGACATGCTCTAGTGAGGGCAGGGGTTGTGTGGTTTGTTTTGTTTGGGTTTTTTTGTTTGTTTGTTTTTGTTTTGGGGTTTTGTTTTGTTTTTTGTTTGGTTGGTTGGTTGATTTTGTTTGGTTTGGTGTTTTTTCGGTTGGACATGGTGATCTGAGAGGTCATTTCCAGCCATGAATGTTCTGTGATTCTGTGAGTCAACACTTCCCACGTTACATGTTTCATGTGTTCTCCTCAACCCAAACACCACTGCATGAAGAGAGGACACTAGCTAGTATTACTGGTAGTAACACAGAGTAAATATGACGTATCTCTGAAAGGGCAGAGTATCTCAGTATCATATATGATTATGTGCCCCAGTGAGCGACTAAGGCCAGCATCTTTTGGCCTCTTCTGTGAAAATTACATACTGTAGTTGGGAAGAGTCCTCAGCTGGAGTGTGACAGAAGACTTCACTGTAAATGTTTACACAGTGACAGTGAAAGCAGTGAACTGTAGAAGAGTTAGATAAAGAGATGTAGGCATCTGCTGAGATGACCTTTAGGGACACTGTAGGACACTACTATGCCCAAAAGAGAAGTCCCAGTAATGTGGTAGCAGGTGACTGAGAATAGCAAGAGGTTTTCTTCTGCAAGTGTTGTGTTCTCTTCCCTTGTGGTAATGTATAGGAGCAGAGAAGCCAACAAAAAAAGAAGTGAGGTACAGTGGCTATTTGATCATCAGGTGATGCACAAAGAAAGCTGAGGGAAGTTTAGTGGGATCCATAGCTCACACTATGCATCATCTTCAGTTACTTATAGAAACAAAAAAAAAAAGGAGGTCATTTCCAAAACCTCTCTCCAGTGGCCAGATAGCATGAGAAGTGCCTGTAGATGAGTGTCCTCTCCAGTGCAACACGTAGTGTTCCCAGACACATATTCTGAGAGAAGCTAGGCGTTCAGAAAGTGCAATAGCAATGACAGGCTTCAGCTACCCTCAGAAAGTCTGGGTATGCACTACACTGAAGCCTGGCAACAAGAGCAAAGTTTTAGATACAAATCCAGGCTTTCACAAAGCAATTCAACACAAGGCAAAAGAGTGAAGAAGCAACTCTTGACTTTTTCCTGAGTAGTGTGCAGGAATAACACTATGATAGTAACCAGGATATACTTAGATCAGCATCACTGCAAGAGCAAGTGACTATCTGGATCCACTGTAGCATGTTCTGCTTCATAATAGGGAACTTCAATATGAAGAAGCTTGATAAAAAGGAGCTAACTGAGGCACCTGAAAGTTAAATTTTTGCAGACAGCCTTCATGAATACCTAGCTGGAGAAACAGCACAAATGAACATTTCCTATTAAAAAAAAACACAAAACCAAAACCAACCAACCAAACAAAAAAAAACCAAAAACCCAAAAAAAACCAGAAGGGAAAGGGCTAAAGTAAACTTTGCACAAATTAACAGCAGGGCAGAAGTAGTTAATAAAAGAAAGAAAATATCTTTCAAAAAACTAAAGCAGTGTCAAAATGAAAAAAATAATAGATAAAAATACTGGCAGGTTGAATCTAAAGACCTAAAAAGGTAGACAAAAAAGAATTTGAAGAATAACTTGCAAAAGATATAAATATTACTAATAAATCCTTCTTCAAACATATTAAAACCAGGAAGCTTGACAGTTCACAGAAGGAGTAAATTATCAAAGAAGTGATCAAGAAGATAAAGTCACATCAGAAAAAATGTATTTCCCCTTGTGCCCAAGTTCATCATAGAAGAGCTCAAGGAAGTTCTCATCCCAGAATGGGCAGGGCTGCTCATCAAAAACTCCATCTCAAACCACACTGCTGTTACAAGAGGTGCTAGAATACAGACAAAATGAAAAGTAACAGATTTTCAGGATATTTATTTATTCAAGAAAAGGAATTAAAATTAAAGGCATTAAATTAATAGATAACTAATAATTAAATACTTATCAATTAATTAATTAATTAAAGGAATTCAGAGGTTAAAGTGCTGAACTACTAATTGGTGTAAGACCTTTAGTTTACAACTGCTTTTGTACCTAAGGACTGGGAGATAGCAAATGTTATATCTCCAGGAAGACCCTTGAAATTGGCAGTGCTGATATATCTCCAGGAAGACCCTTGAAATTGGCAGTGCTGATGTCTGTACCAAGCAAATTAACAAAAACTATATAATAAGTAATAGAGATAATGAACAAAAACAAAAGCCATGGCATGTGAATTCAACCCTCTGACTGCTGTGTATAAGCAGTCTATGAGATTACTAAAATATGATTATGAAAATTCCTTGATAAATACAGCCCAATTGGGGAAGGCAACCTTCTGGATTTGTTGTTATGAAACAGGCACATGAAAGGTGAGGTCTGCCCTAGCTGCAGTGATCAGAGTGGGGTTGACCATTTTGAAAAAAGTAAGCAAACCAAACGTAAAACTATAGTCATGGACTTCAGAACAGCATTTTTCAGCTTATCTAGGGATTTTCTTGGCATGATCCCATAGGAGACTATCCTGAAAAGCATATAGCCTCAGGATAGTCGGCTGGTCCTCAGGAACAGCGTCTCTCATCATAACAATGGTCCCTTCCAACATGTAGTATCTGAGCAGGCACGACAGAAGGCCAGCACATGTGAACAGCTATTCAGCTTCGAATTTAAGTATCTCATTTGGAAAAACTACATTTGATGAGTTTTCCCCATGTGAATAGGCATAAACATGACTATAAAACCTCGTCTTTCTTACTCTGCTCAGCAGTAGCTCTGCACATCTAATGCAGTGATGCATTATTAAAATGCTCTGTCCTAGTCTCATGAGTACTGATTTTTACTGAAATAATTCCAGGCTTCTGGCTGAGATGCTAAAGAAGTAGTCCCAATTTTGAAACACAGGCAAGTTATTCAGATTTAGTTTAGTAACAAACTATGTAACATGGCATTTTTGGTTTAAACTTTTTATTTATTATGGATTGTTAATGGTGCCTTTTCGCATCAGGACACCTGTTAAAGCCAAGTTGCTATATGCTTTCCATTTTAGATGTCATGATACTGAAAGCAAGAATGCAGATTCAAAGACAGAAACATGCTGCTGTGATCAAACCAGTGTTTCTCACAAGGATCACACTGGACTGTGTTTATTATAAGACAAAAGTCTGCCAGGCAGATTCTTGAAATAAAAGTAGTAGGGCTGAACTAAGATTAGTGGCAGCTTCCTAGGCACAGGACAAAGACCTACATAGCTTCAAGTTCCGCCCATAAAAATGACAAGAGGGGTTTGCCAAGGACAAGCTGCAACTGTTTTTTTAATCATAGAACTATTTTCCTAGGTTATCCAGCCTCTGTACTAGCCATTCAACACAAAATATTAAGGCATGGTGTAAATTCAAAAAAAGACAGCACCTTACCTTACAGTTAGTGTATAAAAACAGAATGCAAACAGCCTGAGAGACACTGTTTAAACATGGCAGCGTGGAGAACAAGTGGAAATCAATACCAAAAATGCAGGAGTGCAGAGGGAAATTACATAACCATTTTGAAAATAAGTGTGCTGCCTGCATATAGTGACTTTCCTCATTCATTTTCCTTTAACACTTCTAAAACCATCATCTGAGTCATTGCTCCTCAGTCCTGTATTTATAAAGTCCTTATTATTAATATACTTTTCATTAGCATAATGGGCATACAGTATTTTAAGAATCTCCAAATTCACACAGCTCGATAGCATACAACTTATGTGATGATAAAGAAGTGCCATCCACAGTAGAGAAAACATTACTTAGCTTAACAGTGAGATTTGGGACAGTTACATTACAGCCCTGTGCCACTATCAGCACTGCACTGCTGAACTGCCTAATATCACCAACTTACTAAGGGAGGCTTTTCCTCTACTATGCCTACAAGCATTATTTGGAGTTGGTTTTGCTCTCTGATTATTTTTTAATTCCTTATCCCTCTACTGCTTTCTTGGGAGAGCAAGATATGTCAAAGTAATTAAATTCTGAAACTTCCAAGGGTAGTTTACCAACTTCACTTTGAAAGAAGACAAGCAGAAACCAGAGATATATAAACTGGCAGAATAGATTTTGAACCCAAGTAACTCTGAAGGGAAACTAGCTAATTTAGTATGATTTTTCACTCCAGCTGCATCCTGACATGGATTATACGAAACACAGAGGCAAAAAAGCCTTCAAGGAGATGATGGTTGAAGAGAGAAAGTGATAGTAAGGGTCTGGAATCTTATAAATAAAGGGAAAAAAAAGCTATTTATCCTCCCTCAAGCTCTGAACTGTCCACGTCTTTGGCCTTTTCAGGCTGTGCTGTAATCTCTAGCAGCAGCACTTAAAAAGAGTAGAGTTTTGAAAAGAGTAGAGGAGTTCTGCCATTCTACTGCTTTCCAAGCTGATGCACCCATGCCTACTAATTGCATCTCACAAATTCAGCTTTTTTTTCCTTTTAAATTTAATTTTTGAAGAGTAACTGTTCCTAAGAGGTTTGGGATTCTTCTGGAATTGTTGTTTGGTAAGTTTTCTTTAACAGCATGTAAACTCATGATCACTTTACTTTTACCTACTACCCATAAATAAATCACAGCTCTCTCCCTTTACTCTTTTTGATAAATAGAAATAGACAGAAAAGATTAGTCAAAACAAATAACAGGTGGGGATTTTGTTTTGTTTTTAAGAAGAGAGTTTATGTCTAGTAATAAGCTGGTGATTTGAAGCGTAGGTTCCCCTTTCCATTCCCAGTTCTGCCCTAGCATTAGAGTGCTGTGCTTCCATGATCCCTTCATGAAATCTTGATGAGTCCTTTCAGTGCTCCCCTTCACCCTAAGTTGATATCACTCCTGGCCAAAAATTCCTGCCTCCTTTTCCGTGCCATCTTATTGCATGGTTCTACAGTGAGCTGGTTATGAGAATTACAATGGCCTAAAAACATTCACTTTTTCCTTACAGACCAGAAAAATGAGAGCGTGGAGTGGGAGAGGAAGGCAATGCTCAGCCACAAATGGCTCGAGCACAAGACAATCAGTAGGAATGCTGACATTCCCAGTTAAATCAAAACATGTTGTCAACCTGAACAGCTTGGCCACTTGAGGATCTGTGAGACTGACACTATCATCATTGTCAGCACCCATGAGGACCGAGGCTCAGACACTCAACATTTGGAAACTAATGCTTGGCTACATGCAGCCTCAACCTGCAGATAGGAGGAGTAGAGATAAAGGAAAGCCTCCTCAACACATCCTTTCTCTCTGCCAGTCTCCACAGCATATCTACCCCTCAGCAAGCAGACACTATGTTTAAATATTTAAATTGACTTTAAAATAAATACATCACACCTTGAAACTCCTACTGCATCTAACAGAGAAGAACTAAATACTTTGAGTGCTACTTCTTCAGTGTCTTAACAATGGACTTAGGATTTTGTTTGTGAATCTGGAAATGTCAACTGATAAGGCAAAGACAACCAACATAGGGCTGTTCTTTATATGTCCCTCTGGCAGCAGAGGAGGGAGACTTCTTGATGCGCACAAGTAAAGTCTCTTTTGACATAAATGTGAATTTTGCCTATCAGGATTATGGGCTCAAACCTTCAGTATATCATGAAAGACTGAAGTTTGTGAAAAAGATCAGTATACTTTAATGTTTTCAAGTTAACCTTCTGCATGTTGCAAATTATTTTATTGAACAGTGG
This sequence comes from Bucco capensis, assembly GCA_013396975.1. NCBI lineage: Eukaryota > Metazoa > Chordata > Aves > Piciformes > Bucconidae > Bucco > Bucco capensis. The sequence continues at coordinate 252,081 of VWZO01001569.1, read as the reverse complement.
AAAGAAGAGAAGGCATGTGGCAAGCTCCTACAAGGCTATGCAGCTGTTAAAAAGTTTAACATTTGAGTACTACCATCGCTATTCCTTTAATCTTCACCATCCACGCTGTCAGGGTATTATAGTTTTCAAACAGGAGAACAGAGAATTTGTCTCCACGCTTTAACTGACATTTAGTGAGCCATAAATTCTCCACTTATTGAACTTAAAAAGGCATACAGCATATAACATTTTGTGATTAAAATCTTCAGAATTTAAACTTGAAACGAAGCTGTCTGAACACTGTATTGTAAAGACCTTGTTATAAGAGGTGCAGCTGATAATGCAACTTGATGTACTTGTATGCCATCATTCCACAAAATAAATGGTCTAGAACCTGAGCAAGAGGACTGCACAAGCAACCTTGAAACAATAATAAATGCCCCTCTACAGCCATCCTGCACACATCAGAAGTTGAGCAAGTAGGAAGGACAGAGCAAACAGTATCATGTAAATCTATGATATCTTTGGGAAGTTTCCTCATATTAGTATACACAGAAAAACACTCATTATACTAATTTATAATTCTTCTTAAAAATTGGACAGTGATCTGACTGTGAAGTCTCCTTTTCACCATGATTTCAACTTCTCCACACTGGCAAAAACTGTAAAGATCTTATTGTAATGTCAAAAGTGAAACATTCAGCTTGGGTATATGGAGACATTAAATACTCTTAAATCAGTGAAAGAGGGCTTCTCAAATGGAATTTTCTTAAACATTAGAAATCATATCGAATAATCAGCCTTGAACTATGCAAAAAAGAATACTAGAAATAGATAAATATTGCCTATGTTGATTTCTTTGCTGCTAAATTTATATGTTAATTTGTGCTGAGAAGCCCAGATTACCCAGCTGAGATTACTTATACCATTTACAGAATCATAGAATCATTTAATGTTGCTTCGCTACAAAAATATGCTTTAAATGTCAAGTTTGTGGTTTGTTTTTAAATTACTAGACTTACTGAATTACTAAATTAGAATGTAAATCCAGGCATATGCACTGCATACAAGTGTTATAGTTTTCCCCTCTAATTCTGTTTCCTCTACAAGCAGAAAGTGAGCAAAGGTTCACAAATTTACTGCAGCTTCTGGTATTTACTGTTCCACTTGATGCTGGTCTACAACCAGTACAGTATGTAATAAAGCTTTTCCTTAGTATTACATTTTCTCTTGTCTATTTAAGAGTTAAACTTCTGAGATCTCTGTCTCCTAAGCCAGGAACAAATGTCTTCTGTGCTTGCTTGAAGTCATTACTATAGTCTCAGAGTTTAAAATAGCAAGACTAGAGCTGGATGAATAACTCAGTCTTAAAAGAACATGTGGAAGCCAAGAATCATTCTGGAGACAACTTCAAGAGCAGAGATTGTAGAATATTTGTTTTATTTTTTTACTAGTATCAGCAAGTATTTTAAGATTGTGAAGTCAGGAAAGGAACATCATTAAAATTCCTTGTATAAGGCCACATCAAGTTCAGCACTCTAGAAATGGCATTAGAGGTCTCATACTTTCTGTCCCCAAAAAGCAGTAATTTAGAGTACACAGAATTTTTAGAGACAGCAAACATTTAGGCTTGCCATTGAATTATGTGAGGAGGATGCTCCAATATGAACAACATTATATGCCTTCTCTTCAGACAGGTAATATCCATGGGGACAGCTGAAAAGCTTCTGAACATGTAAGTATAGATCCTCAAGTCCTGTAAAATAATGCTAAAAGCCTATTGAAAAGAAAAAGTGCTGCAGATTTCTTCTAGTCATGAGTTAGATACTAAAGCATGTCAAGATGTAACTAGCCATGCCTATTATCAGTAGCAACTTACCCCCTGCATTAACCCTTTCATAAACTGATAGCTCGTGTGTGTTCAGGTCACAGAATCACTGAATATTAGGGGTTGGAAGGGAACTCTGGAGATCATATAGTCCAATCCCCCTGCCAGAGTAGGTTGTTCTCCAAACCTAGTATGTTTTCAGTCTTCTCACACCAGTCCTGCAGAGCTGACACCATCATGAATGAGCAATCTCAACTCTGTATTCTCTTTGTCTACAAACAGGATTACTCATTAGACTTCCAATCAGTCAGCTCATTTTCATAAGCTAAGTATCACCCCGTATGGAATTCAACTTGATGGAATGCTGATACTGGCAAAAAGGCATGAGAAGGGAAGGATATAACCTAGATGGAGCCTGTAAGGGTGTCATTTTTGTTTGCTTTTCTTTACAAGAATTTTGCAAAGTGGTTGCACTGCATAATGCATACATAGGAGACAAAGAAAGAGGTACACTGCCACTGTCCATGTAATTTCTTCAGTGAGAAGCTTAATTTTGCAGTTCGACTATCCCAGTAGTGATGACAGCAACAGCAGCAGAACTTATATGAGAAACCAAACATTCCCCCAGTGAGGGCCTTGTTTTCTACTGTCCTGAAGAATTAAACACTCTCATAGTCTCAGGCACATCACAGAGGTCTCTGCTCATCATGCAGGTGACAAATACAAGAAAAGTCTATCTCCTCTAAAAGATGCTGTAGGAACCTGTAATAGTCTACTGACTTTCAAGATAAGATACTCCATTTTTTGATGCAACTTATACCAAACATGGGCTGACTGCATTGAAGCCTATGTTGCAGAATTCACCTCTATCCTCCTCTTCTGAAAATGAAACAGGAGCGAAAACAAATTCCAGTAGGAAAAGGGACTCAACCAATATTCCCATATCTACCAGATCATTAACATCAGAACCAGTAATTACAGTATTTATAAACTTCTACACACTAATTACACTGTCTGTTCAACACGCATTTTAAAGTGATGTTGATACCACAGATAGGTGAGATAAAGGATATCTCAATATGCTTCAATTAACACAAACATCTGCTACTCCAGTCCCACGATATTAGGAAGTCTGGTGCACAGTCTGTGAAGAGGTCCATGCTTCTGCAGCTGATGCTGCCACAAACCCACATGCTAGCCAGATAATGCATCTCCAGTATGCCACAAATACGTGCAACCACTACAGTGACTGCACTGTGAGGGTATTAAAGCAGCATTATCCAAATCCACCCACCCATTCATTTATCAATCATTCAAAATACACAAAAACTAAGTGAGAGACCTGAAGAGTTACAAAACTTCAGCTAGATCACATGATGTAGCACAACAAACACTAGCCAGTACTAACAGCATACCTGCCTGTGGCCCCAGAATCATGGCACAGGCCAGAATGTTTTCAACAATAGTAACAAAGATGCCTGTAGGTTGTGTTGATTTGACACCAGAAACAAAACAAAGAAACAAAACAAAAAAAAATCCACCCATCACCACCATTCCACCATTCTTAAAACATCTTTCAAGTTTCATTACAACTTCTACTAAAAAAGCTACTTGGAGCGTGAATTAAGTATCTGCAAAATAAGAAAAACCAAAGAGTCTTCTGAATCCTACTGTTTAGGAAACTCAATTAAGCTACAGAAGCAACAGCTCCAAATCCATGCTGTGAATCAGATGACAGATGAAGACACGAGCCAGCCTCTTACACTCAAAGGCAGTATGCTAGCTGTTAGGACTAGTAACTCCTTCATTATCCAGCTCTCACTTGCCTTTTGAGATATTACACTTCACACAGACAATCAAAAAAGTTTATCAAGGATATGCGAAACCCCTTCTGAGACAGAAAAGTAGTTAAGCTCTTCTAGTATTCTAATCCATTATATATTTTCACTGGCCAACTCTATCCTGTTTTATGTCAGAATCACAAGCACTTCTGGCAATGAGACTGTTTGATACAGTATACACTTCCAATTTATCTTTGGGTTGTTTTAGTTACATTTTGCTTTGGGGTTGTGGCTTCAAAATAGGTTCCAATTTAGATGGGTTTAACTGTTCTAAAAATGGGATTTGATACACATCAAGAGCAGGTAAGCTTATCAGATGTACTAAGTCCATTATACATGACAAAATCCACAGTGATTTTCTTAGAGGAGAGGTGATTTTGCAATCACTTGATTCTAATGCTCTTTATTTCAGTTTTCCCAAACCTACTTTTGATACTAAAGGTGTTTTTAGTTTTTATTGAAGGACGCCATTTCACTATCTGCGACGGTCTTGTATCATTTGAGGCCAGCTACAGCTAACGGACTGATTGTGCTGGGCTGTGTGACACCAGATACAAGGTACAATGTGCCACCCTGACTGCAGATTCAGGAGTTGTAAATAACTTCAGACAGTCCCTAGGTTTTGCTTAGCTCTTGGCAAACTATGTTTCAGCCAGGAAACTTCAATGACTGTAACCATCATCTGCACAGCCATTTGCAAATGTTTGTGGAGATGTGCATCTGGAGAGTCTCAACCACCTGCTCTACAAGAGTTAGCCTTTCTTCTTCAGAAGCCTGCTCATCACACTGTCTTTACACTGCCTCCAGCTTGTTCTGGTACTCTCTGAGTGTCCTCTGCCATGGTGATCAGGTAGGGTTTGTCTGTCACATTTTTTCATGTTGGCTGGCTTCCACAGAAGCTCTAGTTTTCCAACCATTTTGTAGCCATTTTGAAAGTGCTGCTTTTCGTGCAACATATTCAGCCAGACCAGATGTTCTTCGCAAAGAAACCACTGGCTTTAAATCTCTTTTCTCCTCAGAATTTATATTCCAGAACACAATTTTCTGGGCTATGTCAACTAATGCTCTTTCATCCATTTGACTCTGATTTGCTACATAAACCAGTTTCAATCTGTACATTTCCTGGAACAAGCTACCACCAGCTTTCTGGTACTTTTCCTTCAGCTGGCTATTTAGAAGCAGCAGGTAGTTTATGCATGGCTAGTTCTCCTAGCAAGGACTCCAAGATCCTTTCTGTTATTTTCTGCTCTGTACATAGACCTGCTGTTCTGGAAAACTCTGGTAAATGTTTTTCACAAATAAAAATCAACAATACATTTTTGCTTACTTCTTGCAATAAACAATGAACTTCCCCTTCAGTGATCTCCCTGACTTCATCTGCAAGGGGCATTTGCCCTAGCATGCCTATGTTCTCAGACTAAAAAATGCATTTTGTTTCCCAATACCTAAGGGCCATTAGCAGAGACAGAGGTGTTTTTACACCACACTATACATGACTTCTGTACATAGCATCAACTCTGAAATGCACTTACAGTTCCTCAGTCTGACTGGATTCAAAGTAATTAATTCTTTTCCTTTCACCCTGCAGCTTGCAAGTCCCAGTGAGAACATATCTTCTAGAAATCAGCTTTTCATTGTGCTACCCATTATTTGATCACGGATGTTAACAATATTTTGGCAAATGTGATTATGACAGCAGAAATATTTGTTCAACATTTGCTTGGGTAATTAATTCTTACTTATTCCCTTATATTAATGTGCATCCATATTAAAATGCAATTCTACAATGAATAACTTCATAGGTTTTACATGTAATTTTACAGAAATAAGAATGACTGGATTTTTATCTCTCCAATTAAAAATGAATACAGTTCTTCCTTTTGTGTGTCATAGTTGGATGTGGAGCAAAAAAAACTGATGAAACTACATATTTTAGTGAAATAATATTCTAGGTTTACACAGCAGGCCTGCTTTTGTAGATTAGTTGGGTATGTGCATCAGATGTCAAGTTTCAACTTTCTTTCTCAGCCTCCTTTACTGGATAGCTAGAGTATTAAGAATGTAGAATCTGAATACAACTTGAAGAGAAATATGACAGTGCTTGGCTTTTATCTTACTAATTTCTTTTAAAATAACATTCTAGTTGCTCTTCTCATCCCTCACCAGACTCAACTACATACATATCTTGGATTTCCTCATCTCAACCTAGGCTACTTAGACTGTGTCTCTGTGTTTCTCCTGGGTTACTTATCCCTGCTTCCCCCACTTGCACGCTTCCTTTTTATGCTTTTTATTCTTGAGTTTAGTTGGGAGCAACTTGTGCATCCATGGAGGAAGTGTCCTGATAACTTTGCCTCATTTTCTGTTCATCAGTATGGATCATATTACATTTAAAAGAAAAAACAACAACCAGCTTATGGAGGATTTTGTTTACATAAACATTAGCCTGTGAAATTTTCTGCTCATTTTTATTTGTCAATGCATATGCAGGGTTTTGTTGAGTACAACTCATTCAGCTTTATTTTCCCATGCTGAATAGCACAATATCCGACAAGTAACACTACTGACAGCCATGTGAGAAAAGACTGTGGAATCATGCCTAGAGCAGTCTTCATAAATACACAATAACTACTTCTTTGATATTCTATGAACTTACAGCATTGTTGCTTCATCTGTCAGGCCTTTCCTGACATGTAGAAGTCTCATTAATAAATCTAGGCCTGATTAAATAAAAAAGGCCACTGCAAACAGGTTTGTGTGTTTTTGACAGTAAAACTCAATTCAGATTTTTTTTTCTCTTTTTTGTTAATTGTTCAGGTATTCGGACAAAACAGTATGCAGAATTCTACTGCAGTAACAAAAATAACCATGCATCTAGGAATCACAAAGAATTTCACTGAGGAATCTTCCATCTCAACAATGGAAATTAAAATATGTGCAAAAGTCTAAACATTCACACAGATGAACTTCCAACAGTCCCACTTTCCACAGTCTCACCTCCCACTAGACCTTGTTTTCATCTCACAGTAACAGGGCAGGGAAAAAAGTAAGGAACAGTTTGACCTTTCAGTATCTCAGCTTCCCAAGGTGAGTGTGAGGAGGCACAGAACCATTGCCCAGAACTGTCAAAATATGCAGGCATAGACTCAGATCTTATGGGCCTAAGGCCTAAGCCATGTAAGTAGGATTTCCACTGACAAATATCTTAAAAGCAATGGCACGTACAAGTACTGGGCAGCTACTGCATTTTCCACTCAAGGTGGCTTCTGAATGAATGCATTCTCTCATTCATATTTAAATTTAATTAACAGAAACCAATGTGGAGTACACATACCAGACACAGCATTTAATTCAAAATTCTCAATTTAAAAGCTCTGAAAGTCATCAACATTTATATAACAGTATAAATTTTTATTTTTCAAAATAATTAAAAAATTTAAAAAAAAGAGTGATTCAACTTATTTCCCTCCCCAACTTCAATGAGAAATATTCACTAAAAAAACAATTTATCTCCAAGGTGCTATTGGCATTCTAAAGAATTATACTCACCTTGGATTTCATTAAGGAACTGAATCACAAACCACATAAAAATGGTAAATGCCACAATGAAGTTGTCATTTAACTAATAATTAACAGAAGTTTCTTTTGCTTCTGTCCCAGTTACTGATGATTCCTAGAACTGATTCCCATAATGTTGCTTTATGCTGGGTACCCACACAAATATGGAATTCTGAAACTGTCTCAGGTCTTTCAATTGCCTTTTAACAAATCTAATTCAGTCAATTTAAAACATAAACCGAAAAACAAACAGTTCTGAAGTTGATGATTTCTATTACTGCAATGGTGGCTATATCCTGGGAAAAAGACTAATAGGTTTTCATCAAGGAAGTAATTTTCAAAATTGAATACATACATAACTGCAGGTATAAATATTAACCTCTAACCAAACTCCTTTTGTATTAATTAATTTGTTTTCTTTGAACCATTTTGATGTCATTACTTATCTCAAGACATATGAACAGTTCAAGAACAGATCCAGCAGTTTCTAATTTCATGTAACTTTGTAATGATCCATTCTTCTTGTATTTGTTCATTTGTTTGGAAAATCAGTATACCAATCACCACCACATCACAAAATTATTTTACAGATTTTAAGAAGAAAATAAATAGTTTTACAAGCACTAGAGCAAACATGAAATACCAAAGTACTGACTAGAGAAGCTAGTATTAAAAAGAAAAAGAAACACCAAACATAGAGCAAATAAATCTACAACAAGGTTAATCCTATAAAAGACCAGCTCATATTCAGTCAGCAACAAAGCCTTACTTAAGAATGCATAATAATGATCATCAGTCTTCAACTTCCTATTGCTATTTCAGTTTAGAAATCATGACGCAACACACATTTTATATGTATTTTAGTTACAGTGGAAGCCTGCTGCACAGGAGTGACATATTCCCATTGTCACGTTTCAGACAGATACCTAACTCACAAAAAGGAGTGGCACTTATGCTTCCCTGTGGTCTTGGCATTCCTCCTCAGTGGGATTAGATAGCTCAGAATTCAGATGCCAGTGGATCCTGTGCTTGAGTATATAGCCAGCCCCATACACCAGCTAAGAGAGTGTAAGCACCTAACCTTAGACTCCAAGTTCTATTCTGAAGTCAGATGCCTAAAAATACTGCAATGGGGCAGGAAGGTCTAGACCCCAGAGAGCAAGAGTAATTCCCAAATGCACCCTCTAAAGGCCATAATCTTACCCATAAAGCAATTAAGAGAAATAACATAGTTGTTTATGATGTTACTACATTACTTAAAACATGTTTCTGTTTTGCCTGTCTTCAAATAAACCCAAAATAACAGCTGAACCAAAAATTTTATATAGAAGCCTCATATATGTCTAACATCACATATTTCAAAGCACATTTAGTTTTCAATTTTAATAAATAAATTAATTTCCATATTTGACCTGATTTACCACTCCCAGACTTGACAACAGAAGCATCATATTGTGTTACTATCTGAGAATAAATGTTAAAACAACTTTAGTTCTCTATTCTCAATTCAGACCAGGACTAGCTTCCTATGCTATGATTAAGTAATGTCTCTCTAACATTTCGGAGCAAAAATCCACATCTTACATGGACTTAGTAGTGTTGTCCAGGCAAGTAACATGCTCAAATTGGCACAGATCCTCTTTTTGCACTCCAAACCATTTAGGGGTGCAGCACCTTCCTTCCTGTGCACCTCTGCAGGGGTTCCTCACCCACCACCGTTCTTTTTCCAGGTTCTTCAGATCCTTCTTTTTTTCATAAGTTATCACGACAAGCATCCATCTCTCAGTATGGCTGCTTTTTTTTCCTTGAGTATTTCAGAATCCTGCTTTTCCTTAATGGTAGTTGCAAAAAAACAGCCTCCTGACCTTGCAAATTTTTCTGCCTCTTCCCTAGGGATGAAGGGAGCAGGACCTTTTGCCTTATGGGAACAGCCAGTTCCTCCCATAGTTCAGCATCTGGGTATATCCTTTAATAGCACTGTGTCAAAGGCTCTTCAGAGCTCAGTTTCAATATGTATATCTTAATTTTTTCTGCCTAGTGGTGAGGGGACACTGGGCTGCTCCACCACTTTTTCTTATTTTTAGCTTTCATGTTGGGATTTTTAATCTCATGGGTCAATAGGCAATGGCAGGGGATGCTACAGAGCACACAGTGCCCTTACACTAGGTAGAGATGACTGCTAACATACAGGTGTAAGCTGAACTCACCTCCTGTATATAGAATTACGCAAAAGCATCTATTCCATTAGCCTAGTCGAACTGTTGAATGGATCTCTGCAGAACTGGATAACACTGTCCTCTGTGACTGAGAAGATGTGTCTTTAAGCCTTCTCTTTGAATACACAAGGCATACAAACTGTGGTTGAACTCAATTTAGTTGTTACATGTCAGAACAATGAAGTTCTCTATCAGTGTCCATAAGGAAAAAAAAATCAGTAATCATGTTTGCAGATTCTCTATTACTGTATTATATGATTGTATTTATTATACTCTAAACTGCACATTCCATCTCTTTTCTAAATTGCTCAGCATTGCAGCACCCAGAGAGCTGAAACTCTGCATCAGCAACTGCAGACTCTCCACCTGGCCATGACATAAGAATAAAGACAATCTCCTTACAGTCTGCATTTTAGCATTTTCTGCTTTAATATTCTGTACAGTCTGCTAATATATCTGCACTTCCAGCACAGAGACTACACAGAGTTTGATTCTCAAATGAGAGTGTGTGTCCCTCCACAAGTATTGTCCTATTGTCACAGAATACTGCTTTAGTCCAGAATTAGCTGAAGTAGGTCCTAGTCCTATACAGTCCAGATATGTGGAAAGCAGCAGCCTGATCTCTTTTCAAACACATGCTACTTGATGATTGCTCATGCGCAGCTGCATCAGCATAGCCATGTTTGTGAACATGTAGACACAACTGTCACCTTCTTAGGAAATGATGTTTCCACAGTTACTTTTAGTGCATGTTATGCAATCTCATTGACCACCACACGTACCAGGAAAAACTATCAGAAAGGGCTAAACTATACCACTTAAAATCCACATCAGCTGTTTCATGAGTATCTGCTGCAAAATGTATGCACGTATCTTTTGATATCACCTCTGTTTTCATGAGAAAAAATGCACTCATTTTATATATTCAGGTGATCCAGGCTTCCCATTTATCTTAGAAACAAAACACGTTTAGTATCTTAAAATTAAAAAAAAATACGAGATGCTTTACTCCAGTGGAAGTCAAAAATTTTAGTACCTGTTTTTCTTCTTTACTGTGAAACCAGAACAGAAGATTACTATAAACACACAAGAAATGCAGTCAAACAAGCAGAGGTAAGAAAAACAAAAAAGACAGAAAAAGCTGAGCTTTTCTAGATAAACAGATATGTTCAGACTCATTTGTCTAGATATGTATTGTATTTCAGTACTGGCACAAAACAGTGACAGACACAGCAAATAAATGGAAAATGACAACATATCTGATTTTCTTTTACTTCTTCTTTTTTTTCCCTTCATCTCCCCAAATACTAACAAATACCAATAAGTAAAAGCAGCAGCAAAGTCCTGCCAATTTGCCGATATTCTTTTGCTTCACTTAGACTCTATCTAAATTTACATCACAAATTGCAGCTGTACTGAAAGGTTAGGCAATTACAAATTCTGGAGGCAAAACACCTTCCAATTATCTAGAAATCAAGTGTAAATGAATAGCAAGCACAGATGAGCACAAGAGGAGCCATACTTCCACCTGGCTGCTTCATATGCCCTCTGTGTTTTGTAACTGGGGTCTGCATATGAATTCAGAATATCACAAACAAAAAACTCTCAAATAAATAGATAATATATGTAACTACATCTATGCATGTGAAAAATCCCATGAATGGAAAGACTATTCAGGATGAAGAATGAATCAGTACTTGGCCAAATACAACTACAGATGGTTTCAAACCAGTAGCCATCTTCTGCATAAGCATGTAGGTGAATATATGAACATCAGCTGTTCTAACAGCAAAAATTCTTGAACACAAATGAAGCACTGTCTGCTGGTTACTGATTTCCCCAAAAATACCCTATAGTGTGAAGATCAGGATTTGTGTGATCTAATGTATTTTATCTAGCTTGAGGAAGCTCCTTCTGCTGCATGTAAAAAAGGTCATTTGGGTAAAGATTAGACATATCTGAAATTATGCATTGCTAGCTGAATTCATCCTTTTCTGGCTTCAATCCAATTATAAGTTTTGTCAAAAACTACTGTTTTGTGAGCAGAAAACAACATAATGAAAATACTAATGGTATCAGAGAAAAAGAACCGGAATTGACTTAAAGCAGCCAAAAAGTCCATCTCTACCTGCCCACAAAGGACTACTTCTGGCTTCACAAATACTTAACTATTCTTTAATTCCCAGTTGTCCCATTTAAATATTTGCAGACCTGCTGTATAATAAAATCCAACAGTCTGCAATAGTAAGGCATCAGCAAGAGGAAGAGGCACTGTATAGAAGTGGCATTGTGATACGCAGATGTAGTGCACTTCATCTTTCCTTTTCATTTTTCTTTTTTAAACTCTGCTCAGCACAACCTTACACAAATGTAACAGTTCAAATACTTCCTCAAGCTTTGCTCATTCCCAGCACCCAAACAGAAGTTTGCATCTGCTCTTACCACCTTTTGGTCACTGCAACTTGCTCACTCAGTCTCCTGTGGAAAAGTTTTATAAGCACTAGTTGCTCCCTTCACTTTTAAGGAATTTGGAACAGCATCCTAAGTAACACTAGCTTACTAGCTCTGCCTATCCATTTTTCATTCTTATGTCCCAGACACAAACGTGAAGGGCCCAAGCATAAATAATGTTTTGGTAGCTGATGCTCCCTTCACATAAAGAAGGAGAAAAAACATCTCTACTAGGGAGGAATACTTTCTACTCACTTCATCCTTAAGAAGATATCAGGAACAGAAGAACCCAACAGAAGGGTTTTTCCATTTGTTTTGGGTTTATTTTTAGGTACCCAAACAGAATACTAAAGTCTGCTTTGCATTTCAATATTGCCAATCGATGGTAATATTAGGTTAAGGAGATTCTTAGGTTAGTTCCCTCATGCCTTCAAGTGTGAAATCAAAGCAAGATTTTCTCTCATTTTCTGCACAGGTAGCTTTACCCCAAAATAAAATTATGATTCATTGGGTTTCTTTCATATATTTCACAAATCAGACATCTATTACACAACTAGTGACTGTAAATAGCATATAACACAACAATAAATGGACTGAAATACAGTGAATGAAGTTTTTTAAAAAGTATGAAGCTGCCTTTTAAGGGGTTCTATTTATTTGGCCACTCAACAAATTAAGAAGATTTAAAGATTAACACTTAGCTTCCTTACCTTTATCTACAAAGTTGCTGTTGAGTATAAGAAAGTTTTTAGTATCAGCATGAACTAAAGATTTGTTCTGCATAATGACTTCTTATAAGCTTTCATTTTGTTCATAGCAAAGGGAACCATAGAGCACTGGCCCAAAAACGAACTGTAAGGAGATTCTGAGTCATTTCCACCTCTACTGAAACATCCTTCTCTCTAGATTGGGCCAAATACCACCTTAGCCACAAAAGACAATTATCTCAGTTTACAGTAACAACAACAAATTGGTATTTTTCAAATGGAATTACAAACCCAGTAAATATTCAATTCCTTTAAAAAAGAAATAAAAATCAACTGTTGTTAAAAAAAAAATCACTATTACAATTATGGTTACAATTTATAAAAGTATTTCAGGTTATATGTTTGAATTTATTTGTAAAAATCCTCAATCATGAGATTCCCTCTTTGTTTAACCTACATAAACACTAATTATATATTCAAAGTATATTACAATTTACTTAATCCATTATTTAGCCTCCCATCCAGCCATTCATGACTCATATATGGGTGAACTATCACATGTATCAGGGATTTCAGAAACTCTCAACATATGTAAACACTAGCAAGAATTCCCCTTGGTAAAACTCATTCTCCAAAGTAGCTTTTTTTCCCCCTGACAATTCATAGATCTAATTTTGTCTTTAATTCCCTGAATGCCTCATTTATAGGTGTGTACACACACCTCTCTCTCTGTGTATATATATACACACACATACATATAAATAATATAGCAAGATTCCAGAATTTAAAGTTGAATAAAACATATGAAAAAGAACCTCCAATCTTCTCAGTCTACATTAAAATTCCTTTTAAAAATGGACTTTAGGGTATGTGTATTTCAAAGTGAAAGATGTGCAGATTCAGCACGAGAATAAAATCCCAGGAGTATTATGTAAGTACTGAAGTAGGTGGAATAGGCTCATATTCAACCTTCTGGGCATCTCAAACCAAGAACAGGCTTCATAGATGGAAAATTTGGATGAGAAAGGTAAACTCAAACATGTGACATGTGCCTTGTAAATGCCTTAACAATCTGATTTTTTTAAAAGAAACTCATCTTATGGATGAAGAAAAGATGTATGTCTTCTATCAAGTTCCTGAAAAGCTTATATAGATGCTGACTTGTAAAAATGTTTATGGCAATTACGGCATAAAGGCTTTTATAAGCCAGCATGTACTAGCTTTGCACTCTTTACAGATACATCAACATATTTGCCATGCAGGTAGACACAAATAAATGTTTGAATTTAGAAGCCTTCTTTTCATAGGATTGAGGGGGCAGGAAGGGGTGAAAAATAGACACTTGTTAGAGCCATTGTCTACATGATGTCAAAGCCACACTATTAATCCTGACAATAGCTGGGTATCAGCTATTTTTAAAACTTTTTTTTTTAAAACAAATTTATTTATGTAAACACTACTGTTTAGATTTTTGCTTTTATATTTTAAGGAATATAACAGAGTTTTCAGGAAATCCTGCTTTCATCTCAGTCAATGTTTTTAACTATTACTTAAAGTAAGCAATTACAAAACAAAACTCACAAAACAAAACCATGCAGAGTCAGGTCTTCTGTGCCTGTGAGCCTACTACTGCTGTAGTGAGAATTATAAAATATTTGTCCTTCTACAATCACAACCCAATGAGTGCTGCCTTTCTAATCCATAATTGCTATGCATGCATTGTTCCAACAGTTAGCTTTGAACAATTTGTCTCTTCGGCTTCTCCGGCAAGAGCTTAAAAGGCTTTCACTCATTTTATTCTTCTCAATTCTGCTACACAAAGGAAATTGCTGAGACACATCAAATACAGGTTTGTGACAGACACTATCTCACTGCACCACAGTCCTAGCTCATGTTTAGATACACATCCTGTCTGATACAATCTAGTAGCACTCTAACCCTTAAACCCTTTTACAAGGGATTAACTTTCACTAAACTGATGGAAACAGTACCTTTTTAATACATGAATCTCTTCTGCATTTCTTTTGTGAGAACCTGAATTTCAAATGGCTGCCTGGTTTTGGTTTTCTTGGGTGTTTTTGGGGGCTTTTTTTCTTTTAAAGAAAGGTTCTCCTGTGTTTCAAAACTATTCTCCAGGTATACACTTGTAGAAAACAGGGCATACAATTATTCTGACCCAAAGTAGTTTTTGCAAAAGTTTGCAAACAAGGAGTCATTATTTTACCTTATTCCTATTTTAAAACAGTATCCGATAATATGACAATGTCTGATAATATTCCAAAATAACAACTTATGAAGTGTTTATCTTTAAAAAAACCCAGAAATTTGTAAACAAAATATTTACAAAGATGCTCTTCCTGTAACTAAATAGTTCTTACTGTTCCAGCTTGTTACATAGATTATGAAGCCTCTTATCTTCATAGTAGTAGGACAATCTAAAGACATCCCAACAGACACTTAAGCATGACAGATCAGGAAACTTGTTTACATATAAAAAAACCAAGTGCATCAATGGCCAAGATTAAGTTTTAGGCATTCTCTTTATTTTTCTGATAGAAAAATACTATAAGAAAGATAAAACTAATGAATTTTAAAAAAATAAAAATCAAAGCATCAATGTAAAGAAGATAAACAGTTACAAAAATCTAATCGAAAACTGTAGAAAAGGAAGATCCAAATTGTAACAATTATCCTTGCTTCCATGCTGGAAGAATTTGCTGTATATGAGGAAAAGTCAGCAATTTTCTTCCTCCCTCAGATACAAAATAGCAAAGACAGAGTTTGAGCAATTTTCTAAAACAATTAAACAACAGGTGTGTAAGTTGTCTTGTTTCTAGCCCTTTTGTATTGTTATTGTCCTACAATGAAAGCTTCTTACAGCTAGCACTTCACCATGCGACTTTTCTTCCAGATGCAAAACCAGTTTATTAGGTTATGAAACAACTGCATGTTTTTACAAGGGCTTGTTCATGCACAGAAATCAAAGTAAGCAACAGATTAGGGGTTTACATGATTATTACAACAACTGTGTTGAGAAAAAATGCTAAAGGTTCTTCTGTCCATACATAAAGCATCAAAGTGTTTAGCCCCTTGGAAAATAAATGCTAACTAGCACATCCTAAACCACAGTACACTTTATTTCTCCTGTGAAATTACATCATTCTAATTTGCAAGGATTTCATATAACTTTTACTTTGCTTCTCACTTTTGTTCCTTCCTCCTTCAACCACAACAGTTCA
This sequence comes from Bucco capensis, assembly GCA_013396975.1. Taxonomy (NCBI): domain Eukaryota; kingdom Metazoa; phylum Chordata; class Aves; order Piciformes; family Bucconidae; genus Bucco; species Bucco capensis. Next base: position 236,262 of record VWZO01001569.1, on the reverse strand, counting down.
GGTTTGAAAGACCTGGAGCTTCAAAATACTGTAATTTTAAATTGCTATCTTGGTAAACTTTATATCCTCTAATCCTGTACAAAAAACTTCTTTCACCACATGAGAATCAGAGAAACTACACATGCTCTAAAATTTCAAAAAATCGAAGTTTACTTCAATTACACCTGAGGTAATACTTTTCAACATGTTGGGATGACTGAGATTGCAGCTAGGATTCTGTCATTCCAATAAAACTTATCTGAAAGGTCTGTAAATCTGTGAATCATTTGACAGAGGCACTTGGCTCTAGGTATGTTTCAGGTTGGTACCTGCTAAGGTAGATTTGAAAATAAGGGAAAAAACTTGTAGTGGGAGTAGTAAAATGATATTCTATTGAAAGAAAACAAACAAACAAAAAAACACCTTAGGTTTTGATTTAAAAACACAATCAGTTGGAAGGGTTGTGGAAAAAGGTTTGAAGACACAGCAGCATAACAGTAATGCTACAGCATAGAAGATGGAATAAGCAACTTCAGCTAAAGTCAGCTTGAGAAGACTGTTTAAAGGCTTCTGCACATTCAGCCCAAAACTTAGTGATCTAGAATCAACAGTATGATTTCTGTTCTCATTCTACATTTTTTGTTGATTGGTATGGGAGGGTGTTTGTTCAAGTCAGTCAGCATAATTATAAACCTCTGTAATCTACAGATTTCTTCCTCATGAGTGAATTCAGCCTTTCCCTAACAGAGGAAAGCTGTGAGTTTAAATCTATTAATTACCAGAATAAACTACAACAGCACCATCAGAGACCTCTGAGTGCAGCCTCTCAATAAGAATCCTCAGGACTTCATGCAAATTATTTACCAGCATATTGGTTATGTCACTTAAGGTCTAAGTAGACAGTTTGAATTCTGGATATTAAGAAGTGGTTGGTGTGTCACAGTCTTAAGCACTAGCAACAAAACTGAATATTTATCAATACTGCAATTTTGTTTAATTATAAACCAACTTCAGATCTTGTTTCTAGTAGTCTGGGAAGGTAAAGAAAGTCTGCAAGTCTAATTAAAACATCCATAAGACATCCTACAAATCACAAGGACAGCCTTACCTGAATGCATTTTACTTTTCTATATTCATCTGTGTAGTATTACTTTGTGAATAATAGGCACAGTACTGAATCTAAAGCTAGTTAATTTTAAATTACATAAATGAAGAGATTATAAAAAAACACCTATTTATACTTCATTGTGGTTTTCTTAGCAAGTTAGCCAACCCAATTAAATCTACTAAAACAACTCTTAAAGCCAAGAACCCAAGAATGATGAAGGTTAGAAATAATACCAAGGTTAAAAATAAAGAAAGAGAAAACAAAAAAACCTAAGCAAGGAACACCATACAAAAGACTGAGTGAAGATGAGACTGCTGGTATACGGAAGTCAGATGAAGTTCAGGGTAAAATAAATTGATCAGGAATTCTCAGGTACCTTTTATGAAGCCTAACTCTCTCTAAAAGGCTTTGTTTCACCTTCCAAGCTCTAACAAGTTTTAAACAATAGATAGTTGCTTATATACAAAACTGAGATTCTGAAACCTAGGTTCGCACTGCACTTCTTCACTGAACGTTTACTATTTCTTTTACCTAATTTAACTTCAGCAAGTATGATTTTTTTTTACTTACCACTATAAAAAAACTCTTCTCTACAATAACAATAAATTCTGAACACAGAAGATGCACAATAATAAGTCAGAACATTCTTCTAAGACAACATGATCATCCTTCCCAGTCTCCATTTTTTATAGAGCCACACTACCAAAATCACAGCAGAGTGAGGCAACATCAGGTCTGTATGACCTGGGACAAAGGCTAATCTGTAATTGAAATGGATAATATGACTTGTATAATATGGGGATGTAAAGATGACAAAAACAGATGCATACTTATCTGGCGTAATGAAGCTTGTGAATATCTTGATTATTTGCTTTAAAACATCTACTTACCTATATCATGCAGAGGAGCTAAGAAAACATACAAAAAACATACCTGTATTAGAGAGAGATCCTCAAGCTGCAACCTGAAGAGGTAGTTTCTGGGTTTAAAAACAAACAAAAAGTAGAAAAATATTAATTGTTACTAGTGTTTAAGTAAAAAAAAATGTTGGTAGTATTTAAATAAAAACATTAATGAATATAGACGGGAAAAAATTAAAAAGCGACTGGAAGATAGGACTAAATTCTTTCATGGACTTTCTTAGAATACAGCCCTCTAGACGAAGGTAATTTTGATTTTCAGCTTGAAGGGCTGGCTGCATATGAATAAAGTAGGTATTTATACTGTATACATGTACATCTGACTCATTGTTCCAGCTTTTCTTTAGAATCAATGGGAAGAAATATGCAGTGCTTTAGCAGATTCATGTGACCAGTGTTGGCTGTCTACATGAGACTAAGAGGACAGACAGATTAAAGCTGTCCATTCCTCTTCACAGTGATGGGAACCTTACACAGTTAGCTCAGCCACACAAGTTTGAAGGATCCCAGTGTAATAGAGCGTCAGTTTTCACAATTCTGACTGAAGTGATAGCTCGTGTAATTTCTTTGAAATCTGAGCATTTACTTCCATGTACAGCAGGAGCTACACATAAACCAAGCACATTTTATAAATGCCCAGGCTTTTATTGTAAAAGGATTTCTCACTCCACTTCTTCCCTAGAGCAGTATCACTGAACCTACAGGACATGGGAGGAGTTCAGGCAAACCACAAACAAGATATTACACAAAGGCACTGCTTGCAACCTGGGGAAATGATGGGTTAGGACAGCCAGAGAGGTGAGCACATACTGGTGCAACATACGTGCACCATCACAACTCCTCCCAACTGACTGTGTCTATCTAGTTAAAGCAGACGTCTTGTTAACACTTGTTCCAATAAACCAGCTCTGTTGGTAGTGCTCTTGGTATCAGTCCATGACTGCCATAAAATGAGCAAAACCCACATCATCTTTGAACTGATTTCAGCATATCCTGCTGTAGTACAGGTTCTCTTTCGTGCTATATCTGCAATAAGACTCTTTCCTGCTCCATGTCCATATTGCTTCCACCCAATTTTCTTTCTTTTGTAGTTTCTTCTCATACCTCTTTTTCTTCTTTTATTTAAATACATTTTCACATTGCTTAATTTTTACTTTACTTAAAGCAATTCTGATTTTTCAGAGTGATATTTTATTGATAAAAGGAAGAAAATTTTGAAAATATAACAAAAATTACTTCAAATTTAATTTATGCATAACATCAGCAACATTAATTTCTAAGATTTAAACAATTCATTTAAAGTAACATAAAACTGACAAGTTATAAGCAAATTTAAACTTTAAATATCTGCAATATTCACAAATTATCTGCAGTATTGCATCAATGAAATTCATAGAAATGTAATCTGAATTAAAAATAGGTCATATTTTTTGAGATAATAATTCTAATTCTTTCCAAAGAGGTATGAGGTATTGTTAATGGGCACAGACAGTCAGGAATTGCACCTTATATATCTTTTTTTTTTTTTAAATTGACCTTGTGTGGAGTGGAAGCAGGAACAAAAACAAACTGTGCCTAAAAAATAATAAAAAAAATTTCAAAGCATATCTCTCAGAAATAAAATCACTATCATGGCCAGCTTTATTATTGCACTGTGGGGGGCAGCTATGTGTATTTATTTATTGATCCTGGTGCATATATGGTCCACTTAAATTGTGGATGTACAGAAATCATGTAACTAGTCTTTCCTAGGCGTATTGCTAAAGGGAGTCACTCAAAACACAAGAGGCAGGCTACTAAAGGCAAGAATTCATGAGAAAGTATAATAAAGACAGAATATGTTATTAGCATAGATAAATCACCCAAAAGAAATAACTAAAATACTTGGGTTTGACTCATGAAAAGACTGGATATGGGAAACAAAGAGAACAGTCCATTGCAGGACAATGTTTACACAAAGCTTCATCCAAAAGCTACAGGCAAGTTGACTTGGAAAACTCACTGAAACATCAGGAAGCAATGCATATAATTTTTCTAAGCCATCTATGCTCTCTCTGTAAGGACAAAAAATATCTTCACATGTGTAAAATGTCTTGCTCAGAAATGCTCAGAAAGGGACATAAGTATTTAAGCCTGTTCCTCATCTCACTGTATACAACCTTCCATTAACTGTCAGTGAACTGTGCTTCTTTCACTCCAGGTATCAAAGCTGAAGAAAGCCCCACCATTGCTGCTGTGGCAAATCTTCTTTTCCACTTACAGAAGCAGAACAACTTTTTTCTTACGGAGAAATTGAACTGTATTCTCAGAAGACATAAACTGTTTTCTTGACTCAGCAGTGTCAGAGTCACCAGAGTGGCACATGAATGCCTCACCTCAGTCTGCACATAAATGCAGTCTCTGTTGTGGAATGCAAGAGCAGTCTGGTCTTGCACTTTTAGTTTTTGGATCAGTACTTAGTGTAGTGTGTCATGTCAATCTCTGTATGTCCTTCATCTTCACTGATGTGGCATTTAAAGGCAATCAAACAATGTCTTTTTATGGTCTTTCCTTCTGACAACTTTTTACCTGTTAAAAAGTAAGTTATTGTCCCAAATCATAAAAATTCTACATAAACACAGAGTCAGTCTGAACAAAAACAGAGGCTGAAAGTTTTGTGGGTTGTTGTTCTGGGGTTTTTTTCCTAGAAAATGAAACTTGTAGCCCATGTATTATAGCACAACACTTCTGCCCATTAATATATACAGTGTGGAATTAGAAATATTTGACCCTTTAAGTGGTAGGGAAACTAAAATCTCTCTGAACAAGCCAAAAGCCAGAATTATTAGTATACATTTTTTTTAACTTCCTGCAGCTGCCAGTAACTAATTAAAATATTATTTTCAACTTCACAAAGCCAGCAGAAAGAAAATTGAAGAAGAAAAACAATGTACAAGACACAGATTAAGCATTACACCTTAGCAACATAGAGGCAAACTGTGTAAATGAACAGCAGAGTGACTGTGACTACACAAATAATACTAGAACAAGCAGCAAACTGGCACTCAGAGAGGAATCAGTAGTATTCCTACCTAAATGTGCCAATTTCAGTAAAACTTGAAGGACTACATTTAGCTAAACAAATGCAATAGATTAACATTCTAAGACATGCATCTCTAACATGTGAGAACTCATTCAGAAAGGACATACATGAAAAAAAAATCTAAAAAAATAAACATGACCAAAAAATTTGGAAATATGTTTTAATTTATTAATTTTATCACTAATTCTGGTAGTCCAAAGAAAAAGTTAATGTCAATTTTAATGACATGCAGAGTCATCATGCTGCTCACAAGATAGGTGACAATACCTTTTCCATATGTTATTGAGATTAGGCCTAGATTTCTATTTTTCATCCTCTGTTTAGCTTTGTTCTACTGCATTTATGCTTTGAAGGCAACGAAGCATGTGAAATAAAAATGACCAAGTACATTTCTAAAGCACAAGTAGAGACCTCTTAGCACATATGCTTATTTCTTGTCCAAACATGGTGGTAATAAAAGCAAGACAAATACAACTTCGCACAGTGCAATTAAATTGTTTTCATAAATCTGCTTCCATTTGGTGCTTAATGAATGAGGAAAGCAAATATGTTACATAAATCTGCAAACAGAAGGACACTGTAACAAGAAGAAAACACAACTAATTCTGAGATAAAGCAGTATCCTATATCTCTTCAGATAGCCAGCGGGCAATAAGCATTTTGGTTTGCATTCACAGCACTGAGCAACTTTTCGAGTTGAACTATGACACGTAAAACCTGTTAACCAAGAGCCTGCTCAAACTGAATGGCAAAGTTTTCCAATGGTATCAGTGGGACCTAAATGAATCACTATAAAAAGTAAAAAATTAGTAAGACAGCAAAAAATAAAAAATCCAACCCCATGCCTCCATATGCATCTGCAACTGAAAACCTCAGTCAGTAAAGAGGGGTTTCAGCAACCTCAGAAACTCAAGGCATACCCAGACACACTGTCAAATCCTCTAGAACAGACCAACAAAATATTATTTCTGTGCATTTCTTTTGAGAAACTATTTTACATGAAAGAATAAAATTTTATTCAATTTACTGGAAGAAAAATATATTAAGACTGAAAATGGAAGTATAAGCTCTGTAGGAACTACTAATCAGAAAGTCATAATTCCACAATCAAGATGGGAAAGTCCTAGGTAAAAGCCAATTCTAGTTTAGCAACTGGAAATAATCAGCAATTGGAAATAAAAAACAAAAAACAAAAACAAAAGAAGACCTGATACTAGGAGGTGTTGTGGTTTAAGCCTCCACAGCTGGTCAAAACCACGCAGTTACTCATTTCTCCCCTAGTGGAGTGGGAAGAAGAAAAGACAACAAGAGCTCAAGGATCCAAGCTAAGGACAGGGAGGGCTCATTCACCACTTATGGTCATGGGCAAAAAAAGAGACCAGACATGGGGGAAAAAACACAAAATTTAATCTAAACAAAATCACAATCTAATGGGTGAGAGCACATACACACTGTATCAAACCCACACACAATTCCTACTTTCTATCCCTCCCCTCTTCCAAACCCTGTCCCTGAGATAGATATCTCTCCTCCTGCACTGCAGAGGGACAGGGAAGTAGGTGGAGGAGGACCACAGTCCACAACAGTATCAGTTCATCCTCTTCAGGGAAAAACACCCTGATTGTCCTTCCCTTCAGAAACACACCATTCCTTCTACAGGGAACAATCCCCACAAGTCTTCCCCAGAGCCCCAGCATCTCTTCGGGGGAACACCTCATGCTCCAACTTGGGCTCCTCCTGCTCCGCAGGCTGCATGGTGGGCTCCCCATTAGTCACTCCTCTATGAGGCTCCAAATGCAGCTGCTAATCTTGCCATGTGCTGAGGGAAATGGCCACTCCAGAGTCTTCTCATGAACTCCTTTCCTTCTTCTGGGAAGGAAGCATGTGCATGCAAGACTCTCTCTGTCTGCCTACCCAGCTTACAAAACAGAATAACTGGACAGAAAACCCAACCGCTAAAGTTGTTTTCCCTCCTTAAATATGCTATTCACAGAAGTGCTGCTTGGCTCAGTCCCACCCAGAGGCAGGACCAGACCCAGAGATTGGAGAACCCCCCCCCGAACCTTCTCATCTAAGCATGCTCAGCATAAACCCACCATATTCCACCCCAAGCTGGGCAAACTTTACCTGAACCTTCTGACCCAAGCATGCCCAGAATAAACCCACCATAGGAGGAAAGAAGAAAAATCAATATAAGTAGGAAATCACGCTGTAGAAAATTCATCTGGTTATATTAAGTTACAATAAGAAAAGTATGTGAAAAAGCTAAGGATGATACATTGGAAATAAAAGTAATCAAAGAGGTCTAGTTGAACTATTACATTAAAATGGTCAAATTACAATAATGAAAAGCAAAATGGTCAGTAAGTAATTTTTTGTGCCCATTTTGCAGGAAATAGAAGTCTCAGCAAATGAGAATAATTAAGTAAGTAGCTTAGATGTGAAAATAGCATACACACAGAGATAAATATTTTCAGACTAGGAGGTCATACTAATTCAACCTAAAAATTACATTGATTTTTGGTCTTCTTATTGCTCTTTTTTTAAAAATTTCCAAAATTACAAACATTCTTGACAAATGAAAGACTATGCTTTATTAGCATTCAGAAAGGCAAAAAGGAAGACTCAGATGATCATAGGCTGACCAGGAGAAACTGAGCTTAGCAAATAAACACTATTGGTGTCAATTAGGAAAGAATACCATTATTCATTAAATTAGTCCACTCAAAGATCCTGCAAGATCTGATTTCCTTCTCTGATGACTGCTCCTCAGGATTAGCAAATCTTAGTACTTTCACTTCCTTGTGATTCTACATTCAGCCTCAACAAGAGATTCTAGAACATAGCACTGCTCCACATATGTCCAACAACAGCCAGGCAGCACTTCTACGTAGTTTTTACCATGGACTTCTCTAGAAAAAGCAGAAAGGCACAAGTGACCTGTTCCTGCAGCTCTGGAGATCACCCTCCTCCTGAAATCCCGTCATGTCATATCATCTCAAACATGCATTACTGTCTTCTCCTGTTGACCCTGCTTCTCACACACAGCACCAAATTTCCCCAGCTGGAATATTTGTCACTTGTGCATCTCTGATGCATGCAGATCAAGGCTTTTCTGAACACTATGCTTTAGTCCATAAAAGTTTATGAGCTTACTCAGCTATTAAGTTGTGATTTGGTTCCGATTTATCCTGAAATACCACCTCAACCAAAACATTAATCCTTTAGCACAAAGTCTGTTTGAGCTGGTTTGGGGGTTTGTTTTGTTTTTTCTTTTTTTTTCCATGGGACGGTGGGTGGGAGGAAAAGATACAGAGTCTAAGGGAGCAAAAGTTTGGACTTTTAAAAAAATTTATTATTTTATTAAGAAAAGAAACTGCAACAAGAAATGATTAGAAATGATGTAAGTGACCACCTTAATGCTAAAAGCATTTAAAGGAAGGAGATACTAAACTTCCTGGCCCATATTTTCAAAGCCAGCCTTGAATTTCCCACCTATGATCATGCTATTGTCCTCTGGTAGAGCCATTAGTTTCCAAGAGAGCCCTCCCCTTAGTGGAAACTAACTGTACATGGGAAATTTAGACGTAGGATGCATACCAAGGTAAGTACAAGATGTCAACAGGGAGGTATATAAAATATATAAAAATCTATTTTTATATATGTATAAATACGTATGAATATATATAAAAATTATATTTGCTCCCATAAAATTTTGAGAGGTGGAGTTACATGCACAGTAAGCATCACTGCACTGCTAAATTTACTGATTGTACCCTTGGAACAAGGGCTGAAACTCACATGCCTATCTAGCATCCAAGCAGCCCTCTCACAAGATTTGTGCAGCCACTCAAGTGCATTCACAAGGGCACTGCAGTAACTCATGCAAGGCACCAATGTTTCAGAGGCAGAGGAAAGTCCTTCACAGACCTGACTGCTGCTCCATGTGGTGCCTCTCTAGGACTTCTATATAATGGTTATCAGCCTCTTGCCAGCTGATAGCTCTCTGCCCTGCATTTCAGTGCTGTAAAAAGGCATACACAAGTAGACAAGTTCAGCAAGGATCAAACTGCTCATGATGTAGGACAGAAACAGTATATTTAGACTGACATTTGTTGCAGTAGAAAGGAGCAGCTAACTGACATGAGAACATAGTCTAACTGGGAATCAACAGAAGGCATAAGTTTCCACATTCCACAGCAGGACACATACAGCTTCTAGCACAACTCAAGTGTGTAATTAAATTCATGACTTCAACTAAAGACAGGTACTTTCAGAACACCACTCATCTGATGTAATTTCTAAAGATGGCTTACACTGAAACAGCAGTGTTCTCTGTCAAAAATGTTCCATTTACCCCTGCCATTTCTCTTTTCATCTTAACCCGAGTCAACTCTAGGGATCCTCTGATGATGCATCATGTTAGTTCCACTAATTAAAATGGTAAGACATTAAATCAGCACACAGGATCAGTGAATTGAGTAGTGTTACTCTGCAACCGCCTATTTTTTAGGAATCCATTGGCAAGGTAGGAGAAGCAGCAGGGGGAGAAAGACCTTCCTTTTTCTGCAGAAGTAGGATGATACTTTCTCTTAGATTTGACATTAAACCATACCATAGCTTAGATCAGATCAGTCAGTGGAAGGACAGACTGATTGCTCTGAACCAGATGTAAAATGAGCAATAAAACCCAGACGGATGCTCAGAGAATATAGCACTAATTCCTGGTGCCTGTATGTTCTCTCAATATGCAGTGCTCAGAGCATCTCATTAACAAGAAACTCTCAGATTCCCCTGCTGCGAGCAGACAACAGCACCAAGCAAACCTGTACAGTTATTTATTCCTTTATTAGAGATTCTTAAACCACTGTTAATGAATCCTTTAATTTGCCTTTCTGTTATTATGGCAAGTAGCAGTAATGGTTCAAATTAACGTTCCCAAACACACATCTAATTAAGTGAAAAGGCATACTGTTACAGTCCTTCATCAGCAAGATAAGGAGTGACTGAGGCAATAAACCACCTCAAATCAAGTTATAATCCTCAAAGCAAGTTCAATTAATTTGCAGGAGAACATATAGAAGAAAGCATTATTAGGACATTCTTGTGTAAAAAATAATGTAAGACACATCTAGATATATATTATCCAATTAAAAAAAAAAAAGCTGAATAGCTTTGAGACCTATTTCTGATAAGTAACGATGTAATTTTAAGATACAGCTGAACTAGCCTAAATTCAATGTTAAAAAAAAAATTACCATAGCTTAAGAATGAACTCCAGCTAGGCTCCTATCAGTTCATAATGTCAAGCACAAGAGGGTTTGCAAGAGTCAGATTGCTTCATTTTTCCTTTCAGTTTTTCCTTTCTTCTTGCATGGTCTGAATAAAACCATTAAGAAAAAAAAATTAAAAGTCACAAAAAATAAATAAAGAATGGATTAAAAGGAAAATATAACTGTAATTCTTTGAACCTTGACTTTTTTTGCCCTAATGTACTTCCTCCTAACAAGGAGAAAAACAGGTAATGCACAACTTGCCAGGGCAATTCAGACATTGCTGTATCCTTCCTCAGAGCTGGTCTTCTCCCCCCAAAACTGTCCTTTCCAAGAAAGAAACAAAAAAATCTCTGCAGAACATATAGCAACGCACTTCCATATAAGAAAAGGAAAGGTTAATCCATGAATCTCTGTGCCTACTGGCATTTCAAAATACAGAAATCATTATCATATTTGATTAGATGCTAACTCAGTCCACTAAATAACACACAGATAAATATTATCCTGAATATTTTATCAGGATTTATCAGAATAAGATAAACAAGCGGTCTCTCATTTTTGAGCTTACTGACAAGCTAATGCCCTGAAGGTAATCCTTCACTGATGCCATTTAATTATAAAAGTAAATTCCGCCCTGCCAATGCTGTTTTGGTTTTGGTTGTTGTTGTTGTTTTTTTAAGAAAAAAAATGAATTCCCTAGAACATTTTGGATTGCAAGAGAATGCATTTATTTTTATCTGCCGGGTCATATGTGATGTTAAGAACAATGCCTGGGGCAAATTTTGAAGATACAGTTTCGTGGGAACATAAGATACATTGCCCTATGTTGAAAGCCAATACTCTTCATAATGTACTAAAAATTGTTTTACATCCATACTGAATTTTCTCTGTAGAGTATTTCTCATCAATCTGTTTGGAGTTTTAAGCGGAAAAAAAAAATCCTTTTACATTAAAACTAGACCCAACTGTCATAACACTGAAAAATCTGTCACATTCTTCAAATGTAGGTTTTAAAACCAAGCACCCATAACAAAAATCATTCTTCTTCCTTTAATCCAACTTCATAAATTGAACTGTAATCTTCACTTGTCTTCATTATGCACTTTGGGCTGTTTGAGCAAAGTCAAGCAAGATAAATTTCTCCCTTTGCTTTTTCCTCTCTCTGTCCCCACCTCTGCTCCCTCGCTCCCTCACTTCTCAAAGCTATCTAAATGAATTTTTCTACATGCACAATTTGTTAAAAAATGTCTCAAACAAGTAGGTCAACTGTAGGTTGTTACTGAGATCCACGCTAACTCATCAGTCATTTTAGAAAACAGTCCTCTCCCTCTGAAGCCCTCACCAATGGTACACATATATGTCCTTCTGCACAGCAGAATGACAGAAGACCAAATAACTGTTTTAAACCAACAAAAGTATTAAAACACACTTCAGATTCAGTATGTTACTAAGCAGACTTGTTACACTGGAAGGTGTTAATAATCAAGTGCCTCTGACACAAAGACAAGTGCAAGTCTCATTAAACTTGCAAGTTGTGCTAGCTAATTTTACAGTTAAAACGAGGTATAATTGAACTTATATTCAGAAATTAAAGCAGTCACTACTAAAAAGCATTGGACTTCATGGTAGAAAACACATATGACTGTGACCTAAGAAATAAAGACATTCCCCACAGCTGAGGTACAGGATTTGTGAGGAATCTGAAAGGCAAACAACAAAATGGACTGTAGGTACTCACTTCTATTGCATTGAGAAAAACAGGAGTGTCCGCCCTCTAGAAATGAGCAAGACTGAGCCAAAACCAAACTTCACTGGGATCAGTGGCCTTTCTCCCTAATGAGGTTTGTGGAGGAGGAAAAGAGAGGGATGGTTCCAAATCTTAGGCAATTCCTTAGCACAAGGGAGGGTGTCAGGATGGACTGGATGAGTAAAGTGAAGGTGTGTGCTATTATTGTAGTAGTAACATTTGTAGATCACTGCAGATGGTGTAAGGAAACTGAAATATGGCTAGGAGAATCTAAATCACAGACTTCTCACAAGGCCTAAAAGACAGAGGCAGGGGGTGGAGGCAGGCAGATAAAATTGTAGAATCTACTTTTGCACAGCAACTAAAGAATGGTCACAGACATAAGATCAGCTTTATTTCCAAAACTGGACAAGTAAGACTAATCTCAGCAATAGAGGACTAGTAATTACCTTCCTAGTCATTGCCTGCTATGAGAAATACTATAGAATGATGTCCTTTTCATATATTTAGAGATCTCTGTCGCAAAAATATTTCTTGTTTTGTTCACAATGGTAAAATGTGACAAAACTCTTTGATTCCTGACTACATTACCTATGGCCAAACTAAACTGATTTGGTTTTCTGCCAGCGCTGCTGTGTTGTTTATACAGCTACCTCCTTCCCTAGATGTACCTGCTGATGGATTTATGGGCAGGCACTGTGCACACACTCAGTCTTTGTCTTCTTGCACTACAATTCCAATTAGCTTTTATCTTTTAGCAGCCCTTCCCTATAACTCTAATTTTGGTTAACCTTGTTTAAGTAATAAGCAGAAGAATACACACTTTTACAGTTAGAAGTTTCTCAAGGACCTTGTCCAATGATATCACTAGTTCTCTGTCACTATGGGAGACATCTTTTGAGGCCTCATGGGATCATATCCGTCTTTTTATGTAGCTGCATGACATTGGCAACTCCCAATGGGAATCCAGTCTAGATTGCTACCTTGCTTATTAAGACAAACAAGTCATGAACCTCTTTAGAGGCTGCAGAACTTAAAAAAGGGAAGGGAATGACTCACAGTGAATATCAGTGATAGATAAGGGATTTAAGAAGTCACAATAGTGTCGCATTTTCACAAGACTGTTTTATTTGATTTCTAAGACACAAAAATTTGGGGGAAGAGTTCACTGAACTCCACTAATGTTAAAAAAAGCAATTATAAAGTTAAGCTGAGCCAGGACACAGCTCCTGACTGAAAACCATTCCTCTGGTTTAGAAGAGCATCATCTTAGTTAAAGCAGAAGCCAAGAGGTGCAAGCATCACTCCCTGTTTTTGTGTGGATGCTGGACAAGTAAATCATAATGGAAATACTTCTATTGGCAGTGTAAAAAAAGTAATCTAAGTTTATCTGTAGCTTTCTTCTGTGCCACATTGCACATTTCCCTTCTCTGATTCTCTACCCACTGATTGGGCAGAGAAGGGAAAACCACTTTAGAGGGCTACAAATTATCATTTGCACAACTGAACAAAAACTGTTAACTGCTCAGATCTTACTGAAATCCACTGAACACAACATACTAGTTTTTTCAGTACTGAAGTGTTAGTATAAGAATATAATTTTAAAAATATAATTGCTTTAATATTCTAAGTGGAAAAAAACCTGTATGTCAAAAGATATTTCACCACAGAGAAGGAAGTAACAGTACATTCCCTTCACTGTCTTTATGAGAGCACATCTGTGGCTTAGGACAGAAAATACTTTTTTCTAACAGCGCTTCAGATAAATGAATCCTGTGAGGCAGATGTGCAAGAAACTTGTACTAAAATGCTACCCACAGACCATAGCACAGGCATAGTAATATTACTGTCCTGTTCAGATGGCCCTGGCTGACAGGTAGCTACAAACAGCAAGTT
>VWZO01001569.1:179918-214249 GCA_013396975.1 Bucco capensis | reverse complement strand
CGGCATGCCAGACCCTGTTGCATCTTTTACAATTCACTTTTGTCTATACTTTTTTTCTGACATTTTCAATCTCCAGTCTTTTCTAGCTCTGTTACTGTATGTTCTCCTCACAGAAATGTCAGGAAGTGTTCAAGGCCAGGCTGGATGAGGCTTTGAGCAATCTCGTTTAGTGGAAGGTGTCCCTGCCATGGTGGGGAAGTTGGAACTAGACAATCTTTAAGGTCCCTTAAAGAACCATTCTATGATTCTATGCATTAAATACATTCTTGCTGGTAAGTCATTGACTCCTTGCAGATGAAAGGACAAAAGGTACCACAGCTTGAGTGAAGAATGGAAATAAGTGAAAAAACTGTACCACAAGTTCCAACAGAAGAAAGAAAACTCCATCATGACAGTTCAACCAAAGAACAGCTATACTACTTCTGAAACCAATCACAATTCACCTTTTCTTATCCAAAAGAGGCCGAGGCTTAATTTGTCAAAAATATAACTTATTTTTCTAGGACTTATTCNCCCCAAGTGATTTTCAGACTGTGCCTAACAAATATGTAAAGAATGACCTTAATATACATTACTAATATTCTATGGTTCTATGATGCTTAATGACTTAAATCATTCTTTACATATTTGTACTTATTTTGGACCAAATTCTTCCTCTATTCTAGCCTAGCTTTGCTCAAAACAGGCCACAATGGCCTTTTCCCAACGGATATATTCCTGTTGGATGTATTAACCATAAAATAAATTAGAAGTGTTATTTAAGACAAAAAAAATGACAAAACAAACAAATCATAAATCAAACGTATTGCAAACACATCAAATATTTTTCCATTTCTCTTACAGAAAAGACTCATTCTAGGAATTAAAAGTACCCGAGCAAAAACAATATGCTTATCGCAAAATCTGAGCATGAACATCTGCCCTGCTACTTGCTATTGTTCCATAAAGTCCATGGCAGAAGCCAAACACTTTGAACACTGCAGCTTAGTGCAAAGCAGAGAAGGCCTGCCTGTTACAGGCTGCTTTCCCAAAAACTGTAATTCCAGACACATGCTTTCTATACGCCAAAAAATACCCAAAGGAAATACCCAAATAATCTGACCCTTAGATGCCAAGCACATATGTACTCCATCAGGATGAATTAGAGGCCAGGAGGGTGCCTTTCTGTAATTTTTAGGTTACCAAAAGGACAAACTACTGCATTAAGAACCTTACTCAAATGGGCAAACAAGAAAAAAAAAATCAACCTTTCTAACATTTAAACCTTACAGAAAGAGACAAATCCATTCTAAAATAACCTGAAAAGCCAAGTGAATCCCTGCCTCATGCCCCAGTGAAGTTCCTGGTCCACCTGTTACTGAGACCAGAACATAGCTGGCACATTCACTTTTCATATATACGGTACAGTCATCCAGATGTCCATGCTAAGAAGGGTCATGGATCTAATAGCTCTAACAGTCTTTGCTACCAGAAGGCTCTAGTAATCCAAATGGAGTACACCAGAAGCATACTGGATGCAACATATGCAAAGAAAAGTTCAACAACAAAAAGATGACATCAGCTGACACCATTTCATACTTCTCTGTATAACGGAAGTATTAGGACACATAGGTCTGTTACAATATTCAGCACTGCATTTTAATGAAAAGAACACTGTATGTAGCCCTTAAGGTAAAAAACACATTTATATTAAGACTGTGTACACCACTGACTTTAGTAAAACAGAATGAAGAGTATGTGGGCATCATAATTAAGAACCAAAAATACAGGTATTTATAGTAGCTAATCCCTAATTTTTAATAAAATTGAAAATTAGAAATATTTCTTACAAAAATTGGGAATATTTTTTACTCTAGATAATACATTGAAAAATATAGGTATTCTGGTAATTAGACAGTAATAACTGTACAGTTTCTGAAATACAGGTCCAGGAAAGTATTTGAAATTAAAACATCATTTCTTCCTGCTAAGGAGAAAAACAAAGCCAATTGTTTAGAGAAGGTTAGATAAAGCAATCCAATCCTCTACAGAAGAAAAGATGGAGTTATGACTTTGCCTATCATGATTATATCAGCAACCACAAACTAAAAGATTTCTCTTTTAAGTCTTACCATACAGCATTTAATTCCCCTTTGGAAACATGAAAACGTGTCTGATCTCCATCTGCAGCTCAGAGCTCATCTTTGCTTATGGGTGGGGGGGAGGGACGAACCAACAAGAAAAAGACAAAACCAACCTCAAACTACAGCTTCCTTTCAAGATTCAATAATCTGAAGGCTGTTTAGATTACAAACAAAGCAGCTGCCTTCCTTCTACTAGCCAATACAACTTATCAAAGTCCTGAAGCTTGCCACAAAGACAACTGCAGAGGCCAAGAAATAAGTATATAGCTCTAGCCTTATCTAGAAGATCTGCCAGCTCCCCAAGCTCCTCTCCGCTTTGAATTATTCACAATAAAACAAATCCCAAGACCATAAACCTCCTGTCATTTTCCAGAAAGTTCACCTGCTTATTGGGTCTTTGTTTTTTAAAAACTATTACAGCTCCAGAACAATTTTGGAGGGAATGATGCAGGACTATAAGCAATTTATTTATTATCAATGGGAAAAAGAGCAAATAAAGCATACTTAAATTATATATTTCTTGACTTTAAATTACTGAACTTGAACTTCTTTCTTAAGCTTACTGTAAACTTACTTCCTTCTACCTGGATCCACACATCTTCCATTGGTTCTCATTAGGCACAAAATCACTGCCTCCATGATTTGCCTACTGCTTTCCAGGCAGGGCAGGTGTGGCTACAGCAATTGCCCTGCCCTGGTTCCCTGACCTGCTTTTACAATCCACTCTAACCTGCAAAGTCTCAAGGTCTAAAAATCCATCCTGCATTCCTGCTTCCTTTGTCCTGCCACAGCTTCCCCAGCTAGAAGTACATATTTCTGCATTCTTATGTGTGTGTATATGTCTATTACTGGGATAATTAAAGGGAATTTAGGTTCTAACTGTCTGTGCCCTCAGGGAAGAGACAGTAACATCTGCTGCAATGACTACTTATTTCATATTTTACTGAACAAGGGTTTTGAGTTGTTTATGCTAAATTGTTCAAACGCACACACCGCATACAAAAACAAGAAGGCGTAAGGGAAAGAAGATTGAACCCCCACCTAGATGAAAGTGGTTTCAGTGCTACAAGCAGTTTTTATATCCTCAGAATCACTTGTGAGTTCTACAGAAATTATGCAGTGACAAGGTATCAGCCATGATACATACAATTACAGCTCCTTTGGGTTTTACTTCTTTCATACACAGAAACAGCATGAAACTAAAGTTCCAGACTATTCCAGGAAAAAATCAAACAAACAAACAAACAAAAAAAAACCCCACACAACCCCCCTACTTTGCAAAGTTACATTAGCCAGCTGGAAGAGATGTCATTAATCATACCCTTCCCACTTGTGAGGAAACAAACTCTGGACTCTAACACGGTGTACCTGATGTTACAGTATTTTTAGTCATTTAAGGATAGCATTGCATTTAAAAATAATAACTAAGTATGCTCAATGATAGTTCAAGTTGCCAAGAACTGTGCTTAAAAATTTTCAGTTGCCTGATCTTCTGCGTCGTGTTACGAACAACAAATGTAAAGTGACTCAAGTAAGTCAAGAGTTGAAACAGGATTTCCAAATCCTGGTCTGCTTTAAAGCAAAAGGCCTACCAACCTTTAGTAATTGTTCAATTAGGAATCACGAAAATATCATGCCAGCAAAATACCATGAAGAAGTAAATAAAAATTAAGGATTAAGGAGAACAGAGAAGGGAAGAGGCTAAAGTGAAGCATCTGAGTTTAGGGGACTCAGTTCTGGTGTTTCTTCCACCATGCATTTAAAAGCAATACGGAATCATGTCTGTCTACTCACAGATTGCATTCAGCTGTCATTTTTCCTCTGTTTTGTCATGGCATACATATGTTCTCTTTATTTTGTAATTAAATATTCATAAGCATCAGCCAGAATGACATCACCTTGACATAAACGCAAACCCACTGCTGTAGAAACAGAGTTTACAATCTGCCCTCTCGCTGTTTTAGATCATCCCCTGTCCCAAGTGTGGGAAACGGCTGTCGTCCTAGTATCATTAAAATTTGTTTTCTTGAAGCAGTCGGAAGCAGATTTAGCGATGCTGCTCTTCTTGAAATGTGCATAAACCTGGCTGTACAACAGATGGGAGCTCAGGGGCAGGAGATGCTTAGAGGAGAAAGTAAATAAAACAAAGCATTTCCGTGTGTGTGTGTGTGTGTGTGTGTGTGTGTGTCACCTGGAGAAGAACAAGACTGATTTCAAGTGTCATGCTTGTAAGGGCAACCAAAGAGTCACCTCCACACCAATTCTCAGCTAAGATGAGTCTTCTGTATACCAGTAAATAGCTTAACATTAGAAAAATAAGCTTAGACAGGAAGCAAAGAGATCTGAGGGATCACAGCAAACTACTAAACTAGAGGAAACTACTAAACACTTTTACTCTAGCAGGCTACATGTGATGAAATGGTTTACAGGTTGTATGACTTCAACTCAAGATTCTTACATATAAACACCTACATATTTGAGCAAGGAGGAGGCATCCAGGCCAGAGGGAAACAAACAAACAAAAAAAAATCAACCCCAACTCAACACTTTTAACATTAAAGGTGGCCAGAAGCCTGTCAGCAGATTAAAAGCAGATTAAAGTGGAGATGGGATGATGATCAGGTAAGGAGGCACAAGAAGACAACATAAAAACATAGATAGTGCTGTGGTAATGAAAGGTGCTGAAATAAAGATCCATAGAACTTCCAAAATATGTTCAGGGAATATTCTGGACCAACATCACCATAATGAGAAAATGCTAAGGCTGAGTTCACACGCTTTAAGAGGCAGGGAAGCCTGGAAGCCAGCACATGTACGGAAAGACTATGTTACGTGAGATTTAAATAGAGTGCATAGAGGGAAAGACCAGGAGACTGATGGGAACAAAGCTAGAAGACAAGTGGGGAGGGAAAACCTCATGAAAACACAAGAATTGTTATCCTGCATCAGATTCATGTTCCTGCTGGTTTAATACCCTGTTTGTGTCAGCTGCTAGTTCAAGATTGCCCAGGAAAAATGGTGTAAGAAGTCTTCTGTAAACAGCAGTAGTATCATCAATCAGTCTTAATCATCTCAATCCAATCTCTAAAAATGAGGAATGGTCTAAACCTGTAACATAAAAGTTAAGTGCAGAAGAGGGAGACAAAAAGCACAGAAAGCTACTCAATGCAGGAGATCTAAAATAAAAATCAAAAAAAATCTAAGAAGGGAGCGAGAATTCTGAAGAGAAAGAAAAAAACATCAGTGAATGAAGGAGGATGAATCAGGAGACACTTTCACCCAATTTACATTGTAAACCACCTTGCAGGTCAGCTGATCCACACTTCAGGGTTGAGACTCATTCAGCAGGATAGGCAGAGATGAGAAAGCTACTATAATAAGTTTTTTTGTTCTGAGTTGTGAAAACTATTCCATGAAGCTCATCTGTTTTGACACATGGAAATACTACTTGCTGCATGTGCTCTTCCCCACACTGGTGAAAGCTTTATTTTCCCCTGAGGAGCTTCTGCCAGTCAAAAACCAGTAACTTCACACCTCAACAAGTGCAGAGCCTACCACACTCTTCCTAGTGAGCACAGCTCCTCCTTCCAGTTACCAGCTCTGGTCCCTGCACTGTCACTGCCTGTCCTTCCCAAACATGACGCAGAGGAATGGGCTGGCCACATAACACACTTGACATCCTTAATCACAGCTATCACATTTTAACTATTACATGCTGGCTTTGGCATCCATTCAAATCTTGTTGTTTGGCAATGGGAAATCAGTATTTGGTCTCAACATGGAGTTTTGTAAAGAAACATGCTCAGTTTTTATACATGTATTGTAAGGAATAGAAGCATAAACTGCCCACTGCCCAGAGGCTCTTGTAATAACGCCATGTTGTATTTGTAAGAAATGTCTATGTTTCAATTAACAAGATCTTGGTTCTAGAACTGACCATCTTGCAATGAGACATTTATGTTGGCATATGAACATGCTAAACTTCTTTATTTACATTGTTTTAGCATAATACAATTTCTCGATTCTATCAGTTCTGCTGAAGACCACAGCTCATAAAATATTTTCTGGTCTGAAGATAATTCATGTAAAAAATACAAAAGACCAACAAAACAAGTCATACTGTAACACAAAGGGCATACAGGGTAAAGCTTGCCATTAATCCTGGTAAGAGTTTGGAGCCAGGACTTCAAAGTGCAACATACTCCCCCACTCCCTCCACTTCTCCACTGCAAAAACAAAGAGGCACCCCCAAGTAAAAAAAAACCAAACCACCCAAAAACGTGACAAGCAAGAAAAAGAAAAGGAAAAACCACAACCCCACAAACAACAGAATAGCACACTTCTCTTGGTAGAAATTCTGTTCTAAAGGGCACTGTCAAACTCCAGGTATTTGTCATTATTTACAACTACTTTAGTCGATTTTCTGTAGAGCTAGTTGTAAAATGGTGAGCTCCTAAATCTCAGAAATGGTAGAGAAGAACTGCATTTCTTTGCCCATAAAGCATTCAGAACAAAATCTGAAGTGAGTACTGTAAGTGGAAAGACAAGGTTATGACAAGTGAAAGCATGGTCTCACCTAAATGTGAAAAACTGCCAAGTAGCAAGTAAGTATCTACTACGCTCAGCCACATAAACAAAATCAGCTGCTATTTAGCATCCTATAGCCTTGCTGATACGAAAAGAGCAGTGCTGCAGAAGGGAGGCAGGAAAGAAAGCATATGAAAAAATACCAATTTGAAGAATTACTGACTACACTTCCCTGCTTCCACTCATTCTGTCAAATAAACACAAAATATCTCTGGAAGTTTATTTAAGATATTTAAGAGAAAAAGAGAAAATTAACAAATGTTTTTCCTCCACACCTCTTGCTCCAGGCAGACCCAAAGGTGGACCAGGGTTTCCCCAGATCTGTCAGCTGATGCAAGAGCCACAACAAGGCCCAGTTGTGTCAACTGTGCAGCCATGAGCCCCATGAAGACCTGGGCACAAATGGGTTACACCAAGGCTAGTTAAAAAGTGCTGTCTGAGCATCTTAGCCACGCAATACTAACTAGCCATATGCATGCTCCTCCTCCTCTTCAGTCAACACTTGTTAGGTTTCAACATGTTTCAACGCAGCCCCTGAAGAGGAAGAATGAATTCACATGAACTAGCATCAAGATTACATAAAGAGAACTTAAAATTTCAGCACAACGTAACTTACGCTGTGCCAGACAATTTAGAAATGGTGATATGCTTCATTAATGCCTTTTCCAAGGGGCAGATCAGTAGAATACTCACACTGACAACTGCCAATAGAAAAGACAGAGTTTACCTTACATATTTTATGAAAAAAAATTAAAATACTGTCTGGTGGAAAAAAATAAAACAGAGAAAAATCAAAGTAACAGTGTGCTTCCTCTTGTCTTTAAACACATCAAAACCTAGAAAATTATAGAATTTAGGCTGCTTAGAAACTATTTATTGGTTGCTGATCTGTCTTTACAGCATATTCGAGTTTGGATGTTTGTTTTACTACCTTTCAGTAAAAATGCCCACCTCCATTAAAAATACATCTCTTTTGAAGAACTAAGAAAAAAAAAACCCACACAGATTTTAATTCCATCTGTCCTCTTTGTGCAGCTAGTGGAATGTAGCAGAAGCCTCTCACTCATTCTGCTGTTTCATTAACAACCAGGAAATTTCACATGCTCCAAAATTCCACAGTATGCCAGTATGAAAGCCCTTTGCTTAGAGAATTCAGCCCCTATCATATCCTGGGTTTTATGGGAATGCACACCAAAGACACTGGGTGATTCAGGGAAATAGCAAGGGGATAGAAACCTTTAGTCTTCAAAGCTGTAATTTTAAAAATTAACAGTAAGTAGTTGAAAGCTGTTATTCCGCAGCAAGCACTTTGTCTCCTACACAAAAGTAAAGGCAAATCTGATTTGATACAAAAAATATATAACTGATGGAGAAATTATTTTCCTCCTTAAGAGAGGAATTATTTACCTCCTTAAGAAAGGATGGTTCTTGGCAGGGTAGTGCAGGCAATCTCACAGTTCTATCACCTAGACAAACTAAAGTATCTAGGAATCAATTTCTCTTCACTGATGATTCATCTTTATTTAAACAGAAACCCAAGAAAGGATAGGAGATTGAAAGCAATATACCTCAATCCCACTGCTGAAGCTGGCAGAAGGTCTTTCAGTTGTATTTTTGAAAATCAGTGGAAAGAGAAGGAAAAAGCAACCTGAGCAGCTTAGTAGACTTCAACAGAACAGTAACTTACAACAAGATTATGGAAAAGGGTACAAACAACAACAACTTCATACACTAGGTATCCTTCTTCATTCAGACCACACGTTATTCCTTTTTGGTACTGCATATACAAAACACATGATAAAATGAGCAGAGCAATGTACTGAGTCTGTATTACTCACACAAACACCAAGTGAGGGAATTCTGCGGTGGTTAGACAATAAAGTTAGGAAAATACATTTCTTAGGATACTCGAACCAAGGAATCAAAAAATAACAATGCTATTTTTCTTTCCTGGTCAACCTCAAGTAGAAATTAAGGGTTTATATTCATTTCTTCTACGGATTGAGGTATGTTATTTTTGAGTATGTTTATACAACAGATAACTACAGCACAGCATGTATTTAAAATATCACTAAATATAGCTTCTAAAACTATGTCAACTGATGTTTTTTTGTTGAGCCAGCATGACTTTAAAATCTGATTACTTTATGGGACCATAAAAGAATAAGATTTTACAGAATCACAGACTGGTAGAGATTAGAAGGGGCTCCTGGGAATCATCTGGTCTAACCCCACTGACAAAGCTGGTTCAACTAGATCAGGCTGCACAGGAATGCATCCAGGCAGGTTTTGAACATTCCCAGAGAAGGAAACTCTACAACCTCTCTGGTTATCCTCTTTCAGTGCTCTTTCACCCTCAAAGGAAAGAAGTCTTTCCTTATGTTTAGGTGGAACTTCCCATGTTCCATTTTGTGCCCACTGCCCCTTGCCACACCACTGGGCATCACTGAAGAGAGTCTGCCCTTTAGATACTGATAAGCATTGATAAGATCCCCTTCCCCTCTCAGTCTTTTCCAAGCTAAATAGCCCCAGGTCTCTCAGCCTTTCCTCATAAGAGAGATGCTCCAGGCCCTTCATCATCTTTGTAGCCCTCTGCTGGACTCTCTCTAATAGTTCCTTGTCTCTCTTGAACTGGGGAGCCCAGAACTGGACACAATTCTCCAGATGTGGCCTCACTAGGGCAGAGTAGAGGGGGAGGAGAAACTCCCTTGACCTGCTAGTCACACTGTTCTTAATGCACCCCAGGAGATCATGTGGCCTCTTTTGGCTACAAGGGCACACTGCTGGCTTATGCTTAACTTCTTGTCAACCAGAACCACCAGGTGCTTCTCCATGGAGTTGCTTTCCAGCAGGACAACACTTAACCTGTACTGGTGCATGGAGTTATTCTTCCATGCAGTACTCTACACTTGCCCTTGTAGAACTTCATTAGGTTCCTCTCTGCCCAACTGTCCAATGTGTCCAGGTCTTGCTGAATGATAGTATTGCCTTCTGGTTTGTCTGTCATTCCTCACAGTTTTGTATCACCAGCAAACTTGCACAAGGTACACTCTATTCCTTCATCCACATCATTGATTAAAATGTTGAAGAACACTGGACCCAGTACTGACTCCTGAAGAACACCACTAGCTACAGGCCTCCAATTAGACTCAGCACCACTGATCACAATCCTCTGAGCTTTGTCCCTCAGACAGTTCTCAATCCACATCACTGTTCACTTGCACCTTTCTTTACATCCAATTCTATAAGTTGCACATGATTTATAACCTCTTGACTCTAACATCTTTATTGGACTTAAGCTAGCATCCTCAGTACATGCATGTAAAATATGCAGGCAGATTGACTGATTGATTGATTTTATCTTTACCCTGAATTTTAAAAGACTAGCACACCTTTCCACATTTGGAGGCAAGACTCCTCTTTGGAGGGAAAGGAACTTAAAAGAGAGACACAGTTCGTGTGTTTTTATATAAATCTGATCTCTGTGATAGTTTCTACGAAATTTAAGAAATAAGAAAAGGAAATTTCCAGCTTCCAAGGAAGAAAAAGAGTGCCTTTTTCTATTCTAGGGAAGAATTATGACAATAAATTTTAGAGATGGAATATTTTCCTATCTATGGACTTTCTTATTTATTGTAGAGAAAAAGGTGTTATGCTTTCCTAACATTAATTGTGCAGATAAACAAATCATGACATGACTATTACTACTGTGTATGGGAGTCATAAAACGAAAGAGAATTTTAGACCATATCAAAAGTCCTTTGAAAGTGCATGCATCTCCCCTGCTTCTGCAACTTCTCTTCCCTCTTCTACTAGCAAAAAAAGTACTTAAGTAAAGGTTCTCAACTGCTGGGTGAAAGTCTTGCTATTCAGCATCAGGAGATACATCATGATCTTTCAGCTAAAACTATTAGGTGGGAAAACCAGCAATAGAAATAGTAAATGACTCTCTACAATGGTAGCTTGACAGGATCATCACCTGAGTGAGAATTTTTTGATGGGCACTGGGAAAGAAAGAAAGCTCTTTCAGAAGAGACATATTCTTTCCATATTTCACCATGACAACTTCCAGGGCCTATTTTTTCTTTCTATTAGTTTTTTGCAGCTGTCCATCCATACGTTACATGAAATTCTCACCCCATTAGTTTTATTTAATAGTTTATACACTATCTACCATGCTTCTCAAAGGAAGACAAATCAAATAATTGCACTGTTCTTTTGGCATACCAGAAACTACAAAAAAGGCTTTAGTCAGCTATAAATAAAAGAGCTGGTATCTTTGTAAAGTTAGTACTGAGTTTACAAGCTTCAAAGTGCCTACCACTTAGAACCACTCAGTCTTGGTTAATGTTCAGCATCGCACACAGCATTTTGTCATGGTGGATCTAATATTATGGCAAGATGACTTCACAGAATGAGGTATTAATGCAACATTGAAATTAAAGGTTTTGTAGCAGTTAAGAATTGATTTCAGGACTCTGTGTTGGTCTAGCAGCAGTAATAATGTCAGTAGATTCAGAGGGCATTTTCCTACATGCAGTCATGAAGTGTAGTAAATTCTGCGGGAGGAGTACAGGAATCAGGAAGAGGGCTGATTGAATCCTGCCAACTCCTACTGCAGAATTCTTTCACAGAGTAACTCTTCTCATACACCTCTTTCTCACACACCTTTTTTTTCCCCACTTTGATACCCCCAGTAGCCCATAACATAGAGATTCAAAGACATACCTCAGTCATTTTTTTTCAGTCTTGTATCTTCTGTTTTCCCTTAACTGCAACTACAAGTCAACCACTGCGTGCCCACACCAGTTTGTTATCTACCTATCACATAGTGTATACTGCACTGCCAATATATTTCTATGTGTACTTTTTTAGATTTACTGATAACTCCTAAGGGATTATTGTGGTGTGTATGAACTACAGCTTGTCAGAACATTTTTAAGTGAAGGAAAACTTTTTCAACATATGTCACTTCATAAAAGCTAAGGGATGTCATGGATACATACCGATTAATGATATTTTTACCACAAATCTCAATAAGGAGTCTGGCATTGAACATCTTAATATATTTCATATTAACAACCAATAACTTCAGTGTTAAGTATTTCCCACATATTTACAGCAAAAAGGAATTGGTTTTGTTCAGTAAACTCTGTGACACTGTCTCTGGCTGCATCAAAAGATGTAACCAAAACAAGGTGTCTGTCCCCAAAAAACCTTAGCATAGTAACTTAGAACTGAAGGACTCCACTAAAAATTATCAGAGAGAAAAATAACAGGCTAAAAATAGGATCAGGCTAAATTCCAGCTACTCTCCTAAATGCTGGCCAAATCTGATTTACAAAACAATGTGTTTTTTAATCAACTTTCAGAATGTGGTTCTGGTATAAAGAGTCTTAATTATTTGCTTTTACAATGGCGTGTAAAAAAAAAAAAGAAAAAAAGAGTACATGCAATGACCTCTTAGTTTGTGAAATGAAGTGGTTAATTGCCAGAATTTTCACTGTGCTACTTTAAGTTACAACACTGGGTATACATGCTATGAGAAAAATAACATTTTAAAACTAAACTATACACACAACATGAACGCCAAAAAAAACTAGACTAAATAAAAATTATATTTAGTCCATCAATAAATGAGAGATAAAGGTCCCTCCTTCGCAACAGACTCATGGTTTGCTCTTCCCAGGTATAGAATGTAACCACTTTAGTTCATTCTCCAATATATTGGAAAAAGGGACAGCTGGTACCATTACTCGTTATTAAACAATTAAAATTGCGGAACAAAAATACATTCTATAGAAAACACAACATTATTCTCTCTAACTTTATGAAAAGAATGGAAACCAATCTTTTTTCAATTAAAATTCAATAAATCCTAATTCACTGGAACAAAACAAATACATGTGATTTCTTAGAAAAATAGGGGGAACGCAATATCACGTATTCTGTGATCCTGCATCCTCATAGCTACAAGCTATCTGAAACCCACCCGCTCTTACTTGCAACACTGATTGAAAGAAAAATCAATTTAAATAAATAAAAAATTCAGATAAGTTATTAAATGCCTCAGGTTTTACAGACAACACCCTCCAAGTGCTCTTTGCTTTGTTCCAACTGTTCCACAGCAGTCCATACCAATACTCAAAACAATCAACACATGGACGAGAAGACTGACTTGCTGAAGCAAGGAACTCACAGTGGAGCTCCAACGCAGAAAAGTTGTATGTGCGAGGTGTAAGCAGGGACAAGGTGACCAAGGAGGGATTTAGAAACACCATAGGGACATGTAAGGATTGTGTCAGCTTAAACAAAGTTCAGTAGGAGTTAAAACTTGCTTGGAATGTCAAGGGCAACAAGAGCGGTTTCTACCGCTTCAATAGTAATGAAAGTTCAAACAGGGAAAAATAAGCCTCTTGCTGAACTGGCCAGGTGATCTAGTGCCAGCAGACACAGATGATGCTGAGGGACTCAATACCTTCTTTGCTTCAGTCTTCATCAAGGTGGTCTCAAAGGCATCTGGTGTTTAGCAAAGGGGTTCAAGGACTACCAGCAGCAGATACTGCCTGAGTCTGGGGTGACTTGCAAGATCTCAACCTGTATAAATCCATAAGATCAGACAAACTCCATTCACAGACACTGAAATAACTGGCCACTCTTCATGTGTGACTGAGAAGTCACAGACATGAAGGAAGATCCACAGTAATTGCAGGAAAACAAATGTGGGAACTACAGGCTAGTCAATCTCACTTAAGTTCTCAGGAGAGTTACAGAGTTAGTTCTCTTGGAATGCAGTCTTCTAGACATATGGAGGAGAAGAACATGACTGAGACAGGAAGCATGGATTTGCCAAGGGTAAATCATTCATGTCCAACCCAATTGCCTTCTATAATAAAATGATTCGTTTTAATGACGAGGGGAGAGCAAGGCATGTCATTTATCTCAAGGATTTCAATACTGTCTCACTGCAAGTTACGATGTTACAGTCTGTCTCTTCAGGTGAAAAACCTAATGGGCAAAAAGGCAACTGGACAATCAAACCCAGCGAGTAACTGTTTAATGGACCTTACCCCACCATGAGGCCAGTAACAAATGTAATATCACAAGGGTTGAACCTGGGACTGGTCCTGTTTAACACCTTAATCAGCAGCCAAGGGGAGACAACAGAGTGCAGTCTTTAAGATTAGCAGGTAATGACAAATTCAGAGCAAAAACTCATGAGCTTCAGGGCAGGGCTGCCATCCAGATGGATCTAGATAGACTGGAGGAATAAGCCAAGAGCAACCTCATGAAATTAAGTGTACACATGCAAAGTCCTGTATCTGGAAAGCAATAACCCCATGCAACAGTTCAGGCTGATTTCAACCACAGAGAAAAATGAGCCACTCACATTTAAAGGACACATTCAGCACATTCAGTTTGTGAACATACTTTGCAAGTTCAGTTGTATTTAACTTGTTTTCAATAAAGTCCATGTCACTATATAACAGCATTGAATGCACTTTTTATTTTTTTTCATATGTTTATGCATTAAAAACAGAGATTTCCATGAAGAAATTACACAATGTTTAGCCTCCTTCTGGAAAAGTTTTTTGTGCTTATCCCTTACCTTTGTATGCAATAACTGGGTGCTCAGCTCTGTGGCAGTGGATATCTTCTGTTGGTATTGGCTCCAGTATTCCTAATACCCCAAATCCTGCGAACAGCAGTGAAAGGAGACAGCTTCCTTTCATGGTGGTCATGCTGTCCTCTACAGCAGTCACTTCATTTAACTGGCTACTCTTCTTGGACTCATGTGGGGAAAGCACCTGAAGAATTCAAAGGAATGTACTCAAGCACAAAGGCAAATCATGGGGGGGGAGAAATAAGAAAAAAGGGAAGAAAAGGACAATTCTTGATGTCTAAAACAAAACAAAATGTTGTTTTCCGTCTGTGTAGTATTGACTCCTCAGAAGTATGCTCTCAGCTGCTCCTCTAATTACTTCATAAACTTAACATCAGTTAGACAATTTAGAAATCCTGATTACCCAGCAGGCTTCAAAATCTGTTACTCATTTCTCCCCTCTTCTACATTAAAGTTTCATTTTGTAATGTGTGTGGGGAAAACAGTTTTCTGCAACACATTTTATTATTATTTATTAATTTTAGTTACAGCAAATGTATCTAAATCTTGTTTCCACTGCCCTTCACTCTGACTTCCTCACAAAGGAAAGAATGCTGTGTTTCCTTGTGAGCATAAGGCAAGAAAAGAACTGCTACTTCATGTTACTGACTGCTCTGACAAAACAATAACAACCCTAGAGCATGTATTTTTTCTAAGTCCCTGGAATATGTATAGTACAGCACAGAAAGTGGTAGGACAAGGTTCACCTCAATGTTCTGACAACATACTTTTGCTTTACAGGAGGGAGAGTCACTAGTTCTGACAATGGCTTAATCTCTACCTGTTTTCAAAGACCAATGAGAAGGTTGTTTATTGGAGATTCTAATGCTGAAGACCCTTTTCTACTAAAATCTACCTACTAAACAATGATTGGTTTTCATTCAGTATCAGAATACAAGTTGAACTTTCACCTTCCTGATTTTTTGAAACATCCAACAACCAGATATTTATTTAAATATAATAGAATATTGAGTGTCTAATTTTAGATCCAGCCCAATTGCTTTAGCTTTATCTTAACAAACATTCCACACAGTAGCAACCTAATACTACAATCCCCAAAATAATCAATATTGACTTCTAATACATTTGATCTCACTGAACTGCTATGTGCTGTTTAATAAGGCATAAACTTTCTATTTGTTTTAAAATAAACATCCTAAACACATGAAACAGAGCTATCAATTAAAAGGCACTACACAGAAAAATCAGTGTATTTTAAAAGCTACACTCAGAAAGCAGAACGGATAGTAAACATTGCTCCCTAACATTACTGTAGCACCAGCCATCACAAGATGAACTGCTCTTTTCTTACCACTTTATTTTGCTGTCTTTAGAAGCCTTCCACCTAAGAACTGGACACATCTAATCCTCATTAATTTAAACTCAAATTAATAGATCAAAGACATAACTCATCCTTGCACTACATAAACTTAAATGGCCAATTTTAGTTTCTCTGCTAAATTCGCTTATGTTTCAGAAAAAAAGAGGAAGCTTCTACTCAGTTAAATTCACATTCCTAGTTGACTAAGTAGTATACCTTTTTATGCCACGTACCAATACAAGTCTGTCCCTATAAATTGCTTGTCATTCACAGCAGGTACTATTTGGTTATAGAAATTCTGTGCATGTGCACATATGGGGGCATACCAACCATATGAAGTTTAACAAGGGCAAGTTCTAATTCAGGTTTCTGTAAGAC
Source organism: Bucco capensis (assembly GCA_013396975.1). Lineage (NCBI taxonomy): Eukaryota > Metazoa > Chordata > Aves > Piciformes > Bucconidae > Bucco > Bucco capensis. The sequence continues at coordinate 198,177 of VWZO01001569.1, read as the reverse complement.
TATGCTTGTGTATTAAAGAAGCAAAATGAAGGACAGATACCACATCATAGACTCTCAAAAGTCAGATTTTTTGCACACAATACAGCAGCAGGTATCATAAGTTCTCGCATAATAAAACGACAAGCTTTAAGTCAGATGAGCAACTGGGAGGAACAAGAACTCACTATCCACTTCAGTGCACTATGATATACACAGGAAAAAGAAAAAGTTGTCTGGAGATGGCACCTAATACACTGCTAGAGAGAGGGGAAAAACAAACAAGTAAACAAATAAAAAGTCACCAAAAAAGCCCAAAACAAATTTCAACCAAACAAAAAACCAAATACACAAACAAAAAACCCATACACCCCAACCCCCCCAAAAATCCAAAAGACCACCCAACTTCAACATGTATCCGCAGCTTGAATAGATAAGACACCTTAGAAAAGCCTTCAAAACCACATCCTTTTCTACAGAATTTGCGGGGGTTAGATTGCTCCCTCCTGTGCATTCTCAAGTAAGGACCATTGCACAAGTTCCATCTCTGCCTGAGACACCAGCTGTAAGAGCAAGACTGCAGAGGCAGCACCCAAACTCTGTACTCAAACAGCTCTGAAACATTGCAACTGAGAGTCAGAGGTTCTGAAGCAGGCAAATGAGTCTTTCCTGAAATAGGCCCTTCTCCTTACTGAAAGTACAAAGGCCTATTAGATAAAGGTATTATTTTTCATAAATGTAGTATTTAGTTTTTTCCATCAATAGTATTTGATGAGGAAAAAAACCTAGCAATTCAAGATTATCAGTTTTAGCTGACTCAACAAAAGATATCCATTGCTAAAGAGAAAATGTGTGAACCACTAAGCATGCAAGACATGTAACTGTTACAGTTAGGTCCAAGCAGATTCATTTAGAGACTATTCTCTCCAGCTACCAAAGTCATATATTTAAAATTAAGTAATCAGGATGTCAGTGTTCATAGATTGGTTAAAATTCACCATGTTGGAAGTACAACTTACCTCTGGATTACAAAATACATTTTCTATTGTTTGATTAAAATAAGCTGCTGCATAAAAAAGGAGAGTTGCCACACTAACTTCAGCTGTCCACCAACAAAGATGCTTTCAAATTATTATCTTTGCTTTACCTAGAATACTGTGTTCAGTTCTGGGCCCTCAGTACAAAAACGACACAGAGGCATTAGAGCATGTCCAGAGAAGGGCAAGGAGGCTAGTGGTGGGTCTGGAGCACAAGTCTTATGAGGACCAGCTGAGAGAACTGGGGTTGTTTAGTCTGGAGAAGAGGAGGCTCAGGGGAGACCTTACTGCTCTCTACAACTACCTGAAAGGAGGTTGGAGTGAGATGGGGGTAGGTGTCTTCTCCAGGGTAAACAGTGAGAGGATGAGAGGAAATGGCCTCAAGTTGCAGCAGGTGAGGTTTAGGTTAGATATAAGGAGGAATTTCTTTACTGAAAGGGTTTATAAGTCTCGGAATAGGCTGCCCAAGGAGAATGTGGAGTCACCGTCCCTGTAGGTGTTTAAGAAACAGACAGATACTCTGCTTAGGGACATGGCTTAGTGATATGTTAGTGATAGGTGTGGTTGGACTTGATGATCTTAGAGGTCTCTTCCCACCTTAATGATTCTGTATGTGATTCTGTTAAGTGTCAGTTTAGCTGCACTTTCAGTGAACGGTGAAGTGAACTTATGTCCATATGAGTATATAAACAGCAAACTCTGGCATGATTAAAATATGCCAATTTCAGGACTGGGTCTCAGTACACGCATCCACAGGCAGGCCTGGGCTTTCTTTACATGCACACCAGTGTCCACTCTCACAGATGCTGCTTATGTAATTTCCCCTGGGCGCTTCACTTTCTGGTTTGCAAAACAATCTAAGTTTGATAAAAAATTACTCATACTAACTAATTGCTCTGGATAACATGCACCTTTGTGCACAAAGAATGAACCTGAAAAGAACTATATGTCTAATGAAACAGGTTATACATCATATGGGTTCATTAAAATAGAATTATGAGTCCAAAGAAAGATCTTGTCCCATATTGCTACTGTACACACTTAAAAGTAGTTAGTAAGAATTATTTCATCTTTGGTTACGTCAATTGTATTAAAAATGTCTAGCTTATCTACTGTACTGCTAGTGGCATCTTCTTACAATTTATTAAAAGTATAGAACATTTGCTTCTTGCTGCAACTGACAGGCAGACATGAAGAACTGTTGTCTCCTTTATAGCAAAAAAGCCCATGGTGTTCTGTATTGTAAGTATGTAGACAAATTGGTGGAAAAGGGTATCAGCAGTCATATGGTCATAAAATTGAAATACATGAACACCAATACAATGTAGTTCAGTGCCTTTCTCTATAATGGGTCTTGATTTTTTAAAGCCAGACTCCTCAAATTCATACAAATCATCTGAGAGGAAGACTGCTAGAGAAAGGAATATGTAAAAAAGGCCTTGTCATCACATCTACCAAAAATCGAGCTAAATTCACACACAATGTGTGCATTCTCAATCCCAGTCCTGGCAACAGCACTAGTGACAAGCCCTGGAGCCTGGAAGAAAAAAGGGATGGAGATGGCAAGAGCATCAAGAGACTTGCATCCTTCTAAAATAACAGTGCTCACCTCTCCTCTAGTGAAAAATGTGTATGTTGTGTGTCAAAGACATTCACATCTCACTTGTTTCAAGAATGAACTGTGATTATTTTTTTAGTCACTCTTCTAATAATATATAAACATAAGGTGAATAAATATCAAAACTAATATAAATAGTTTCCTAACAAAAAAAAGCTCTTTTTACTATAGTGATTAATGCTGTTCCCCTGTCAAATACACAAATAAAAGCTATACCTCTTTATAATACAATTACTTTGTAATACATCCTTTACTCAATACAGATTTAGAAAAAAACAATTTGTATATCACTCAGACACACAATTATATTAGAGCACTAGCTCAAAGATCACCTCAGTAAACATCAAGATGAGACTGGAGGATATAGAGCCTCATAAGTGAAATAATAGCTGTACACTATCATGTCTCATCACTGGATCCAGCAATGCAGACTGTTTGCTGTGTGGCAGAGTAGCATATTCTAATTTATATTCTCATAAAGTGAGAGTCAACTTCAATTAACAAACTGATTACCAAGTTCCTTTTTTTTAACATCGCCGTTCATTTCTGCAGTGGCATGAATTTTAAGATCTGCTAGAGGCAGTCACCCATCAGCTGTCATTGACTAACACAGTCAAAAACCAATCTTTAAATTCATAGTGACATTCTGCCAAAAGTCTGCTAATATCTGTAGCCGATGGTGACAAGTCATAAAAGAAGAATCTGTCATAAAAGCCAGTTCTCCTGTGTTGCTCAAAGAGCTGTGATACTTGTGATTTCCACAAAGGAAGCACTGATTGAAGAACAGTGGCATGAATGAAGCAAGACGTTTGTAATAACAACTCAGATTTCATTTATCACATTGTGGGCATATCTGCCTCATCAGTGAGGCATAACACCAGTGGACCACAGCTTCCTAGGGCAAGCATCAGCCATCCCAGCAGGTCCACACAGAAAAGCACCACAAGCAGCTTAGAGGTAAGAATAAAGGTAGTCAATACAGCCTTGGCTCATGTTACAGCAAAATCTCAGCTCTTTTTTTTGTTTTGTTCAAATCCATTTTTCTCTTAGCTATGACTCAGCTCCTCAGCCTTTCTGATATCCTCCCAAGTCCCAGATTCCCACCTCTAGTTTCTTTCCCCTCACAGCTAGTGTCCTGGTCCAGTCATCCAGCACGCTTTCCCCTATGGCTTGGGACATCCACTGAACTGTGATCCTAAATTTGGCCAAAAAATTTGCTGAAGGTTAGAATTGGATGAAAAATTGGTGTATAAAAACTAGTTTTGAGAGAAGGCAGGTTTAATGGAAGCAGGTAAAAAAAGAGGCAAGTGTAGCTGCTGCATTCTATCTAAATTGGTAAGAAGGAACACAGAGGTTGGAGTCATATATGTTGAGTAATTAAGAGAGAAGATCATCATATCACAGATTATCGCTGTAGCCATCTGGACATACTTTTATATATTTGTAAACTGTACAGGAAAACATGTCAAAATTTGTACATGAATGTAAGAGAAACCAGAAGGAAGATAGTAATTTAGCAATTTCAAATAGCTACGTTTTCTAAAAAAATATATTCACTTGAAAACAGTTCCCTACTTTTTGTATGCTACTGTATAAAAGTATTTGATAGTACTTGGATTTAGCTTCCATAAGGACTTAGTATAATGCATTTTTAAATGTGAATCATGAATCTAAAGGACAAAATTGTACTGCTACAACAAAACGATTAGTGGCTATTCTGCACATTAACACTAGGCAAACTTCCAAAATAAAGATTATACTTAAGTAGTCACTACCTAAAAGAACAGCTGGATGAGCTCCAAAGTGTCATGAAATTACTACTGCGACAGCCTGCTTCAGTTAAATAATATAGGCAAATTTATCCTTCTGGTGGATTCAGTCTTACAACTCTTTGGTACAGTTTTAAAGAGCAGTGGTTATTAAACACGTTTCAGCAAATGCATGATGGTCACAGTTTTGACAACTGAAATACAATGGAGGAGAATACACTTTTGTATGTCAAATCCACTCACCTCTGAGCACCCACTTGCAAACGCTTTTCAGACTTGCACTTCCTCTCAGTTACTAGGCAATTACCAGCTTTTGATTTGTTTCTTCCTATCAATAATAAACATAGTCTTTTTTTACAGCGAGGTTTAGGAAACTGATATGAAGGAAAGGGAGAGGTGAGGCAGAGCTCCCATCCCACATCACCACTATGGAAACACTCCTGCTCCCCACTTATTTCTTTACACAAAGTTTTTCTATCAAGGTAGGCACTCAAAACACTCATAATCACCAAGCTTCAGAATTCCTCCTTCAGTTCAAAGAATGCTTAGGTGGACTAAACTGTTCTCTGCACTGATTATACACAAAGCCGTAAGTAGGCTGCTTGCTCACAGGCACTTTCCTTGCTCTTTAACACAACCACTGTAAAGGTAATGATTTAGATTTTTTTATACATCAGCAAAACTTTGCCCACACACTTACAAAGATGTAATACACAAATGAAAGTACCACTCAATGCTCCTTCTAACCCCATGATTAACCCCCCAGGATTATAGGCAATAGTGCCCAAAGGAGACCTACCAATCCACATAACACAATTCCATATTAGATTTTGCATTCAGATCTCCGATTCTGTTGAAAACAACAACAGAATATCACACAACTCCCTTCTGTGCCACATTCAGCTGTGCTAATATTCAAATAATTCAAAGGCCTCACACAAACATGCCTCTTTCTAATTAGGAGCATTAACTGTGTGCCTAACCATGCTGACTTTTGAAGATGTCCATCAGAAACACAGGAAACCCTGAATCCTGGAATAATAAGTCTGAAAGGAAAATCATGGCTTCTGTTAGAACTTCCTGAAAGTTTATCTACCTTCTGTTAGTTTTTCACTAATTCTTGAATCCAGGTATTTTACACTTTCTGGGAAGAATCAAGTTAATATATCCTTTCCTAAAATAAACCAGGTAAAATTAAAACTAATGGAAGGTGCAATGATTTTCAAAGACCATTCTACAGCTAAAATGTCCCATCCAAGTCTTCAAAAACAAGAGGCGAAGTTCAAAATACAATGCTTATACTTAAACCTCCATATATTCACATACAAAGGTTTCACACACGAGGGACATCTCTGTACATCTGAACTTTGACGTCATAGGGTATGGAATAGCCCATAAGGAAGTTCCTGTCAAAACAAACTTGCTTACTCTTTGTTTGATCCTAAGATATGGCATGACAGGAAAGAAAATCCTTCTAAAGAGAATACACCATAGTTGTACTTTCTTCCTTCAACACTGTTGTTAAAAAAAAAAAAGTTTTATTTTATGTCAGTTTAAAAGTAGTAAAACTAGACACAACAGAAATCACATACTATCTGGTGGAATGCACCCGAAGAAGCTATCAAGCAATGAATAAGGAGATGTCAAATAACCTAAAGTTAAATAAAGAATGGCTTTTAACATATTTCTTTCAATATACAGAAGCTTCTTGTGGGTTTCCTTCAGAGCATATCTTGTACTGCTCTGTGCATTTCTCTCAAAAAATTAAAATAAATACACTTTATTCCAAGTCTGAAATACCCTCTTAAAAAGTTATTTTAACTTACTTACATTCCCATATTTTATCTAATTGTTAATGATGCTCTTTTCAACAATTTCTACTTAAGAGTTTTCAAGAAAAAAAAATCTATTCTATAAGGTTATTTCACAAACTAACAATGTCGTGAAAATCCAATTTGTTTGGTGACATCTTTCCCAATGACTTCTCAGTGCATGACAGTTTCCATCAGTCAAAGACTAAACTACATGAAGTGTCACTGATGTCTCTATCACATCCAAAATCACTTTAGAATTCTGTAGCTTTGTAGCCATCATTTTTCATTTATCATTTTGGACTCTTATAAGCACCCAGTACGTATGCACAGATTGCATACACTGAAATATATCTTAGACTCCTCCTTTTGAGGAATCTAAGATTAAGAGATCAAATGTGTCAAAGTCACCTTGAGCTCATAAATAGAAACATGCGGGATGGTTATGTCTTCCATTAGATTTTTCTGAAAAGAAAGGCACTGTTTCGGCTTTCCTAGGCTGTTTTACTTGCATCCGAATTTTCTAGAATCCCCACAGGTGCTTAAAAGGAAACTTCCTGACCATCCCTACATTTTACACCACACAGTACATTCACTGCTGTCATAGCAACACCCTACGGAAAACCTCCCTCCCTACTGCACCACCTCTCCACCACACCACCAGCTAAGGCTGGATAACCTGTGGGCAGACTATCCTTAGCTAGTGTTGCCTGAGACCACCAAGACTTATACCTAAAAGCGATATAGCATAGCCTGCACCCTTTTTGCACTCCATTCTGTACATCTTCAAAACCTCACATATTGTATTTGTCAAAAAAAAAACCCAAATGCATAAGCAGGGATTCCTTTCCTGACATGAGCAAATAATGCAACACCAATACACTAACATGCCATAGTTCAATGTCATCCACTTTCCTGGGAAGACAACATGCCCACTTAGGCAACAGCCCATAACAATAAGCATAGGGATTCACCCAGGTTGACCAGTACAGCCTGCACTTCGTTTTGCTGACCTGTCCCTTCATCCTCTCCCACATCAAGTCTATCTCCCTATTCCAACACCACACCCTGAGCAAAAACTCATAGCTCCCAAGCAATCTAGATGTTCCTAGGAGTTGGTTGTAACAAAGCTTACTTACCCTAATATCAGCTGATGGCAACTTGTCTCTATACCCAGATCCATACATTCTTCCATGATTGGCACCATTTTCTTCTTCAAGTCATTCCCTGTTCTGAAGGGAAAACAGCCACCAGCTGCATTTTTAAGACCACCATAGCTGCTGTCAATAGGAAGGGTAATAGCCCATTCCTTCTTGAAGTGTCCTAAGAAAGCTGACCAGCTATGCCACTGCATGAATGCCACCTTCCACTATGCCCTAAGGAAGGGCAGAGCTCAGAGTAAGGCAATGTGGCAGCTACCAGCTAACAAGGCATACTGACATATCTATCTCTCAGCTTTCCAGTCACTATATATCTCAGTGCCTCTCTTTTCTGAGGCAACCAAAACCCATTTTCATCAGCAGGAGAGGGTGTTGATTTAAACATAAAGGAAAAGCTAAACATTACTTTTCCTTTTCTCTATTTGTTTTGATTTCTTTCTTCAGCCTGTCAGTGGTACTAAGTATGCTCCTATTTCCTACAATCTCCACCCCTTCTGCTCTTCTGCAATCCCTTTGCAGTTAAATTCCTTCTTTTTTTACCAACTGTCTGCTTTGATGTCACTTGAATGTTGTTAAATCTACTTTCAAAATGTCCAAGCAAGTTCCAGAAGGAATACCACGGAAAATGCCCATTAAAAAAAAACAAACAACCAAAACCAAAAACACACAAGTAAAATAAAATTTCTTAAAAACAGAAAAGTCCAACTAAAACTTGCCTGTTGCCTGCAGATATGGTGCTGAAAAATTAAGTCAGCACAGAAAAGTGTCAGTTATGTAGCAGTGGTGCAACGAGATAAAAGCATCGTAGACATACAAAAAGCCTATGGAACGGAATTTTTCACAATCAAAATAAAGACCTCAGAAGGAAAATATTGAGTATGCAAGGCCTTTCAACAGGGAGGTCTGTATAATAACAAAATGCAGAACTTGACCTAGGAGGAGTCAAAAAGGAAAAGACACTGGACACAAAAAACACCAAACCAACCAAGAAACTTGATGATATTGTATGAATCTGGCCAAGTGAAAAAATGGCAATTTGTGGCAAGGTTAGGAAATGCATAACTCAGGAAGATAGATTTAAAATGTGAATGGTACTCAATTTATCAAAGAGTAATACACTTTCTAGCTTGGTGTGCTTTTTATGCTGTATCTCAGCATGCTTTGCCACAGAGAAAGGGTAAGACTTTCATGCTGTGGAACAGTTCCAGAAGCACAGTTTGGGTAGAGCAACAGGTTCCCTTTATCCTTTCACACTTGGCCAACTCCCTACTCTGTAACATACCACTTCACCATAATGTTGATGGGAAAGTTGCAGAGTGATCTAGCAGAAAAATCTGAATTGCTAAAGTCACCAGGATGCATTGCAGATTTTAAATTAACTTTTTAAATATAAAAGATCACATTTTATCATGTATTAGCTCAATCACTACAGCCCTATCAATTTCTACAATTAATAATACAACTATAGACAAACATACCTCTTTTACACGGGAAATCCAGTGAAGAGTTTACAGTTCTTTGATTTCTAAAGACACAAACGTGTATTTATACTGTAGTAAACACATCATATAAAAACATATTGAAAACACAAATTGAAACATGATGTGCAAAGTCACTGCAAACTTTTCAGTGCTCTGTAAATAATAAATAACTGAAGCAGAAGTAATCTCATCAGGTTAATCATAGGTTGTACTGCCAAGATAAAGTTTGCTCTAGCTAGGCTGTACTATCTAGTCCATGGATAAACAGGATTTTCAATTTCCAGGGCTGTCAATCTTGCATGTTTTCCAGCACTGGATTCAACCATATTTTATAAAGATGCAACCTAAAGCTGAGTGAAAAACAACTCAAACTGCTTGCAGTGGTGCTACAGAAAGAGCTTCCAAAGCAAACTGATCATACACACTACATTAATAGATGTGCTGCAAGTAATCTGTGTCATCTGAAGGAAAAAAAACCAAACCAAAACAACAACAAAAAAAACCAAGAGACACAACTCACAGAGTTTCAAAACAGTGCCCTTTTCTACAAATTCTTTTGACATTTTCAGTGATCAAGAGAAAGCAACCCATGAGACTTCAGGCAATTAAGAAATACCTGGAATACTTAAAGGTAACATCTCTATTGCAAGAAGTGTGACCTGGGAGAAGGTAGTTGTGTCAGTGAGGGCAAGCTGAACCTTATTTCTAACTAGATTTTTAAGGAAAAAAAAATTATAACTCAGAAACCATTTAGTTCAACACCAGGTGTTAAAACCCTGCTTCTAGATGCCATTCATCTCAGAGATTTAACAACAGGCTTTAGTGGGAAAAGTCTCATCCTCTGTAGCAAGAAATAAAGGGTCTTTCCATTAGACATAGTGACCTTATCCATCCCTCCCTGATCCTCCTTCACCTCATATGCAGGGTCAAGTATAGCACAATTCATCACTTCAGCACAAAGCTGTTTGCAGCTCAGTGGTCTGCAGTTAAGTTACATACCAGGCACAGAATTTCTGAAAGAGAATGAAGTTCCTTCATTCCACTCTGAAAATGGTATTGATGCTTTGAAGCAATGAAAATTCCTTTTAACAAACAACAACTACTACTAACTAGCCTTTCATTGTTATGTTTCATCTGTCAACATTCCCCAAGCCTGGCACAAAGGGAAAACTCCCATCACCAAGAGCACAATGTCACAAGGAAAATAGCACAAGAAGGGCTCTTCTTCACACATAGAGCTCAAAGAATTGGGGTGGGTAGGAAATGGCTGACCCAAGTAAAACTTTTAATTGGTAATGGCCTAGGTTATATTCCTTTTTCCCTTGTAACTGCTCTTATTCTGCAATTCCCTTCCATTTATCTAAAACCACACCCTTGTATCCCATCTTCCTGGAAGAAAAATACTCTTTCCTTAGGACTCTGTACTTCACTATTTGAAATATTCATGTCATCTTTGTCTTTGAGAGTTACTTAGAAATCCTTCAAGTCTCCATTTCAGCTGCCTTAGTCTTGTTTTTGGTGCTACTTTAACATAATTCTTTTTTACCAAGAGCAACTACCCTCTGTACTGAAAAAACATTTTTCTCCTCTCCCATGTTTTTTGATTTCAAATCCCCTTGGAGAACTTCCTACAGGAAGTACAGATACTGGTACCGGATATGGAAACATTCTTTAATAGTTGCATGGATCCATCCATCTCAGGATGAGATGACTGATTGAACACTAGACAGTGTTCCTTTCATTCCTAGTATCTGCTCCTTGCTAAGCTCCTAAAATCCTCCTAATTCTTAAGAACTTTTTTCAGTAGTTTCTCATCATTGCTCACCTCTTGGAATTCAACTCCTTCTGTTCTATTTACCTGTTTTCCACTAATCTTCTCCCACAACCCTCTCTCTTCCAGTAGCCTTATCTGTTTCAGTTATTTCAACTGCTATCATTGTGCAACCCTGTCACTTTTAGCCTTTCCTCCTTGATCATCATAATATAACTCATATATTTTGCCTCTCAAGCTAATTCACAAACACAAAAGTATCTCCAAGTTCGGTATTCTTTTTCTCATTCTCTTTGTACTCTTTCAAGGCTTTGCCATTTCATCTTGCTTAACTCTCCCACCAAAGTCTCTACACCAAAAATGTGTGACACTAGTCAGAAAAGGTGTTTTGGTAATTTCTCACTCTCTGATAAACAGTACAGACTGAGATTTTTGGACTAAGAACTGAACTCCCAATGAAACAGCTTAACTATATTAAAAATAATGTAACTGTAATTTATCGAGTGTCAAAATAAGGTAAAAGCATCTATCTTAGAAACAGGAAAAAGTCTCCAAGCTCAGTGAAAGACCTCAAATTACGTAACAGTTTACTATTTTTAAAAATAGTTTTATCAGAGTTCTCAGACTGCACTCTGTGCCCTTATTATTTATAAAATAGCACATAAGACCCACCACAGTGGGCCAGGCTGGATGTTTACTCCAAATGGAATGACTAAACTGGCACAGATTAAAGAACTAACTGCAACCACTACCCTGTCTCCAAGAGTAGATGTGTACAAAACACTGAAAAGCAGAGTTGTCATATAGAAATGGTCTTTTCCACTCCCCCTAAAACACTGCACACAGCTTTCCACAATTTGCAGCTCAGTAATTTTCTTCCCTAGAGGTAGTACCTTTGTTTGTCACATCGTCTTTTTTCTTCCCCCCCATCGTTTTCTTTTTCTGCTTCCTTGCCCAACTTGGCTCAGCAGCTCTTTATATTCCTACAGCACGCACAGCATCCCATGACAAGGAATTTCAGAACAGACTTAGACACTACACAAAGAAAAACTTCTCTTCCTAGCTTTAAAACTGCTCCCTGCTTCACCTGATATCTCTTACAACGCAGAAATAAGGTGGTACTGAGTATTCATTTCCCTCACAGCTCTTACAGTTTTATAGACCTCTAGCATTAGCATCTGGCCACTATATCTTTTCCAGTCTGGAGACTCTGGTCTAGCTAGTTATTCTAGCACAGAAGCTGCTCTGTGGATGCCTTCTGCATCCTGCTGCCCTTTTCTTTCTTACCGCCCTTCTCTGAAACTTCCAGTTCTACTGCAGTTTTTCTGAGATAAGGAGACCAGAACAGCACATCATATTTAAGAAGCAAACACACCAAAAATTTAGAGTGGCCTAATGGTATTTTGATCTCTCTCCTTTCAGAGCAATTCTGATATAAATTTGCTTTTTGACTGCTACTAAACTATAGAGCTGATTTTTTTCATTAATCACTGCTTCTAGTCCCAAGATCTCAGGCCAGCTCAAAATACTTTACTGTTACTGACCCTGAACCTCATCAACCATTTTAATGGCCACTTAACTTTATAGGGTTCTTTTGCAGTTTTTCAGTCTGCTGCCTTTTCTTTTACCCTCTTTTTCCCTGAATAACTTGGTTTCAGAAACAAACCTTGTCACCATGCTTCTGTTCCAAGCCACATATCAATATGAAGATCCTCCTGGGCACCCATAGAGATCTCTGTGGAAATCCACTAGTGATTCCCAAAACATTTCTCTCCTAGTGTTTTTGTTTCTTAGCGTTTAAGCAATTATTTACAGTTGCCAGTCCTCTCTGTTAACCTATGACTGTTTAGTTCCTTTAAAAGTCTTTTAAGTAGAAGAATACATCATAAAATCTCTTTCATCTGCATGCTGGTTACCTCCTTCAAAGGTCCACAGCAGTTTCATGAGATTTGACTTCAAATCACAAAAATGCTGGCTAGAAGGGATCTCTGTGAGTCATCCAGTCTAACCAACCACTAAAAGCCACAGTAGATCAACTCACCTGTAGCATAGTCCAACTAAAACTTGAAAGCCTCCACAGGGAGAGATGCCACCCTCTCCCTGGGTGACTATTCCCAGTGCTGCACTACCCAATTAGTGAAAAAGATTTTCCTACAATGCCCCATCAGAACATTTCAATCTGCAATCTGGATATGTTAACTCCCTGTTACATACTTTGCCCCTGCTAAGTACATTGGCTCCATTGTATTTGTTAGTTACCCTTCAGGTAGCTCATGGGTAATATTAGCCTGTTTCTAAACCTCTTCTTCATCAGGCTCCCCTTCAGAGAAATCAATTGTTTCTCAGTATCTCCACCACATTTATCCAAGCCCCTTTCTAAAATACCTGCTAATCTAATTTTCTTAATTAATCCACTCAGTTTAAACAAGAGGCTTCTTGGTTTCCAGACTCCCTGATTCCACATGAATGCTTTTAAAACACAGCATCATATTAAATATCTTCAAGTTCTCAACTGCTGAGACACTTCAAAGCAACAGTCTGCACTCCACAGTCTGTAGCTAGTCTATTTCAGTTTTCAGTTCTTTAAAAACTTGGGTAAACCACATCTGGATCCATTAAACTGGGAATGTGAAATTTGTTCTACAATCTCTCCTACAAATGCTTCCAGCTGAGAAAGGGAATCTCATAAGCCTCCGATAAGAAGGGTTCCAAAACAGGAACCACACTATGCTTTTCAGTTGTGAGCACACACACATGAGAATTATTTCTTTTTCTGCCATAGCTTTCTCTCAGATCATTCATATAATATATGTCATTATATGCAGGCCCCATAGACTCTTCAGCTGGCTTCCTGCTACTGGTGTGGTTGAAAAAGCATTTAGTAATTTTATGTTTAGCCTCATAGGGAGATTTTTTGGTCCTATTCTCTTCTTTGAATGCAGTCACAGTTTTTTTTATGATGTCCTCTTGCTTTTAATAGCTTCCTCTACCTTGTAATTTAGCTATACAGACTTCCTTTTCCTAAGTCTTTTTTAAATTGATGGTAAGCATTTGTGTGGAGCCTCCAAAACAACATCCTGAAATAGTGTCTCTGCCACCTACAAACATGTTTTTCTTACAGTTGCCCATTCAGTTTTTTAAAAAAAATCCCCATTTTTACATGGTTTCCCTTTTTGAAATTGAGTATAATTTAAGAGAGGGGAGAAGACAGTAGAATTGAAGGTTGTTCTTGCATTCCTTCCATTTCCATGTCTTGCATTTCCTTAGCTTAGGGAGGAGAGAAAAGGCAAAATACCTGTAATGCTCTACACAAAGCCATCTCACAAGTCTTTTTCCAGACAGCATCTTACAATCTCTCCATGATATTGTCATGTACCCACTGAACAAAATACAGTCTCTTACCTACCTTTTAGTCACCATCCCTCTATAATCATCTGCTGCCTCTGTTCAGCGTTTGTGCTTAGCCTAGCACAGTGGGGTCCCAGGTCTACCTTGTAGGCTCCTAGGACATGAGACATAAAAGAAATAATAAGTATTGAAGAGACAGCTCATCAGCAGATCTCAGACTTTTATAGCAGTTTCTGTCTTTCAAGACAATAAATTAGAATGTAAGGCACTGAACTACACAGTGTGAACAAGAACCAAACAGAAAGAGGCAGAAAAAAAAAAATCATTCTTTAAAATAATTGGCATCTTGGGATGAGAATCAGAGAAGAGAAGACTTGTCACAGATTTACCAAAATCCACGGAATGATTTTGAGAAAAATCTTCATTGTAAAAATCTCCCTTGATACCCTAACCACCACGAAAATTAAACATGACTAAAATGTGGGTTGAGATGTAGTCCCACGTGAAATCTGTGACAAAATTCAGGTGGGCAAAACTTTAGTATTCTTTCATCTTTCCATAAAATAAAAGTTAAAGAGTAAAACCTAGTTACTGTCTAATGTCTCAAATCAATACCTAAGGTATTTTCAAGAAAAAGAGATGCATCATTAACACTGCTTCAAGACATTAACTCATTTTGTAGGAACAACAAAGACAATATAAACATTAAAAAAATTATCTTACTTTTTTCTTTATTGAAACAAAGACGGTACTGCTAATCAATCAAGTGCTATCTTTACTTGAAACAGCAAGGCAGGAATCATATAACAGTTTCCTGCTCTCAATATTTCAACAAAAAGGTACTTCACTTCAGAAGCAAAACCCAATAATAGTCCATCTAATTTCAGCATCTGTTTCTTTGAGAATGTCTACAGCACAGAACAAATACACTAGCAATCAACAGTCCACTCATCAACCTAATCAGAGACTGAGGCAAAAAGGAGTCATTGTTCTACTCTGTTTATTCACTGGACTAGGTGACTGGAAGTACTTGTTATTTTTCTCCAGTGCTTTTCTGACCTATGAAAGTCTCAGGAAATCTGCCGAATGCATAAGGAGTACTGCATAAAAACATTTTATAGCAAGTAAACATCATATGAGCAAGAACTCTCCAGCTTAGACAACAAAGATCTAGATTTTGTTCACTGTGTCAAAGTTTCTCACAAATCCCCTGCTCCCTATCACCAAATACTTTAGATTTTTATCATTTACATATTGTCTTCTAAATTAAACATCTATATCATATGCACATACATACACACCACTCCATGAAATTCAGTGATGTCAAGCTCCGCTGTAGAAGTTGCCAAGAGCAGATTTAGATAGCATTCTCAATGGCACAGGGATGAATCAAAGCTAAAGGATGGAAGGTCACTTTGAATTTCACAATCCAAGGTGGTAGGTGAAGCTTATATTGTTGAGAAGACATTGCATCACCTTTTCTTTGCCTCCCACTTTTCAGAAAGGACAAATTTAAATCCTGGAAGAGGACCAAGTTCTGCTTTTATGACTAGATGACCTTTAAAGGTCCCTTCCAATCCAAACTATTCTGATTCTGTGTACCAGAGAATACTTGAACACCTCAGCACAACTACCTGTCACCCATGCATGCTGATGACGAAGTATTCTGAGACATTCAGTCTGTCAAGTAATTAATTATAACTATTACCATGCAATAAGTTCTACAGACAAGTGCAAGCTAAGATGCAATGTGCTAGTGATTTATGGATGCACCCACTACATCAGAAAATAGAATAGGCAGCTAAATTATTGCTTTGAAACATTACAAAGAAGGCTGTATACTTCATTTTTTCTTAACAAACCTGACAGCACTAGTGCTTTCTATATGCATTTCAACCTGCCCACTGTCCTCTCATCATTTCACTACTTGTATTTCTACACAAGCATCCCAGATTTAATTTTAGCAAAATAAAAGCTTTCATAAACTCATTTTTATTCTAATCTTAAAATGTCTAATCCAGACAAAAATGGAATGCAGAGCCTGAATCCATCTTACTAATTTAAAGAAAACATGCACATACACAGAAACAGATGAGTAAAGCTTGAATTTCTACATATTCATGTCTTGTTTCCCTTATACTGCCTAATATAGCAACCCTGCTGCTCCTGTGACTGCAGTGGCACTCTCATTAGGCACAGTACAGTATATGCAGTGGGTAGGACAACACCAGAAATTAGTCTGAGTATTCATTTAGTTAAGCTAAAGTTAGGCTAACTCAGCCCACATCAAACCAATCTTACAGAAATTGCCAATTAAGTCACCAAAATCAGAAGATTTACTAAAAAAAAGAAAGCAAACAAACAAAAACATACACACACAAAAAAAAAACAGCCCTTTTTTTTTTATTTCAAAGTATGTAACCACAATTTAGTTTACTTTTGCTTTGTTTTGGCATCATTTGCTAACGCAAAGGAACATGAAAGAAATAGGAATATCCTTCTTACAAAGCTGCATTTTGTTTATATGCTTTTCAGATCACAATAGTGAATAAAGTAAAACCAAAACAAATGTGGGAATTTTGATGGAAAGAAGCAGAATGAAAAAAAAGTCCTTGAGCATGTCCCAGTCACCACGATTTTGAGGCCACAGAACCAGCTGACACAAACACATCCCAAACAGGCAGAGACCCACAGACACCTGCTGCAGAGCAGAAACTTAATGTATAGAGTACTACATTCACCCCCACTCCTTCCCTGGCCTGGGAAACATCCAGGTCTTCACAGATGTGCCTTCTGGTTCAACTCAAGAATCACATCCGGACAAAACATGAGCAGTCCCTTAAGCTCCAGCATTTTTTCGGTTTTGCTGAACACAAGTCATGAACAACTGTGGACATCAGCACGCACGTACACATGCTCCCTAGATGTAAATCACATAAGTAATAGCTCTAACTCATCCAGAGTTTGTCAGGATGATTTCAAAGGCACGGTAAATCTAACATTATCAGAACACAAGACATTCACAGCCCATACGAAGATCATCTTTGGATAAAGGAGAAAAAGAAGAGTCCCATAAAGCAGATTAACTCTGCTGTAATACATGCCAATCCTCAGGAATATGAGCCCAGGTCATATTCTGCATATTGATAGCTATACTGTACTACTGGTCAAGGTACCTTTTTTCCAATGGTACTGAAAGGAAAAGTCCTCACAATGAAAATTAGATTCATGAATTACCCACAGCTTTAACTCTATTTATAGTATCACTTTAATCTCCACTAGGCCAAATTGAACAAATCTATAGAGATTGGACTGCCAGGATGGAAATACGTTGCTGACAGGAAAACATAGCTCAGAATATGTGAAGTCACTAGTCTGCTAGAGTTCTTTGGTTGAAAATTACAAAACAGAATGACATAACATTTATTTGGTTTTGCAGGGATTTGACTAATAGATCATTTAAAGCCGCTGAACTTGCCCTACTTACTTGCTTTAACTCCATCTAGGTCAAAGTGACAAGATATGTTAGTATAAATCTAACCTTTTAACTAACCACCACAGATTTATAGTCCAAGAGCAGCACTTAGTTCTTGCCAAAAACCACCACGATTCCCAAAATAGTAATTTTTAAAGTACAATACATTATTAAAACTGCTGACAAAATGAACAGTATTACCTAGTTTAAAAAGGTAGTGATGGAGAAAAACAGCAATAAAGGAGAAATTATTGTGGTCTTGCTCCCACAGACGTCATGTGTTTCATGAAAACTTCAAAGAGCAGGGACAACATGGCCTTCATCCAACTTTCTGCAAATTACACAACTGAGTATTTTTATTTCAAATAAATCAGTTCTGATACAACACTGATCTCCTTGAGTTTGACAGCAAAACTTCTTCTGACAATATTTATTCTTCAGTATGACACTATTTATCCTTGTGCTTTTCTGCTCTTTGACTGAAGTCTATAAGAAATTTCAAGCTCTCTGTTGCCAGTGCTATTTGCTGTCTACAATTCTCAAAACTCTAAAAAGTTTTCCTGAACCTTAAGATGATTGGACTTATAATCCAGAAAAGACTCTTCTAGTTCTAGTATGCTGACAAGAATAAAACCTACCAGCACCTTTCAGATAAGTTGTGTTAGTACTGACAAGAGACAGTCAGCATGGCTTCACTAAGGGCAGATATTGTCTGACAAACTTAGTGGCTTTCTACGATACTGTGACTACCTCAGTGGACAAGGGTCAACCTGTGGATGTGATCTATCTGGACTTGTGCAAGGCCTTTGACAC
>VWZO01001569.1:159209-179808 GCA_013396975.1 Bucco capensis | reverse complement strand
CTGATGGAGCAGGTCCAGAGGAGGGACACAAAAATGATCAGGGGGCTGGAACACCTCTCCTATGAGGACAGGCTGAAGGAGCTCGGATTGTTCAGCCTGGAGAAGAGAAGGCTTCGGGGGGACCTAATAGTGACTTTCCAGTACTTAAAGGGAACTTATAAGAAGGCTGCAGAGGGCCTGTTTGCAAAGGCCTGCATTGAAAGGACAAGGGGCAATGGTTTTAAACTGGAGAGGAGGAGATTTAAATTGGACATTAGGAAGAAGTTCCTCACCACAAGGGTGGTGGAACACTGGAAAAGGTTGCCCAGGGAGGTGGTTGAGGCACCATCCCTGGAGGCATTCAAGGCGAGGCTTGACAGGGCTCTGGGCAACCTGATCTAGTTGGGGATGTCCCTGCCCAGTGCAGGGGGGTTGGACTAGATGACCTCCAGAGGTCCCTTCCAACCCTAACCATTCTATGATTCTATGATTCTATGATTTCATGACTGGAGAAATCAATTTCATAAGGAAGAGAATTATTAAAAATTGTTGCAACATACACAAGACTTATTTGTCTCTGTGTGTGCATGTCTACAATTTTTGAGTGTCGTTAGGAAGAAAGTCAATGGATCTGTATTGGGAGGGGATGTTGTTTTGGGTTTGGGGTTTTTTTGTTGCTTGGGTTTGGTTATTGATTTGGTTTGGGGTGGGGTGGAGAACTGTGTGTTTTCGTTAAGACTGCAGGAAGGATATCAGGCAACAATCTTTTTAAATCTCCTTTCTTCCCTAAAATGCAACACTGTACTGCTTCTACTTTTTCTATAATTTTCACTTACAAGAGAACTAGTCTCAACATCACTCCATCCACCCTGATAAGAGCAACTGTCCATGGAATAAAATATTACTCCTCTTCTGGAACTCTGCCAAGTAATTTCATGTCCTGTCTATTGGACAAAACAGAACACCCTGTAATCTATGCATTTATTCTGCATGAAACCAAATAGTTGCTCCATTTCTTTCATTAAAGAGTATTTGGCTACTTTATTTTCCAAAGAAGGCAAGTAAGGTAAGAAAGGTAAAACCAAAAGTACAGGTATCATAGAAGATAAATCCTGAGCAAAAGCATCTTTAGATATGTAACCATTAAAATACATGTTTCACCTGACCTTTTGGAAAAGCCAGTGAACATTTTCAAATTTTAAAAAATTCTAGTGAACCTCAGATGACAGACACCTTTTAGAGAAAATAAAATGTCCACAAACCTCAGGAAACCACTGGGTTTTATTTACTATTCTGAAGGACATCTGTACTGCAGAATAACAGCTGGCATATTTTCTGTAGCATACTTAATTCAGAGACATCTGCTTTCTAGTGGACCAAAGATGAAGCTTGGGGTTATGAGACCTGGATTATGTTTTTGGCTCAGCAAATGACATGGTGCAGCCTTGAGAACCTTGCTCTTTCCCCTTTTCACCATTATAAAATGTGAAGGAGTCTTTTAACATATCCCAGTTTCTTTAAATAAAATGCAAGTTTTTATATATCTCAGTGAACTGCACTGTTAACACTGCAGTTCCAATTAAGAGTGGACTCCTGAGCATAGTGACAATTTCAGGAAAGCTTCATCGTCACGTTTTCTCAGTCAGAGAGCTCAGCTGCCTTCTGGAGAAAAAGGATTGAACAGATCCATGTAGGCACTACAAATGCCAAATAATAACTAAAAAACTAATTCTGAATGTTGCAGCTGCTAATGCTCACTGCCTAACAATGCAGAAAGTATTACACTTCCTACTGCCTACAGCATGCACTGCTATAGAGAAAAAAAATTATATATAGTCTTGGGGAATCCAAGATGATAGTCTGAAGAGGAAAATAACTCAGTGCATATAGCTTGAGGCTATGAGGAAAGCGTCTGCTAATACGCAGCAGGCTCCCATAATTGTGCAGCTGAAGTGATAATACCCCAACAGAACACCACTACAATGTACAGTGTTTAACAACTGTGCCAGCTTTCACACACATTGGTTTATTCTACAAGCTGGCTTATCTACTTTGTTAGTCTAAATGCTCCAAAATTATTAAATCCTAGCCACTACCTTTTAAAGACCATATTAAATCCTGAGTAAGTCTATTAATTTTGATTGTGATTTATCAGAGGGGGGGGAAAAAAAGGTCTGTAATCTGCTTTTCCAAATGAGGAGTTCTTAAACAACACTGGGATGGGGGGGGGTGTGTCATGCAACACATCAACAAGCTTCAGACAATTTCAGTTTCCAGCCCATTTAAGAGGGAAAATTAACAAGAGTTCCTTAATCTATAGTGCTTTCATATTCTGCAGATTTTTTTGGTGGCTTAGACTGTTCTCTTTCACTAATGGATGCTTCCCTTTCTTCCAATCTCAGCATGGATGACAGAAAGACAAAGCTTAACATGTCCATCTCCAGAGCCAGAACACACAGCACAGTCCATCTGGTACCATAAATCACAAACTGATAGATGTTCCCCCCTCTCCCCAGCAAGCTTCTTAGCTCTTCTACTCTCTTTTCAGCACAAAGTCAAATGCTGTGAGGTTTTTTCCTAGGTGGTTGTAGAGATAATAAGAATATGGTGGTTGTGATCTGGATGTATTCCAAGACTTGTCTGAAATATTCTTACCCAGGGCCAAATGTTTTCCCCATCAGCAGTGAAAGCATTCAATGCTTTGGCATTTTTCTATAGCCTATCCCTCCCTTTGCCACCCAGCGTGCATGCACACTCCCATCTCCCTGGCTGCTCTCAGTGCTGAAGCAATCACAAATGCCTCAGGCAAAACAAAGATAGAAAGGTAAACACTTTAGTCCTGGGCATCATCCCACATAATTTCCAAGCTTCTCCCCAAAAGATTACTTTTCTCTTGCACTCAGTACTAAGAAAATTAAGGAAGGAAAAGAGTTTAATGCACAAGATCCCTGACAAAAATTTCATTACAATGCCTAGTACATCATAACCTGTTATTAAAAGCAAACATCTACTCTCCCTTGAAGTGCGCTAGGCTTTTAAGCAGGCATCAGATACAAGAAATGCTCTGTGCTGTGCCCACAGCTAACTTCCTTTGACAGCCCTTCTTACCCTTTCTCCTCCAGCATCTCCAATCTTTGCAATCTTTGCAGATTCTGTTCTTTCTTTGAAGTGGTAAAATACATTCTTTTTTTTTTTTTTTTTTAAATATCCTACACGTTCACCTCAGGCAGCAGTAAAAATGTTACCTGTATCTGATTTTGCTCCTGTATTACAAGTCTTGAGATATCCATTTTATGTAAAAACATAGCATAAAAAAGAGTAAGAGATTTTGGTAGCTGGTGCTGGGGATGACCATCTCTTAGTCATCTGGGGATGACCAGTTTTCGCACACAAGTGGTTGCAAGAACTTACCCAGAAAGCACACAGAGACATTAAGCACATTGTCCTAAGGGGTGTTTATCAATGTTAACTTTAGTATCTGGTATTGGTTCTCATTACCTTTGATAATTCACCAAGGAACACTTACAATGTAGATGTTAATTCACAACTTAATAGTATGAATCAGCAATACATAAAGATCTAACTGCAGCAAATTGCCCAATAAACAGAAAACTTCTACTAGAAATGCCTTTAGGAATATTCAACATCTTGAACTGTGATACCTAAGATTTGGCTTAATAGGACAGGATGGGAAGATACATGTCCCATCTACAAGCACTTGTGCAAAATTCTGCTGTTTCTGATCACTTATAATTACATAAGAAGAAAAAGTGTTTGATTTAGAACATCTCCATTAAAGCAGGTCCCTAAAAATTTCCTAGATTAAGTGCAGGAAATAACACAAAGAGAGAGAAGAAAGAACTAAGACACAACCAGATGTGATATGGAAATCTTGATGTTAAGACTGGTACTCCCTCCAGAAATACAAACAACACTGCTGGAAAAGTTCCAATGCTCCAAAGTTATCATTACCCTTCAAAGGTAAGAGAACTTGAAACAATGCAACAAAGCAAAGAGAAACGTGCACTGCAGATAAATCTGTAAG
Organism: Bucco capensis; assembly: GCA_013396975.1. Taxonomy (NCBI): domain Eukaryota; kingdom Metazoa; phylum Chordata; class Aves; order Piciformes; family Bucconidae; genus Bucco; species Bucco capensis. Next base: position 175,784 of record VWZO01001569.1, on the reverse strand, counting down.
ATAAGGTTGAAACTCTACCACTGACTAAATATATACACTTGGTGCCCATGCTGCATTTGCCAGTGCTTTCACTCATCCCACATCTTAACTTGTTCTCTTTCTACCTCAAAGTCTGAATTTTTTCAAAACAAATTAATATGACTCTCACATTACATTCTGCTGGAAGCAGTATGATACATAAAGATTGTAAATGAAAATTAGACCACACAGAAGGATTTACTAAATTATCTCAAATTAAAACAGTGTTAAAAGGGGATTTAAACAGAGTAACATTAAAGTAATAGGGTAAAAAAATACATACATTTTTGAAAATAATTGTAAGATTTTACAATCATTATTGCTGATGAGATGAAACTGAACAAAAATGTGGAAGCATCAGGAAACGTCAAAGCATATTTAAACTCCCAGATCATTTCAAATTTCTGCTTTACTTAGCCTGTGCACTAAATGTACATATAAGTATTACTTGTAGCTCCAGACCAGATGTAGCTGCATTTTAAGAACATTTCAGGTTTCTTTCATTTTTTCCATTGTTTTTCTTACTCCAGTTCTCTCAAGAAAATGATTTCCTGGTGAAGTCACTGCTTTCACAAACGCGAGGAATATATTACCCACAATTTATTTTTGGGAGGTTTGTCAGGTATCTGAAGGTGGAGGGGTTTTTTATGATTTAGACAACAAGCTGCAGGGATACATTTTATAGCTCACTTACAACCTTCTCCTAAGGGAGCATTCCTATTCTCTCATCCAGAAATCTGATTATCTACAAAGGCCCCTTTGAATTACAGGTTAACAGATTAACAGAAATGTCTAATTCCTCTTGCTACAATACAAGACTGCTTATGTCCATTTTTGTTCATGGCACCTCTGCCTCCTCAGGGTTTTCAGACTTGTGCTCTTCATTCTGCCATCATGACACTATGCAGTCAGTGCCAGTCCAAAAGTGCACATCACTTTGCACATCCAGCAGATCACCCTGGTTCTCTCTCTTGGGAATTTCTGAGAAATGGTAGGCATTCTAATTAAACAGAATTCTGACTGTAACTTCCTCTTTCTTTAAACAACCAGAACAGAAAATTTCCTTGTAAATATGAAACCTTGACTTAATGGAAGCCTTCTAGCAGGGCATTCAGCAATGTTTTCACAAGACACTGTAAAAGCCTCTTTGCCCTCTTCTGTTATAATCAACTTTAAATGATGCAACTGTTTGATCTAGTCTCAGGATTACACTATGCTGTTAACAGAAAATTTTTTTCTTCTCCAAAATCTATTAAAAAAAATCAATATGTGTTGGCTTTTCTTTTTCCCCATCCTTCACTTTTATTTTATTATCCCCTCACACCTTTCTCTGTGGTGAAAAAGAAACCAAAACCAGTTTATCTGTTACTGTTACCCTCCATTGCCCATCAAAATAAAGTCAAAAGATGTCAAAAATCAAGAGGCTTTTTGCTTTTGTTTATGTCCAGACATTTCTATGCAAAGAGTTATATTCAGATGGTTCCTCTAGTGATATGAGCAAACAATGCATGCTGGCAGCCCAGAAGGCTAATCGCATCCTGGGCTGCATCAAAAGAAGCGTGACCAGCAGATCCAGAGAGGTGATTCTGACACTTTACTCTGCTCTGGTAAGACCTCATCTGGAATACTTTGTCCAGTTCTGGAGCCCTCAATACAGAAAGGACACGGACCTGATCGAGCTGGTCCAGAGGAAGGCCACGAGAATGATCAGGAGGCAGGAACACCTCTCCTATGAGGACAGGCTGAGGGAGCTCGGATTGTTCAGCCTGGATAAGGGAAGGCTTTGTGGGGACCTACTAGTGTCCTTCCAGTACCTAAAGGGAACTTACAAGAAGGCTGGAGAGGGCCTGTTTACAAAGGCCTGTAGTGAAAGGGCAAGGGGCAATGGTTTTGAATTACAGATGAGTAGAATTAGACTTGATATTAGGAAAATGTTCCTCACCACAAGGGTGGTGGATCACTGGAAAAGGTTGCCCAGGAAGGTGGTTGAGGCCCCATCCCTGGAGGCATTCAAGGTGAGGATTGGCAGGGCTCTGGGCAACCTGATCTAGTTGGGGATGTCCCTGCCCACTGCAGGGGTGTTGGACTACATGACCTCCAGACATCCCTTCCAACCCAAACCATTCTATGATTCTATGATATAATAGTTAAGATTCAAGTCACAATATTAACTGTGTTTCATTCTGGAGAACTTTGTCTTTAAGGGACCAAATATACTCCCCCAGATAGTCAAAATCATTCTCTGAATAAATGAAAATGTTCTTTATATAACTGTAACTTATGCCACAGTCTCTTCTCATTCTCCGAAAAATCCTCTTAATGACATGGTTCACTAATATTTGGAAAAAAACCTGCTCTACCAACTTCCGGAAAGAGATCTTTCACACCGTTTTATATAATTGTACTAGGAACTACTGGGGAAAAAAGAGGAAAGGTTTCTCTGTTCCTTTGTTGGAACATGTTTTTCCCCAGAAGACCTCTCGGCCTTGCGCTTAGAGTCTCAAAGTAAGTAGAGCAAAGAGATAATCAGGCAGTCAGTACAGTTTGGGACACACAGCTGGGCACTTCTGGAGGCAAGGACCAAGCAGAGCAGGGAAAATAAATGTGAGCACTCTATCTTTACTTTAATATGTACATTTTATTATGACAGACCAGTGATACATCTCAGAGTAGTTAGAAAGGCCTATCAGTTGACAGGCACAAAACACAAAGCAGAAGCTATACTTCTGCAGCTCAGTAATTCCCCATCCTACTATACACTAAATGGCAGCTCAGAAAAATACTAACAATGAAAGACAGTGATAAATACTTTATACATTGGTTTTAGTTATGCAGACTGTCTTTTTTTCTTAGAGAGCATAAGGATCATAGAATCATAGAATGGTTTGGGTTGGAAGGGACGTCTGGAGGTCATCTAGTCCAACACCCCTGCAGTGGGCAGGGACATCCCCAACTAGATCAGGTTGCCCAGAGCCCTGCCAATCCTCACCTTGAATGCCTCCAGGGATGGGGCCTCAACCACCTCCCTGGGCAACCTGTTCCAGTATTCCACCACTCTCGTGGTGAGGAACGTCTTTCTAATGTCCAGTTCAAATCTACTCTTCTCCAGTTTAAAACCACTGTCCCTTGTTCTTTCACTACAGGCCTTTGCAAACAGGCCCTCTCCAGCCTTCTTGTAAGTTCCCTTTAGGTACTGGAAGGTCACTAGTAGGTCCCCCCGAAGCCTTCTCTTCTCCAGGCTGAACAATCCCAGCTCCCTCAGCCTGTCCTCATAGGAGAAGTATTCCAGCCCCCTGACCATTCTCGTGGCCCTCCTCTGGACCTGCTCCATCAGGTCCATGTCCTTTCTGTATTGAGGGCTCCAGAACTGGATACAGTATTCCACATGAGGTCTCACTAGAGCAAAGTGTCAGAATCACCTCTCTTGATCTGCTGGTCACGCTTCTCTTGATGCAGCCCAGGATGCAACTGGCCTTCTGGGCTGCCAGCGTGCACTGTTTACTCATGTCATCTGCTTTTATACTGGGTAGTCAAGAAAACATCTCATTTTCATAACATAACATTACTGGGAACGTACTGCATATCCTGTAAATACAAAAACAGATCCCAGCAGGGATTAAGGCAGAGGAGAGAAGAGGAGAAGATCCTGATTCAGTTACTGAAGGAAAACAAATCTAATATTGAATTGGAAAGAATAAGGCAAGTCATCAAGTGGGAGGTTAATAAGTGGGCAGCAAGTATCTTGTTCTTGTTTACACATTCTTTCTTACATGCTTAAAGATGCTATTTGCTGTTTCCTGACAATATCCCTATTCATGCCTCATTTCTGCAGCTCTTGAAACATCTGTAAATCAGAACAGTCATCACAAACAAGTAGTTACTTAAAAATTGCATGGGTAGGCCCTATGCACTATGGTTTTTTTCTTTTTTTAAAAAAGTAGAATTTACTAGAATTTCTACAAAAGGATGTATCACTGGTATTTAAGACATCCATTGTTTTTTCAGGTTAGAGCTCTGCTTGCAGGTTGTAAATTAAAATCAGCTTTTTCAATAAAAGCTAAAGTTAATAGGTGAAAGCTAAAGAAGAAAGTTACAGCCATTATCGTATTTTCTCTAAAGCCTATTCAGTGACACCTTTAAAAATTTCAGTCTTTTAACAGTAGTATGGCAAAATTAACAAGATCATTCTCCAGGCATCTCATCTGCACAATGGGATGTGAAGTCAATAAAAGCAATTAGTGTTGCTCAAGAGCATCTCTGTTCCAACTCCTCCAAGTGCATAGGGGAAATCTTGTGGGGAGACTTTTATAAAAACCCATGTTAGTTGCCCACCTAGTACAGTTAACTGTGTATGTTATATACTGCACAGGGACACAGTCTATTTCTTTGGGCATCTTCTCCCCTTCTGTGTTAGTCTGTTATCCATCAAACAAGATTATGTCAGAGCTTTATTAATGCTCTTTTACTTGCCTCTGTGTCAATGATTCAAGGAAACGAAAATAAAAGGTAGGAAAAGAACAATAACATAAGTCTCCCACTTCTTTTCTTGAAGGGGCTCTACAGAAATTATCTCAGAAGGAACATCACTTGCATTTGCACCAGCATAACCAAGGGGTGTTGGTTTTATTTTCTTTCAGTTTATTTTTACAGATATACTACTTCCAATGTGTAGTCCAGACCTTAGCGGCAAAAAATTGGTTAAGTATGCCAGAGCTGTCCCCTCAATGGCAAAGGAACAAGGAGAATTGCACAGTAGCAACTATAGTAAAAATTCTATCCAGGTCACCGTAAGTGTTCCCACTGGTCTCCACAAAACACCGAACAAACAAGACTGGAACTCATTCAACTCCAACTTCAGCCTTTCAATCCCTATAATTACTCCCAAGGGACTAATGAGGAGGCCGGCCCTTCATCTCCTAAGAAATACTGACAGACAATCAGGAAGCAAGACACTTGGTACTGTGCAGTAGATGAAGCTCACCCTTAAAATACTGGAAGAGGTAGTGAAGGAAGTGCATTTCTAATGAATTCAACTTTTCCAATCATTTTATCCCACAGCAGAGAAGCATTCATCTGCTCTGTCTTTCTTCTCAGACAGTCATATTTTTAAACCATCTGTTTCACAAGATGGTTCTATTTATACACCACAAAACACAATAAGAACCTCTGAAACAAATGGGACGTGAGACAAAGAACAGAGGAGAACTATCTGTCACGTAAGAATGGCTCTGGATGGATTTGGGCAACTTTCTCTGTTCAGACAATTAAATCATTTCAATTCCTTCCCAACTCATCAAAATGAGGTTCCAGACAGACTTACATGAAAATGTGGGTAAACTTGTTCACAAGGCAATACTTATGCTTGATCGTCCAGAAAATCAATCAAGATGAAAAATCCTTTATTTTTAATGAAATATTGGATGTTCTTCCCCTTCCAAGGAAGATCTAATATTCATGCTCAAATACACACTGCAGGAGTGACTCTTTGTTTGAAATGCATTGTAAGTACTGGACCTCTTGAACTTCAGACACAACACAAACCAGCATTTCTGAAATCTTACGCATCATCACGCCAAATAAATCACTTCCCAAACAGAAATATTTTAGTAAAAACTCATTTAACGGTCTACTCTTAAAAGGTTTTTCAGTGTTTTATTGCACTCTTTTAATGATCTGATTTTACAATGTAATTCTTCATTACTTATCTTGGATCATCATCTTAAGCTCTCATTTCAAAAAGCAACAAAAAAAAGGTAAGTTGTCTCCTGGACTTCTCAAAGATTTTTCTGAATAGCAAGGTTGGTCAAATTAAACTTCAAATATCATGACAACTCTTCTGAAATTCTTCTTAAATCCATCATCTGCCACACTTTGGAAGGCAAAGAGTATTCTCCAACAGATGTTCAAAATTTAATTAAAAATGCTAGTACCTCATCCTGCATATGGCATGCTTTGAGTTCCCTCGTGAACAGTTCTAAGAACCACTTCTGTATTACAGATTATTAAACTGAACCAAAAGGAAGAATACATTTAAAAGATAACAGAAAGCTGCAACTCAATTAAAATCATCCCTTAAGCCCAGCCAGTATTTATTTTTACTAAACTCTCACTAAAATCCTAAGAAAACTTTGTCACTTATGGCTACAAAAAATAATTGTAGCTATTTCTACAGAAGCATCCCTTTTTGTTGCACTATTTTCCCATTTTCTAGAATGTCAGTTTTAATGCTAAGCAGCAGGTAAGCAAAAGAAAGCAGAAGTAAACCACCACCACCAATCCTAAACACAACAGATGATCATTTAATTTCTTTTCTTGTAGGATATGTGTTTGTATAGGTAAATTGCAATGAAATATTTATTTCTAACACCATCTGTCATCACTGTTTAAAATTCAACTATTTTAACATACATATATGCATGTATATAAACACATGTATGTATATAAAATATAGAGTGATGATAGGATCAATTTCCATAATTATCCAAAACATCCTATAAAAGTGTTAAAATATTTTATCATAAAACAGTGTGAAGAATTAGTCATTAGAAAATTGCAAGAAATAACTGTTTCATCCCTAATTATGAGTATCGCATGTAATTATTTCAGAACTTAAATCAACAAACACGTTTCTTCTAAAATAAAAGGCTGTAGTATACATTAAAATAATAAACAACATTAAGAGTCCTCAAGGCAATATTTTAGGCAACCTTAGTTTCCTAGAATCCAGGCATGCAGATACTGCATTGTCATTCCACTTCTACAATAGAAGGTGTCTCCAGAGACAATGATTCATCCTGGCTTAAGATGCAATCAGATTACTGAAATTCAGAATCTCAGAAGTATTTCAAGTCAAGGCACAAAGTCACCCTGCAGGACAATCACCTACCTGCAGTTACCTTTGCTAAAAGCTTGTTCCCAGACTGGGCAAATCGAAGTCCCTTCCTTGTGCTAAACCAGATACTATAGATCCTACTATTAACACTGCCATTGACAAACAGCATATCCTAAAAGGGAAAAGTGGAAAAACACAAAAGCAGCAACCATGACTGAGAACAATCTGGAAACTGAAGATAAGAATGAAGGGACAACCAAAACGACAAAAAAATGGGGCAGCATTCAAGGTGTTAACCAGAACAGATAACAGTTTCTGTTAATTGTAAGAAGTAAATATTGCAAAACTGGCACAGCAAGGGCCATAATCTGTGTGCCAGGCACAAAAAAATCCCTCTCCTAAAGAACAAAATTAAGCCTCATTTGATAAAGTATTAGGAATCAACTCATGGGATTAACCACATAACCATCAAGATGTTTAAACTAATCCATTCTCAGTCTGCCAGTCACTAATTACAATTTATTGAGATCTGATTACAAAAAGCAGCTGTTCCAGCAAAACCATGAAAAACCAATGACCTAATGACAAGGAGCTCTGCATGCTCTGTGCTTGATCTACATTATTTCCCCAGCTAGAAGTCCTCAGACTGTAAATCGAGTGCAAAAATGCTTCCCTGAGCACAGGAAAAAATACCAGCAATGACTTGTACTCTCTTCTACAGAGGGTCTGAGCTATAGTTGCACAGCTCTTGGCTGCCAGATATATGATGATGGGACAGCTTCTTGACCTCTGATGTGCCTGAAATACACTGCTTACACTCAGCCCCTGTTTATAATAAACCTTACTGCACGTAAGGAAATTTTTATTTTAAATCAGTTGCAGCTCTCAACATGTTATTTAGAAGATGCAGAAGAAGCTGCTCTTTTCCTGACATGAACACAAGCTTTTCAATTTGGATTCTGAAAAGGCTAAACTCTCCAGTAAAATGGCTGGAAATAGCAACTGCTTAGTAGTTGGAAATTTTATGTAGGTTTCTCCAGCACTTCACCAGATGAAGAAGGACCAACAGAAGAGTACTTGAAGCAAAACAAAACTTCCTTCCACTTGAATAGAAAAAAAAAAAAAAATTAAAAAAAGACAAAACATTCAGAGAAGCTCATCTCCTCCTAACTATATCAAGAATAACTGGGAGCATCTGGGACATCTAGAAATACTCGGAACGTACATCCAAACACTGCCAGTGCCGTCCTCCTTTGTGCCAGACTTCCCAAGGGCTGAGAAGTTCTGAGGCACATAAAGGTTAGAGGGAAGAAGGAAACCCGAGGCCAGAAGCAAGTTTAAACTGACACAGCTGTAATAACAAAGGCACACAAGCTTAAACCACAATAAATTTTTATTCTAAAGAAAGTACTAGTTTAAAGATGTTTACCTTTTTCTTCATGCAGATTATACCAACAGAATTTCTTGCTTTCATTTTTTTATTTTGCATACAGCAATGTGAAAAAAGGTACATAAATATGAATACTGCTAGATTACAGAAGCCCGTAGTTGAATTCACACTGAAAATACTGGAAAGTTTAACGTAAGATGCTTTGCAAAATGATTAGCATTCTACCTCTTGGAAAAATTCCCTGGGAAATTAAACAATTCTCTAGAGTTCTGTAATTCCTGGAGGCATAATTGCCTAAAAGCACTAGAAATCTTCAGATTTTAGAAATCTTCTGTAAGTTTTTGTAGTCTTTTTTAAGGGATAAGGTTGACCCTCTTTCAGAATGCAGTTGTAACTTCTTACCCCAGCAGCCACTTTTCTAAAGCACCCTTTCCTCTGCCATCTCCACTACCTTTCCACAGCAGGTGAGAATAACGTGCAACATATGCTTTCCACAAACAGGGCAGTTATCAGTCCCTCAATATTTTAATGTGCTGGAGGCTCTAGCAGATTAAGGCCCTGGTAGAGGAGCACTACATGCAGGCAATTGTTTCATGCTGAAATACACAAAGCAGCTGAAACTCAAAGGCTTTTATCTAAGGTACAAATAAGCTTCCCACGAACATCTTCTAGAACCTGATCCTTCATAAGCAAAAATGTGCTTGAGAGAAGAAATGCAAAGGATGTGCAAATACTGCAACATCCCTTACTGTGTTGCACAGTTGTGGCCTGTTCTGATCTGCTCACATGGCTCTACATGAGTACTTTCATAACACATCTTTTTCACCAAGACACCATTTCCACCCCCTTCCCCTTCAAAAAAAGGAGGGAAAGAAAAAGAGATCTTCCAAGGTCCCTATGTGGGCTACTTTCTCTTCTTCCCAAACCAACTGTAATTTTACCTCCTACCTGCCTTTGCAACTAGCCACTGCTGCTCATTTAGCATCAGGCCTTCCTCCCACTCAATCCCTCTTAAAACTAGCTGTATGTCACCATCTGCAAATCCCTTCACTGTTCTCCTATCCCTCCTGCACTAATTCTCTGATGCCTTACAAAAAACCTAGCACAAGTACAGTTGTTTATGACACAAGATAGACTTGTTTCAGTGTTCTTGGGTTCTCCGTTCTATTCATCATCCACTGTTTTGTTTTAAACACTGAGGAAACCTGAAACAGAACAGTTCTAATTATGGATCTTCATTCTTAAAGATCTCCCTTTTGTCCTCTACCTAAGGGCACAAACATGACAGTCAGGGACCACTTCATATCATAATTACCTTTTCAAAATAACATATTCAATAATAAATATCCATCATAAAAATCTGCATACAATATTTATAGTGAGCATGCCCATAGAGAAAATAAATAGTTTACATAGATATATTTCAAAGCAACAGAGTGTGAGTCAAGCAATCCAACATATGGAAGTGACCCAACGTAAGTGATACAGGACAGAAGGGCAACCACCAGAAAACAGCAGACTGACCTTAACTACTCGCACAAGTGTGAAGCCCATGGAATGCTGGAAAAGAAATGCCATCTATTAGCTTTATGTTAAATGATATTATCTTTAAAGAGATACAGTTGTCTAAGATAAAAAGATTTACTTCTCATAAAAACAGAACACCTCAAATACATTGTTGGATTGTGGATGAAAAGCTATACTAGCTGATTAAAACTTAATTTGCATATGGGAATAAAACACAACAACAAACTTGGCAAGACAAAAAGAAGTATCACAGCCTTACACACTTGCCAGAGCCTGTCCTCCTACAGTAACATTCCTAGTAAGTTAAACTTAATCCTTAAAAAGAAAAACATCAACAAGTGACACAAGATGAAGATGTTTAGTAAAATTCTTCACATAAAGAACTGAATTCTCTTTTCATTATAGGTCAAAAATCCCTTTAAGCAAAACCCAAGACATTTCCTATTAATGTTGCTATTAGTATACCACAGTGAATAAAGATAATTTCTACAGCAAAGATGAAGTGTTTCCATATTAATTAAGTGCTCATTTAAGAGAAACAACTTTATCCATACCCCAATGAAAAGCATTCTGAAACATCACCAAAAAAATGATCTCTATATTCAGCACTAAGCATTTCAGTCACCTTATTGATTTCAATACGCTCAGTAAAATATTCTATTTAATGTAGCTGATTAGTATTAGGAAAATAGCCAGTCATCCTATGCAACTGGAGTCACAGGGAGCACAGTAGGCTTGTACAGTTAGAAACGATGAGTTATAATTTAGAAATAAGTAATATTTCAGATCAGATGACCTCTTAGACATTCAACTATTATAGTACAATAAAGTAATAAATTATGGTTTTGGAAGAGTTGCAAGGATCATTCTCAACAGAAGTTAAACAGCACAGAGATGACAAGGTCTAATTGCTGTGAAAGGAACAGCACCAACAGAGAGCAAGCTGATGGTGGCTGCTCTGGAAGCTCAGGTTCCTGGTTTCAACATCTGAACGAGGCTGGCCACATTCCAAGGACATACCAGGAAGGCCTATGAGGCCTTACCACTTATAAGATTGTCTTCAGGAAATCATTTTTACATAAAAATACAGTCTAGCACCTCTATGCAATGACAACACTTTTTTTTGCTAAGGCAAGCAACACTGGAATCAGCTATTTCCTTCCTCTAGATCTTTCTCCTTAAGAACCAACTAAACAATGGGTAAGTCTTCCTGGCTCACCGCTCACCTACACCAGGATTCCTCTTGATGCCTTTTATAATGCTTTTTCCTATATAAAACAATGTCTAGTCACCTCCTATATGGGTGTAACATTACCTAAACACACAAAAACACCTAACACTGAGGACTACAAAAATCAGCAACCAAAAATATTAAAACAAATCATTTTAGGATATGAAAACAAATGCTTCTCTGTCTTTAAGTTACTCAAAATAAAATAAAAATAGTTAAATATTTATTCGATGAGAATACAGCTCACATTTCCAGATTCAATTTAGTTTTTCCTACTAAACAGGAACTTCATGACTTACCACTTTTAAGCTAAGATACAGCTGCACAAATTCCCTGTGTATCTTCTAAGACAGTGTGTTAACCATCTAGCATGAAAAGTCACAAATAGTTTGCTGCTGTAAGTGTACAACAGATAAAAAAATACCACATCAGGCCTGTTCCTCTGTACATTAACTCAGCAGAGTTTCCACTGTGATGGCTACTTTAAAAGTTACAAAAAAGAAGGTATTACTCAGTTATCTCTAACTTCTACTTCCTGTGCATTGAACTTACACAGTTTCAATACAGGAGAAAGTGTTCTGCTTATCATTTAGGCATCTGAAGCATAAACTGTCCATCTTTTCTTGTGTTATAAAAACCAGGAACAGGCATGCTTTTATAAGGCACAGAGCCAAACTGAGTAATAGCTTAAAATTTACATAATTACAGAAAACACAAACTTGCCAAGATGCATATAATAAGAAAAGTAAATTTATTTCTATTTCCATTTTTAAAAAAATCTGTCTCACCAGACTTAGCTACACACCCATGGAATTTGATTTTATGAAAACAGATCAGCATCTATTTTCTAATTCAAAGAGCATTCCATAACAACTCAGAGCAAACACAGTGTACTCTTAATTCCTTACATGCAGGTAAGGAATTAAAAATATGTTGAAACAAACTGATACTGGGGACAAAAAGAAGTAAAAAAGAATGCACATGTTTAACATTCATTATTATCACGCAGTCAAATGAGTAGCCCTAGAAATCTTCTCCCTATCAAGTATTTTTTTAAATAAGAACCTCACTATTTTTTCTTTATAATTTAACACTAAACACTCAGTATTTAATTGATGATTATAAAATGTAAAGCTCTGACTTTAGTGATATCAATCACTATGATGTTCCTCATTAAATATCAGTAACAGCGTTAAGGCTGGTAATACTATTACTTGCCCATTAAAGCAATCTGTAATTCCAGTAATAGGGAACTTGAGTACAAGGGCTAGAGAAAGGCAAAGGGCCATGAAGGAGTACAAGCATCTTCAGAACATGCATTTAAGTCTGCAATACCATGCCACACCAACACAGAAAACCCCAGCTTCTAGAAACCTGAGCCCCTGTGGTGTGAGTAATACAGGGGGGGAAGAACTAGCCCCACAAAAAGTCAACTTCCAAAGCCCACATACAGATCATGGGAAAGAGAAGACTAATTATTCCTCGAATAGTCATTCACCCCATATCACCTGCATTTCCAGTGATATGGATAGAGCTACTCACTGATTTCCCATGACCACAAACCAAAAGTACATTTTCTTTTTTAAGGGTCAATGTTTTTTTCTTTCAATTCTGTACTTCACCAAAACACTTCAGGATTTGGCATCTACTGTGATGACAGAAATTTATCTCAGACAATCCAACTCTGACTTCAGAGCAAATCTTCTCAAAAGCAACTCAGGAACTAACAACTATTTATAATTGAAATTGATCTGTAAAGCATATGTAATTATCTTAATGTCTTCCAGACTCACACACAAATTATGCCAACACGACTATCTTGGTCATTTCACAGCATCTGCTTTTTACCAGCATCCTGTTTCCCTTCTTTTTTTTTATTTTTTTCTTTTCCCCTCCCCCCTTTAAATGACACGAGCTCATAAAACCAGCATTCCCTTAGTTTTATTTTTCTCCAGCTTCTTATGTTGAACAGATAACAATTGCTTTAGAAATCTAACAGGCTTCATTATGTTTTGCTCAGGTTCTAACTCCTCAGTCACAAGACTTCTGTCACCATACATCTCCTGCTCCTCCAAAATCTTGAACTTCTAAAACATGACAGAAGACTGCAGACTCCATGAGAGAAGACTCCAGACAAACACGGTTCACACTTACATTCACATCTACTGACATCACTGCAGTTCAACCATCATGTGTAGCAGCCTACAGGCATAGATGCACACAATGGACAAGATGATACTTCTGAGTCTGCATACAGTACCTTCTGCCCCCTTTTAGTCTAGAAGAGATCAAGCTCTTCTATGTAGAAAAATATGATCCAGTCAGTTCAAGCTGCTCAGAAATCCACAATAAACATAAAATTTTACTTCCGACTTTGCACTAAATAGCAAAGATAAAAATCAAAGAACAAGAGACTACACTGGTTCCATTGTTTTTTATCTTCCATGATTCTTTATTAAACTCCACATTTTTATGATAATCAAGTTTACGGAAGTATTCCCCTTGAGTCAGTTGGTTTAGTGCCATGAAACCATTGTGTAATTAGCCAAAACATGTAAGTTAGAAGACCCTGTAACTGGACTCTACTTCCTTATCGCTTCTTATCAGCACAAATATCTCTCTTCCAAACAGACATTTCATAAAAATATTGAGGTAAATAGAAAATCTATTACATGTGACTGAGAAAGAGACAAATACAACCCAAAAGATACATGTACAGAACATCAAACACATGATACTGAAGCTGGGAAATAAGGAGCAAGAATAAAAGAAGCAATTACAAGAGGGCAGTAATAAACCAGTTCCATTTGTCTCATGATTTCCAGCTGATAAATTTGGGAAAGTGTCAAAGCATTAAGGATGTACTAACAATGCCTTGTATTAGGCCTAAGTGCATTCAGCTGCATACTCGCTCCTGACTGAAGTCAGTGTTAGAATATCCAAAATACACCTCCACCAATGGAACAGGCTCATTGTTCCATGCAAAACAAGGTGAAAATCATGATTTCCAAATCATTTCTGTACTAAAAAAACAAAAACAAGTCAGCACTTGTCAATAGTAAAAATCATGATGAAAATTACAAAAATGAAGTTATTCCACCAATTATTTAATATAAATATTCATGTTTTCAAACTATTAACTTTCTGCATTCTTGGAAGCAGTTATCCATCAAACAAAGCATAGAAACATATCACTGGAGGTAAAGAAAAACCAAAAAAAAAAGAGTACTCCTGAATGGATTTATTCAAAATAGCTTTTTCCCCACTTAAAAAGAATTTGGGAAGTAACAAGTTTTGTTTTTATATTTAGCAGAGCCAGACCAGGAACTCACAGGAATGCACAAAGGCTGATGCAGTCCATGCTGAGATGCAATGCCTTGGTAGGGTCACAGTTCAAGCAAGGACAGTATAGCATATGCTAACATTTGAACTTCTGCCAGTACTGAAATAGCAGTTATGACTAAAAACCTCATCCAGTTTTGGCCAGAAAGGAATTTGATAACTAAAATGGACTTAGAATGTTAAGGGGAAATAAAAGTATTTTAAAGTCACTTCATCCAAGCTAATATTTGAAGTTTCAATTCACATTTTAGCTCTTAATTGGCAATTATCTGTAAATTATCTGATTTTTTATTTTTTTTTTTTTACATTTCCCAGCATCCATAAATACACAGGTTTTTGGAAGTCTTGATAGTTCCAGCAAAGATTCAAACAATCCCAAAGGAAATCAACACTAGCTTGGAACTGGAGCCAATCCAATCAATTTCTCCAAAAGCCCAGAACATTAGAAAGCACACTACACTAACATGCCAAATGGTTATACTTACACATAGTTTAGGTCCAGCAGAATAACAGTAAAGACATTTGCACATCACTGAACTAAATCAATAGATTTGGTTTGCATTCAGTACACCCAGCTTGCAACCTGGCCAGTCAGCAGTACACTAATCAGAAGAGAGCATATACATGTACAGAACAAAACAAAAGCCCAGAACTAACAAGGAGAAATGAGAGGAAAAAATTAAAAGTGAGATACAGCTTGCTTTTGTTAAAATCCAAACAAAAAATTCAAGTACAGTTAATTGACATGATTATCCTAGTCATGTGCAATCACTATGGGGTCCTCAGTAGCACAAGCTGTGAGGGCACTTGAGGAGAAATTTAAAAACACAACTTTCCAGGCAAGCAGAGAGGCCCTTGACTTGGATGGCAACCACAGACAAACTCTGGCTGTGAGTCTGATGTAAATTTCCTTCATAATTTCCTTTGAACTGAGGATGAAACACTAAAAACTTACATGGCATAGTCTTTGATACAGAGGCAGTAAGATGGTGAGTGGAGAAGTGCTGTGCCTACCCTCACTCATACAAAATAGGGAACTTGAGGCAGGTTTCTGCATTACTGTCATTTCACATTGGTGGAAACAACCAGCTGCCAAGCACAAAAGAATTGCTCCTTCAAGGACGAGTCAGTAGCATAAATGTAATTTGTCAGCTAGTGGGAGGAGGAAAATGGGCAAGTCATAGAAGAGCCTTTTGTTCTCATTTTATCAGGAAATAATCACATAAAAACTACACTGAGTCCTACCTGAACTGTCTCATGGTAGCACTTGTAGGAAAAAAAAAAAATTCTGTGTGTTTATGGTATGCAATAAACACCATAAAGTAAAAATACATTTATATAATAAAATCTACACAGCCATCTTCTAGTCTGATGATAAGTATGTTTTTCAGGATCCTTCTCAAAAATGTAAGCCTAAGTATTAGACAAAATGGAGATTTAAATAATTATAAGCTGCATATCCAAATACAAAGATCACAATGAAGTTGACTGGGCAAATATGGACAGGCACCATGTCATTTTCATGTGTTCAAATTCAAGGCTTCTGGATTCCTAAGTCTCAATGGTACTGCTGCTATGACTAATTCATCATGCCAATTATTACATTTTCATTATTTCTTTAAAGAAAGCCTCCACTATCTTCTTTCAAAGGGCTGAGTTGAAACAAAGTTTGGGTTTGGTTTTTGCTTGTTTGTTTTTTTCCACTGTAGGTGCCAGCTGGCCAGAACTTAGTAAAGATGTTGAATATTCTGTTGCTTTGCAGGAGGGATATGTTTCCTCACTCTACAGGCTTGATCCACAATCCAGTTCCTCATGATCATAAAGTCTGTTCTGCAGAGGGTTTAGCAGGTCATCGGTACTGAAGCACAACTCCTTCTGGCACCCCGACTGCCAGTGCTGGGCTGGATGTTCAAAGGAAAGATCTGTTCTACACACCATGTGACCGATGCCACCTGGAGTAAGTTGATTGCGTTGGTAACACAATGGGCTCAGATAGGGAACCCCAGCCGCCTGTGAATTTTGGAAATTATCATGAACTGGCCAGAGGGCAAAGACTTTGGGATATCACCAGAGGAAGAAGTAACATGTGCCCAAGAGGCCCCACCCTATAACCAGCTATCAGAAGATGAGAGGCAATATGCTCTGTTCACCGATGGGTCCTGTCGTATTGTGGGAAGTCACCGAAAGTGGAAGGCTGCTGTGTGGAGTCCCACACGACAAGTCGTTGAAGCTGCT
>VWZO01001569.1:134164-158289 GCA_013396975.1 Bucco capensis | reverse complement strand
GTTGTGCCTTGGGTTGAAGACAACCTGTGATGTTGTGACTGCTGCAAGGTTGGCACAGTACCAAAGGTGGACAAGATCCTGGGAGGAGACACAACCGAGATAACTGACCCAAACTAACCAAAGGGCTATTCCATACCATATGACGTCAGCTCAGGGATAAAAGGCAATGGGGGGGAAGTATGGGTGGGAAAAAGACATCTGACCCCCGAGCAACCACTACGCATTCCGGAGCCCTGCTTCCCGGGAGTAGGCCAAACATCGCCTGTTATGGGCAAGTAGAGACTAAAGCTCATTTTGCTTTGCTTTGCGCACGCAGCCTTGCCTTTCTTTATTTTGCTTATTAAACTTCCTTTACTAAAACCCATGGGCTGTTTCCATCTCATTCTCTCCCTCTTGTCATGCCGCAGCAGGTGTGGGGCAAGAACGTGATAGAGAACCTTGGTGAGTACCTGGCGCTCAGCCAAGGTCGACCCACCACAGTAATACTATTATCACATACACACACAGAAGCAGAAGGAGAGAAAAGGACTAAGAGGATAAAGCGACTTTTTTTCTCCTCACCACACACAGATACTTTCTCACCCCCCTTAGCCTTTGGGTAACATGTGGCTGCACATTCTCAAGGCTGTTCTGTGATATATATCCACTTTTCCAATCATCCCAAGAGGTTATTCTGGACACTAAAAAGAGACTATCAGAATGCAGAAGCACTATTACGTTTTTCCTCCTCAAACATAATCCCAAATTCAATCTAGGAGCTATGGTGGTATAAAAAATGTTGATGGATAGCTACTGATGGAACTTCATACTCCCTTTGCACTGATGGGTTAAGGAAGAGGGATGTAGTCAAATTCTTAAATATTTAAATGCTAAAAATGCTCCACATGTCAATATTGTTATCTCTCAGAAGTTAGTGAATGCCCCATGGGGTCAGGCCAATGATCTGTCTAGCCCAGTGCTGTGTCTCCAGCAGAGCAATAGGAGCTGCAACTCAGGAATACTACAGCCCTGGCTATTTCTACAGCATATTCCATCCTACTCCTCCACTGCCTGAAGCTCTTGAATTAGAGATGTGGGAGGGCAGTACTTTTAGTTTGTATTTATGAACCTGTTCTCCATTAATTTGACAAACTCCCTTTTGATCCAGTCTGATGCTCTCTATCTCCACTACCTCCTGTGGCAATAAGTGCCACAAGTTCACCACCATCTGGAGCTTCACTGAGTTAACTCAGTTCTTGTACTGTGGGAATCAGTGAATAACAGTTACCCACTTCCCATACTGTGATTCTCTAAAACACAGCCAGCTCTCCTCCCCACTGCACAGTTTATTCTTCTCCACCAATAAAGAGTCCCCGACCTTTTTATCTGATAACATCAAACATTTTTCTGATTTTAAAAGCATTTTTATTTAATTAGGAGTTCTCAAGAGATATACTCCTGTTTTCATGAGCATTCACAATAACCCTTTGGTATAGTTAACTAGATGGTTACGTATCTTACTCCTGTACAAGAATACAGTCAAAGACAGTTTACTGTCTTTCCCAGAACTAAATAGATATAAAGAAACAGGATTCAAAACTATTTTTAAAAACCTTTAGAGCTTTGCATAGGACAAAGGCCATTTCAACATTTTTGTTTTCCTGGACACTTGATCAGAACCATTTCATGCTATGCTGCAGCACTTCCGTGTGCACACTTCAATTCAGATATGGGAACACTACTCATCAACATGAAATCATATAGTGCTCCAATTCCTTCTCCTTCCTCACAGCAAAAGATCTAAATAAATTCATTATCCTTATCTGCTTTTGAATCTCACCTATGCCAACCAGTTCTCAAAAAAATATTTTGTTCTTTTTGTTTCCTCTATCCAGAAATGTTGTTCTTGATCACTGTTCTGAACTATATTAAGAATGAAATACCTCTTTTCTTCAGGAGCAAAATAAAAACTAAAGCAAGAAATCTAGATGCTATTTTTCAGGGTTTTCTTACAATCAACACCAATTTACCAAGTGAACAGATAAAATGAGCTACAAGTTAGGAAAAGAAGTCATCATAGCAATTTACCACTGATTAGAAAAATATTAATAACCTCGGGCAAATCAGTCATTAACTGCTACTGATTTGGAGGGTGATATAGCATTAATAATTCAATAAATAATGCTCTGAGCAATAAAAGTTCAGGGTTATTTATTTAACCAATTAGATCCTTTTTGGCAGCATCTCTGCTTTTGAATAAACCATGCATGTTCTTCAATTAATCATGAGAATTGAAAACTACAAGTCTGCAGTCTCTGCCTTCCAGTCAGAGAGATACACTGCTCAAGAAGCCCAAAAGACTGAGGGAGAAAATACGCATAATTTACATTCTCTCAGCGGACAAAAGAGAGCTGGCACTTGAAGATGTGCTAATTAGCAAAGCTTGGCTACTGATGCTTAACTATGTGTTCCTTATGCACCACTTTCCAAATCCACTGAGAGACAAGTACAAATTGCACCTATAAAAAGTTATAATCCATTAGTATGCATATGAGGTGCATCTTGTTACCACTAATGTTCAACAGTCCCCTCTAATCTATGAGAGAGGAAAAAGGATGCAAATGTGTAACTAGAACACTATCCTGAATTACCATGCATGTCATTTATTAGCAGCTTTATTTTATTCTGAAACTTCAGTGTGACAAGCCATTACCACCCTGGCAGCCTAAAGTCATTAGGGCTTTTTCAGTGTTTTGAATGCTTCAGTTTTGGTCTTTCTCTCTCCATGGAATCCAAACGTGTCTCATGGTCCATATAAACCACTTAACACTCTACCATAAATTCTAGATTCCTTACAATACAGTCCAACTCAAATTCTCTGTTTTAAGTCTCTTCAGGGAGCCAAATGAACTAAACTCTTGAATGTACCCAATGACTGGCCTTTCAAGCTAATATTCAATTTTCTCTTATTCCTTTCATGAAATGCATTCAGACTGGCTCTCCTTATTTGTACAAAAGCCAAAATTATCCATTATAAATCAAATAATCTACTTCTATCTGATAATTGAACTGGCCTTAGCAATGGATGAAAGGGAAATATAACAGATCAGGGAATCTACCCAGTAACAGTCCTCACTTCAACAACTCATGATGAAGTTGTGACTTATAATTAAGTCTCCTGATATTTAAACTAGCAGTTCATGTAAAAAACAGAAGGTGATGTTTATTTACTTTGTTAGTCATCTCAGCAGTAAACATCACATTTTGAAAACAATCTCCATAACGATCATTTTAGAAAGAGATTTCACTTTCATTATACAGACTGGGATCTGTCAAACTCACTTTGTAGAGAAATCAATGAACGTAAAAACAATGTTGATCCCATATACATACCTAAAATTACAATAGTAAACTATAAAAAAACCTCAACGTAATCCACATCCTCTCTCAAAACAACTTTTCCAGCATAAAATAAAAATCCTACCTCAAAACTACTTAATTTTATTTTAATCCAGTAAGATTCCCAATTCTAGTGTAGGTGTTTGTTCATTTTTTTTACTGTTGATACATTATTTCTTTGTAGCGCTTTGGGTTGGGGTTGAGGTTTGGGTTTTGCTTTTTTTAAGTAAACATTGTTTAAGGCATTACCATGTCACTGGCTAACTCAGCATTTTAAAGGAAGTATGTTTATACCACATCCAGATGTAATCACCTAGCCGCATATCCCAGTTTTCTGAGGGAAAGCATTTGGACATCTAGCATGAACAAACGACTTTTTGGTCTCTGCACCTGAAAAAAAACCCCAAACTTCTAGGATCTAACATCTGTACACAGAGGCAAACAGCTTTAGTGAAAGGAATGCTTCCACAACTTAATGAGTATCTCATTTTTAAAAAATTATCTTCCAATTAAAAATTCATCTGTTGGTTTCATTAACTATTCAATCAGCCCTCAGTGTAAAATTCTGGTATTAAGTCAGACTAGTAACAGTTGTGGGTTTGGGGTTTTGTAATGAATTCCCTGTGCTAAAAGAGCAAGGAAATGCTTCAAATCTTAGATGTGTTTTAAAAAAAAACAAAACTTAAAGACATATGAAACTACATAGCAATTCCAGGCACCTCAGAACAAGAGGACTAAACAAATTCCACACATAAAATTTTTCTTCTCTAATAAGGACTTCAGAAGACAGAGGGTGTAATTCTGAATTCTGGGCCAAAGAGTCTGAAAATGACCAACAGATTCTTATTCGTGAACCCACACTACAAGCACAACATACTTGCACTTCGACAACCCTGAAACATCAGCAAATGACTGAAACGCAGCAAACATGTAACAACAATAACAATATTCCCACTATTAATTACTGTTCAAGCATCTAGAAAGTATGTTATATGGTTCCAATACAAAGCCCCTGACCACAGCAGAAGACAGTAACTTTGACCTAAGACAAAAAGCAAGATACATAACAAAGGTGGAGAGATTAATAAATAGCACTACAATGACAACTATATAATCATACAGTCTTGGTTTTAGGGAATGCTTTTGGCTTTTTGAACTGTTCTCCTCAACTCTTACGAAGAAGACAATGTGGTGCTGCTTCTGGAAGTGAGCTTCAGCATCTGTTCTGCTATATGATGATTCTTCTGTCCCACTGTTTCTCAGTGATACCCAAACTAAGAGTGCACACCTCTTATGAATAAATATCTGAAGCTTTCAGGCCATTAACCAGCAATTTCCTCCTTTCCACTCGCAAACAAATTATCTCCCTTTCTACTCCTATACTCTTCCCAGTGTTGCCCTCTTCCTGCCACAGTTGCTCCCCACCACCCATTACCTTCTATTCTTCAGGGATCCTATTACTACGTGCCATAATCATCTGCACTATAACAGGCATACAGGGTTTTCTTCCTCCTCTACTCCATTAGCTGTGTAAATAGAAGGGGAACAGAGAAATATATAGTAGTATTAATTAACTACAGTAGTACTCATTAATCTGGATGTGACCCTAGATTTAGAGCCATTCCTTTTTCTTATTACCAGACAAGAAGAAATACTTCAAACAAGCAGTTGAAGACATGATTGATATGAGAGTATAGATCAGAAAATAAGGAAGTTCATGGAGGAAGCAAATCTTTAAGAGCAAAATCAGCTTTAGCTGAATAATCATGATAGCTTTCATCCCAGAATCCTGGAAGACCTGGCTCATGAAGTCACTAATATGACAGCAAAGAGTTTTAACAGCCAATCCATCAAGACAAACAAAAGCAATTGAGTGAAAAAAAAATTTGATGGGAAAACAAAAAACCCACCAGCCTTAAGTCAAGCAAGAGGAAAAAAGTGAAGCAGCCCACAATCAGGAGCAGTGAGACACACATGGAACTACTTGTTTTCAAGATAGACAACAGTTAATTACCAGAAGTGGAAAAATACTACTAAGCTAAGCAAAACATAAAGGTACAGTAAAATAAATAAATCAAATGCTTTATACAGATTAAGAGGCATCCTGAAACTGATTTTTCCACTTCTATAGTACTAGGATTTTATTTAGCATGTGAGCTCAGAATTTGTGAAACGAAGCTAAATCAGCATATATCATTATTTCCAGTGACTGTAGCACCTTGCACTTCCAGTCAGAGGCTGAGCTCTGCAATTGCAAAAGGATTTTCAACATTATTTTTAAGTAATCAATTGCCAGTACCCCTAAATTTTTAAATGCTTGACAAAACTTTTGATGAGCCTGTGAGTGTGTAAATCATTAAGCAGTTCCAACTTCTAACTTTGCACTTGTATTTGACAAGCTTTGGAAGAGCTTTGTTCTCTCACTTCTATGCAATTTCATTATTCCAAAGAATGTCAAAGCATGCAAACCTCAGAACAAGTCTTTAACAATTTAACAAACACAGAAACATATTCTGAAGACTAGAGGATCAAAACAATGTGATCAACTAAATTATTATGCTTGCAGGATATACAAGTAATTTCTCAATTAATCCAATATATTTAAATAATTGACTTAAATCAATAAGCATAAAATATTTTGCCTTAATTTTAGCATCCTGCAGTTTACTGGAACATAATGAGCACCAACTAATCACATAAATAGAATAAAAATTACCCATATGGATGCTGGAAAAATTCACTGTGCTTATAATTAGAGCTGTAACATTCTTCATAGGTAGTGCATCAACTTCCAGCCTCAATGCCAAATATTTAAAGTTGCAAAGTTTGAACTTCATACCCCTGAAAAATTAACCTGACAAACACAGACAGCTTTCATAGTAAATTTTCACATTGACCATTAAACTTCAAACAAATCACAATCGTGGTCTCAAAAGTGTTGTCATAAAAAAAAAAATCCATCACATTGAAAATACTGTTCTGGTCTTTTTCATTAAGTAGAGTCTAACAATTTCAACAAACAGCATTCTTTGAGTACATTATAAACAAATCATTTTCAGAGGTCTGTATTACCAGAACTACTCCACAATTTCAACACCCAGATACCATTTTATATGAAGGAAGAATAGTAACTCCTACTCTAGGCAATTTTTATGGCCCCAACATCATGATCCAGTGATGAAAGATAAAAATAATCTGGCCAGTGTGCAAAGAAAGACAAGTGCCACCACTGCAGTGCTGTGCTCTCCTTCCAAAACTGAATACCCTGTGAGGCAGATCTCAGTTGAGCTTCTGTTCATATTAATGGCAATGTGGATTAATGGACATACAAAGAAGAAAAGCATCTCTATGGGTGCCTGTACATAATCCACACTGTGACTACGTCCCCTTCATTAAAAAGTAATGTGAACCTTATATTCAGTTTTAAAATAATTATGTGCTTATAACAGAGTAACACATTGTAGTGACAACTGGGAATATGCTTTAAGGCCAAATACATGCAAACACAAGATTACAGCTATGCAAGCACAGTCTCATAGTGACAAACGTTCTTTAAATTCTTATCCCAGTATTATCTTTGAAAGAAAAACAGGATCAACCCTTTTAACTATATTTGTGAAGTCTTCTGGTCTTCCAGAAGACATATTTAGAAATCCATAATCTAGAATTTAGTGGAGAAACATTCAACAAGTGCATGCAACACCTTCAGAAGCAGTTCAGCACCACCATAAACACTGCACACACACACAAAAAAGCAAGATGTACACTGTACTAAAACCACTGCCAACTCTAGTGCAGGCAGAGCAAGACTCATCCACAGAGATCCTCTAGATGTAAAATTTCCTAATTGGAGAAGAGTCACCTCACACACAGACACAGAAGGACCAACACCCTTGGTAGACAAGCCCTGCTGGCCCTGGCAGGGCCTCTGACAGCTGCCTTTGGCACAGGGGGAACACTCCAATTGAGCAGCCACCAGCCAGGGCAAGGGACCCTGGCCCACACAGCCATCATCCCTCCAAAAGCCACAACATCAGTCAGATCAGAGACTAACCCAGCTGAAAACTAGTCCTGCTGTTTCTGCTTCTGCTCTTCCCTGGTTCTGGAGATGAATAAAAAAGCCACTAGGGACAACATATGTTGACATCAGTGCAGACCACTGCTGCTTGTCAAGCATGACCTGAGAAGACACACTGTGCTGGCACAATCACTCCTTCTCCCCCGCTGCTCTTGTAACTCTGGGGTTGTTTGGCCAGTTGCCATTACAGCAAGTTGAAGTGACTTACAACAGCACAGTAATCACCTCAGCCAGCACAAGAGAATACCAGGGCCACATGGCTGGGAGGAGGAGACCTTGCAGGATAGAGATAAATCCCTCCCCTGTCACTGACAGGAGGCCTGTGCATGTTGTACCTGGTGCAGGTGGCAAGGTGTTTGATAGTGGCAGGGTTTGCAGGGCCAGCCCCTCTGAGGGGCAGTGAAAGCTGCCCCATGCTGGACACAGCCACTTCCAGCTGCTCCACAGGCCCCAGCACAAGGCACAGCTGACCTCGTCAGCCATGGGCCGGAAAGCCTCAGGGAAAAACTGGGTGAGAAAGAGCAAAATGCTGCCCAGCAGCCAGGGCTGAGGGGAACAGTCTGAGAAACAGCCCTGCGAGCCCCGAGCAGAGAGCAGGAGGAGATGCTCCAGGAGCCCCAGCAGAGATATCCCTTGTGGATGGGATATCGTGCCCTTGTACTCGGCACTTGTGAGGCCTCAGCTGGAGTACTGTGTTCAGTTCTGGGTCCCTCATTATAGGAAGGACACTGAGATGCTGGAGCGTGTCCAGAGGAGAGCTACGAAGCTTGTGAGGGGTTTAGAGGACAAGCCATATGAGGAGAGGCTGAGGGAACTGGGCATGTTTAGTTTGGAGAAGAGGAGGCTGAGGGGGGACCTCATTGCCCTCTACAACTACCTGAAAGGAGGTTGTAGAGAGGTGGGTGTTGGCCTCTTCTCCTTAGTAACTAATGACAGAACCAGAGGGAATGGTTTGAAGTTGAGACAGGGTGGGTTTAGACTGGATATTAGGAAGAAATTCTTTACAGAAAGAGTGTGAGGCACTGGAACAGCCTTACCAGGGAGGTGCTTGAGTCACCATCCCTGGAGGTGTTTAAGAGACGTGTAGATGTGGTGCTCCAGGACAGGCTCTAGTGAGGGCAGGGGTTGTGTGGTTTGTTTGTTTGTGGGTTTTTTGGATGTTGTTGGTTTTTTTTTGGTTGGACTCGGTGATCTGAGAGGTCATTTCCAGCCATGAATGTTCTGTGATTCTGTGGAGGCCCTGTTGGGGCAGGAGAGAGTAGCTGGGTGGGCACATCTAGCAGCCAGTCAAGGTCAACTTGCCACACGTCTATGGAAAATATCCTTATATCACCTGAAACTAATACTGAAAGCACAGTACAACATTCTCAAACGGTGCTGTACATCCTTGTGTTTCATCACCCATATTTAGTGTCAAGGCAGACACACAGGCACAGTGTCAAATTATCAAATGAGAACATAATTTCAGGTTTCTGTCTTGATTTAAGCACTCATAGTTTTGGCAAACGATGCTGCAAAATGTGCTGGCTTTTAAAAGACAAATCCAAATAATACACTCAAAAAACTCCACTTGTTCTTTTTAGAAATACTATGCCTATGAAAGTGCAAAAATAAGTCAGACTCAAGGTCACATAACATCTGCAACTATTTTTAAATTGTTAGATCTCCAACAAATAGGCCCTTTGCAGCCTACCTTCCACACTTTCAGAATATTTTATTTAAAAGTAGTGTTTTTTTAATGAAACAGAAAGATTTTTCTTCTTGTTCCCCTAACCCTATTGCCTTCTAAGACCTTATGCCCTACCACTATCAATATCCAGCACTGAGTATCATAATTACTATCAATTTCAAATGAAATAAGGCTTTGATTGCAATAAAAAAACTCCTTCCATTTGTTACAGACAATCATGCCCTTTTACAAATCAGCCGTCCCAAAAGAATTCCCAAACAAACTAGTGAGCAACTCCTAGAAGGCTCTTAGAAGCTTTCTCCAGTGACCCAATGTGAAATGATTAGTACTTAGCTGCCAAAAAAATGTGAGGAATTGTTAACATGCTGTTGAGCCTCTTCAATGCAGGAACATCTGCTGCCTGGTACAGGAAGGGAGAGTGGAACTGTTGAGACCCACCCATCATTTCTGACACAACAGGGTAAGCAAAAATTCCCCTACCAGAAAGAATAGTTGAGTCCTATCTGTATCTCAAGTCAGGTATTTCAGTTACACTTCCTTTTTAACTAAATTTACTTTTACTAGCCTGAACCATCATCTTCTGAGTTAACAGTTTTCTTTAGATTCTCCATTACTAAAGAAAGGATTTCCAATATTAAAGGGGACATCATGGAAAAAAGTATATTGAGTAACTGGCAATGTGGTTTGAGAAATGTTACACTATCATTTACAAACTACCATTTATCATTTACAAAGTGGTTAAATTAACTCCTTTAAGAAGCAGTTCATCCATTACAAGGGTAAAACAAAGCAATTCAGCTATCACCACTTGAACTCTACAAAACCCCAATGGGAGGGAAATACAGATACACATATATATATAAGCAGTTGGAACCACCCACTATAGAGAAAGACACAGCTGATGAGGTTTTTACGTCGCGAACAGTGAAAAACCAAACTCCTGCGTAGATCCTACAAATTGGAGAGTGTGAGCTGGGCAGCTCGGATTAGACTGCAATTACTCCTTAATTCTAATGTATATGTTTTCACAGAAGTCTATAGGAAAAGCAAGGTCATAAGATAAGGTGCAAAGAAAAATGGAGGGGACAAAAACATACAACCAGTCATGGTTTTCCTCTCCACTTTCTGATTCATCAAGTGTAGTAGTTCTGTTGTAGTCCTAGGGCTGCTTTCAACTGCTGCAACTGCTACTGCTGCTGGTGATACCAGAATAAATCTGTATCAAATTTAAATGCAGGATGAAGTATGCAGTAGACCACTGTGCCAATAAATTCTGCTGAGAAAATATTTGTGGGGTGTATGGTGCACAGCAGCAAGGGTATAAGCAAGGGAAGGGAGGTCAGCCCACTAAACCAGCCAAGACGGGAGAAGGTGGATCACAAGACAGCAGCAGCTGCTTTGGAGAGGTGTCAGAAGCAAGAGCCATGCCTACCCAAGAGAAGCTTGGGAATTCCTGCTCTGACCAAATGCCTTCCCCCATAACAACATGCTTACACTGCCATGCTGAAACACAGTGATCTGAGGAAAAAAACTGTTTTCTGCACATAATTTACCAGAAGTAGGAAGAGCAATGGCAGGGTTATAACACAGGCACTTAGTAGATATAAATGTTATTAATACAATATACAAAAAAGATTTTTGAAATGTATTAATTAATTTGATTTTTATTTAATACATTGTCTTTTTTTAACAAGTATGATACTGAGAATCACAAGAATATTTTATTGCATATATAAGTTTATTAAAAACCTGCCAACACTTGCATTGAAGTTCCTTACTAATTAGAAACTTTTAAATTGTTTCATTAAATCTGTTAGGAATAGTGCTAGCAGTTCAGTATTTTATGCAAGAAGGTATCTAAAAAATTACTATGTTACTGATGTTTTACTAAGATGTAGTTTGCCAGGAAGCAGAGAAAGAAAATGAATTGGCAATGAGCAAACCATGGCAGCTGCTACAGAGAAAACTGATTCCATTCTTCCCCAACCAACTCCCCTATGAGATAGTTCCAAATGACTGTATTAAGATTTAACTTTAACTGAATAAAATAAAAGTTTGCCACAACCATACAATTATCATATAAGAATACTCACATTACCTTTGAGTGTTTTAATACGTATTCACAGAGAAATTTATACAAATTAGTTTTGCATCATTTTCAGTGTTCTGCAATATTAAAAAGGGTTCCACTATTAAAAAAGATGCAGTAGAGAACTGGGAATGTACAGGTATCAAATATTTTAAACATATTTTCCTTTTCATTTGGAGATATGTTCCCAAATGGGTTTTTTGAACAGCTATATAAAAAATGGCTACATACATCAAGGCACATACTGACTTTATCAGAAGTATGTTCCTACTGTTTTCTAAATCATAATTTCTTTTTAATTTATACTCAGATTCATTGGTCTTTTTTCTTCTATGTACTAAGACAGCTCAAGAGCTACCAGGTATTTCACCATGTTCATCATGGCCCATCTACTACCATTCTGATATGTTTTAAAAGAGAGTAATTACAGAGAAGCCAAGAAGGATTTCCTCCAGGACAGATACTGACCATTGAAAGTATTATCCAATTAGAGTCTTTCCCCCCCCCCGCCACACTTGTGTCTATGTAAGGAATGAAAATATAAGCACATAAATGCCTTTTAATTATAATCGCAACCTTATGCCTTTTTTCCCCCCAAATCTTAGGCATCACAGCAAGTTCTACAATCGCTGACTAGAAGTAAAGTTTTCACACTGAAGCACAGAAATGTTTTCTCCTCCACCAATTCATATCACTGCATTTTGCATATCAAACTTTCTTTGATCTGTCAAAAGGTCTTTCCTAACCTTTTTGCAAGTATAAATGTCAGTAAATATACACTTCCAAAACAAAACCAAAAGGCCCATATTCTGCATTTTATAGATGACCTTTTAAGGGATTTGTCTAATCCCTGTTCTTAACATCTCTAATTCTTTAACAGAGAAAGTCTGCGTCTGGATACAACATTTGTTTGAGGCAACATGAGATGAGAAAGTTAAACTTTGTGAAGTAGAAAACCAAAGACAGGAATTGCCTTAAGAAGGAATATTTCTACAA
The DNA here is from genome assembly GCA_013396975.1 of Bucco capensis. NCBI lineage: Eukaryota > Metazoa > Chordata > Aves > Piciformes > Bucconidae > Bucco > Bucco capensis. Next base: position 146,058 of record VWZO01001569.1, on the reverse strand, counting down.
ACACAATTCTGTGATGGATTAAATCAAAACCATTTAACCATGATTGCATATTTTTCCTAAGTGAAGACTGCATCTTTTACACCAGCTTCATGTCTTCTGCTACATCACGTTTCATAATAAGAATTAGAAATTTCAGATCAGTTTAGTTGTTCAAGGCCATGTGTTTGTGGCAGTCATCTAGTTGTGGTTTAATATAAATCACAAGTTCAATATAGCATCTAAATGTAAAAAAATACAGCTTTTAAGTCTCAGAGATATTTCAGAAGTTTTGAAACTCATTTCCAGCAAACTGTCATAACAAGAACAGGTAGGCTGTAATTTAAGTGTAATTTTTTAAAAATGCATTTCTATTGCTGTTATGTCACACTGTTATATTTATAAATATAAATTTCAGACTATGAAGTTACAATGCCTGTAGTGCAGCTGTTCGCACAGGATCATTCACTGTCTAAGGCCAGGCATTCTGGCACTGATGTATTAATATGCAACTCGTCAGATTAGCACAAGCAGAGATTGTCAAAAAGGATGAGCAGGAGGGTGGGAGGGTACAGTACACAGAAGATGACATCTATCTTTAGGAGGTGGTTAGTTTCATTAACTATGAAGTTATTGATCCTGAGTTGGGAAGCAGCTGAGCAAGTGTTCTAGTGAATGCCATGGGCAGCCAGCTTGAGATGTAAAAGAATAATCAAGTCCTTAAAGGAAACTGAAAGCAAAAAATTCTTTGGTAGTTGGGAAATATGCATTAAGTAAAATCAAAACAGAAACTTAAAAATATTATTGTCTGTGTGTACCAAGTCTATGGTAAATTCATGTAGAAAATTCCACATGACTTTAAATACAAATTCTTAGAAATATTTTCCTACTATTCTTATTAAATTTCCTTAAAATGAGTCATGCTGAAAGATGTTCTTGTTTCTACAGATATTTATTGGCCAAACTACAGGTTTCTGGTCAAATATCTTTCCCATGAGCCACAAAGTGGGCACACAACTATTTTGTGCACAAGAAAAAGAAAGAAGAAATGTTTATATTCAGCGAAACAGAATACTAGTTTAGATCCAAAACATCACCGGTTGGCAAACCAAAAGTTTAATCCCATTCTATAAAACAAGAGCCCTGTTGTTGTTTTTTTAAAAGGTGAACTCCTTTGATCATTGGTTCAGCCCTCCTAATCTCATTTGTTCCTTTTCCACCTATGACCCTGGGTGCAGCAAGATTATTTCAAGTTTCTGTCAACATCATCTTTCTGGTCTCTTTATGTGAACATACACAATTAAGAAGTAGTAGAGGAATCACTTCAGTTTGAATTAAAAACCAATTGCTGCCATTCCTTGTTCCCTAAATACCCATAAATCAAGCTGTAAAGGACTCAAAAGTCACATGTAAATGTGAGATGTAAGAGTAAATGTAAGCTGTGGAATAAACAGTTCCTTATCTGAAATATGCTACGGCCAAAGTCTCAGTAACATAGCAAAAGGCTGCATATACCCTCTTCAAACAGAGGGAAGGGCTTGTTTACACAAGGAAATGCCCGCACAGTTCTGTGGACACTGTGGAACTTCTTGTGAATAGGTCAGAAAAAATGCTTCTTTCTCCTTCTCATGTGCTGCTGCAAACTATTTGCCAGTAGTCAACCTGGTTAGGGTAGCATTTCACTAAATTTCTTTTCAGATTTTATTTATGCTGCAGACATACAAATTTAGCTCTAAATTGGTTAACAAAGGTATCAGCAGAAGGGCAGGCATGAACCTGATCACATCCCTACAAATCTAAAGTAGGAGTGAAGCTCAAGTCACTAGTGTTTCCAACCTAATAGCCTCTGAAATAGATATGTGAAAACCAGCCTGGGAACATCTGTGTGCATGTCATTTACACTTACTTCCCTGCTACAGCACAGTGCTATCCAAGATTAGTACCTACAGGACTCTTATTTGGCACCTTGTCATGACTCACTATTACTGAATTATTACTAAAACTACTACTGAGAACGATTTTTACAAATATTTTAATTTTGTTAATGTGTGCTTATCTGCTACTGCTCAAATATTATGATTAGAGAGAACATAAAAATTAAACAGATTAAACAAAATAATTTATTACATAAAGGAACGATGCCACAGGTCCTAAGACACTAGTAACACAACTGAAGCCAAATTTGAATGTTTTGGTTTTCTTTTTTGTATGATAAAAACATGTAAATAGTTAAGCAAGTATGAAGAAAAATGACTGTGTTCTAAAAAAAGACAATGAGTATTGGCTCTCAAGAGGGTGAAATACCTGGGTGGTTAGCACAGCATTTCAGAACCAATGCTTCTCCCAAATCAGGCACTAACAGTTAATTTAGGTGTCTTCTTTTGTGACTATAGAAATACAAGTGCTATACACATAAGCACTGTATTGCATGAGCAATTGAGGGTTCAGTTTCACTTCAGACAACTTCAAAAAACCCACAAACTTATTTGTAAAACTCAGAAATCTACAGTAATTTGAACTGAACATTTCCATTAGAAAAATATTTTCTTTAAAGTCAGCTAAATAAATAATTCCTGGATGTCCTAAAAGAAGAAAAAATATGTTTTTCTCCTCTTTCTCTCTGATATTGCACAGTCAACATGATGCTTTCAAATGGTGACACAAGTCCCTTGCCCAGGGTCAAGCTCCATTCTTTTCATAACACAAGACTCCACTGAACAGAGTAGTCTGTAAAGCAACAGACTTGTGAACGTTTTACACAGCACAAACCAGAGACTGATCACAGAAGCAGTGATAGGCAGTGCAATGAAGGAAAAAGCACCTGGGAAGTGACTGCAGCCAGGTCTGTTTCTTGCAACTCCTTTGTCATCTACCCTGGAGTGATCTAACAGTCTGACACAATTTGCAGAAATGGCTAGCTTCAACACTGGCAGGCTACAGAGGGGTCAGGAGTAGGGGAAGCACTGTGGCCCCTCTCGTTAGTCTTCCAGACAGCACTACATCTAGCCAAGCATCAAGGACACCAACATGAAATATTCACAACTCATTCATCCCCCACACTCAGAGAAGTCCGCAGAAGATTTTATGAGAAAAGCAGCTAGGCTCTCAAGGACAGTTTGCTTCTGTATTAAATTTTACTTTAAGGCATCATCATAGCCACAGTTTAGATGTTTTTATCATTCATTTCCAAAAAAACTGGTCAGTTTAGGACCAACTTTACTTAGGACCTCATTGCCTTAAGGAACAAGAAGAAAAAACTCCAGGCAAACTTAGTAGGAGATGAGATAAGGAGAAAGTTGCTTTAATGAGCCCTTAGCCCCCTGCAATACAAAACGCNAGCGTGGATGGAGCCCTCCCTGGATCTTCATTCGCGAAGCCTAGCCACGATGACGACAAAACACATGCGCCCTCTGCCTCCAGTTCCATTATTTTTATTATAACGTCCATCCAATCCCATTTTGCCACTTGTCTCAGTCCTGCCCTGATCCACCTTCCGACACACGCCTTCAGGAATTGAGTCTGGGGTCTGAAGACCCCCTTTACTTCACCCTCTTCTGCCTCATGACACATACTGTTCCTTGGAGGCCTTGCAAAGTTCTCTTAAGTGAAGGTCCCTCTGTAATGTTTATGTCTCCTGGTGCCGGCCCATGGTGTTTTCCTACAGTCCTATCTTGAAAAGAAGACTAAGCAGCTAGCAAGGGAATAGGTTAGAATGTGTAAACATTAAGCTACTGAACTTGCTACATAGAAATCCTAAATCTACAGTACTAATATCTACAATAACCTCTAAAATCTACAAAATTAAAAAGATCAGAATCAAAAACTCTGAGGCATCTCCTTAAAGACACTACAAAAGGTAAGTTCATTTTGGCAAAGCTCTGCTACCAAAGCTCATCCTATGCAGGAGGATAGGGCTGAGAAGTGCTTCAACTAAATTAAGTGAAAACTTGTTGATTTGTCAGAATTGAAACTACTAAACAGATATTTCTGTTGTTTTATTTTGACAGAAGCTAGCAAGCTTGTTTTTAGAACAGTATTATCAACTATCAACAAAAGCTACTGGTTTTCACAATAATAGATTACACTTGCCACACAGCTGCCAAAAAAAAAGAGTAATTTTTCCACTATCAAAAGTAGAATAAATGCACACAGAATAAAAATTCCTCACTGTTTCTTACCTGTAGGCACATTTTTATTTTTTTTAAGCTCTCTAGTAGCTCCAGTATCACAAAAATTCCAGCACATTTTTATTTTTTTTAAGCTCTCTAAGTAGCTCAAGTATCACAAAATTTCCAGCCTGTCAGTACAAGAAACTGCTGAATCTCAGCTCAGTGAATGTACAGACAACCAAAATGCAGCTTTCCATATATTTTCCTTGCTCTGTGCCTAAATACTTTCCAAGAGAAAGCAGCAACAGACAGAAAAGGTACAGTATAGCATACCATGAGCAAAGTCATTACAGGTGATATCTACATTACCAGTACAACAAACTTTAGCCCTTCTACTTAAGGAGCAACCACACTGGCAAAGATACCACAGGATCACAGAAGGGTTGAGGTTGGCAGGGACCTCTGGAGGTCATCTGGTCCAGCCTCTTGCTCAAGTACAGCCACCTAGAGTCAGTTGTTGAGGACCATGTCCAGACAGCTTTTGAGGATATATCCAAGAATATCCCTTCCATGGCAGGTTAGACTCTGTGTTATACTCTGAATCAGTACTGCAAAACTGTACATAAGCCAGAGAAAGCCAGAGAGTTTAGGTTCCATTTTAATGCTCTAAAGGCTTTTCCTAGCAAAAACCTTTTGGTAACAAATCACATCTTTTCATCTTTCTACACAACTACCTCTGTCTTCAGGTACATAGGGTAGAGAGAGCTCACCAGGTAGAAAAAGTTGATATTAAATGTAAGTCTGTCCTATCACTTGTGATGTATCCCATCAAACACAATGAAGTCAGTCAGCATGATCCAATAGACACATTGTGCTTTCCAGACCATATGTAGTTATGTACTAGCATCTACAGATACCAGGCTCCAAACCTGAGCTGCCCTAACACTCATAAAGACCAGGAGTGGAACCAACACTTATCATCCTACACATCTGCTTAGTGCTGGCAACTGTCACACTAATTTGGTCTACAATAAGTAGAAAAGGGTCCCCCATAATTAATCTGTGATTAAACTGAACTATCCTGAGCCAGGACATGAATCTCAGCATAGAGTGCCCCTACCCACCTCAGCTAGGATTATGTGGAATGAAAACACTAACAAAAAGTAGCACCTGGTTATTTACATTTGCAGGGCCATCAACTGTTGTTTTGGTGACATTTTTCCAGACAGCCATTGCATAAAGCTTTTTTCCTAGTACCTGCTGGTATATATTCAGGCTACTCTCATTTCATGCAATATGTAATGAAATTGTTTATGTTTTAATAAATTGAGCAGCAAGACTTAGAAGGAAGTAAATCAGAAAACTAGGATGATGCCTTAGCAATTAGTAAGAATTAAACAGAAAGATTAAAAATAGAAAGCACAATACTTTGCAGCATTTCTTTGCGAAAAAAAATCTTCAGAAAGCTACATTTTGCCTCTATGGAAACACACAGGAACAGGTAAATTAAGCTATTAAAAATATTTTAAATATGTGTTCTTAGCAAGAAGTTACATAGACCATGAAGTTCATCAGTGACAGATTGAGATTTGCCACAAAATAAAAATACCAGCTTCTCACCAATGAAATATATAGGCTATGGTTCTAAATACCTGCAGAAATGGTAAAGAAGATTGCTTTATTAGCATAAGGATGCTAAAGGATATTATTACAACATAGCAAGATTAGATATATGGCATAGAGGACATTTTCATTCTAAATAGACCTATGGAGAAAACTAAGAGGAAACTGAAACCAAATGGGCTTAAATTTCCTAGGCTTTCATTAAAGTTGTTTTCTCTCACAAGTTTTTTTCAAACCTTCTGACAGGCAAGCAAACTAGCAGATGCACAGACAACAGTTACTGGTAGAAAAATAAAGTGCTTTTAATACATTTCTAATGGTTGGTTGGGAGGGGTGTTATGGTTGTGGGATTTTCCTTCCTTTACATAAATATGGGGAGAAAAAAAGATTCAGAACCTCAAGTTTGCCATACTTATTCCTAAGCAAAGATATGCAATTTGTCTTAGAGATCTAACTCAAGTTGATTTAGCAATGAGTTAAACAATTACTTTAAAGTCTTTAACCAAGACAACACTCTTCCTAATGGAAAGGGTAAGACCCTGCAAGAGAAGCAGCATGTTTAGTAATGCCTCATCATGTACCTACCTCTACCTCATCTGGATCTCCAAAAGTAGTATCTACTTTTAGAGAAACCTCAAGAACTATGGTTTACCTCAGGTGCTGTATCATTCTATGGCACAAAAGGCAAACAGTGTCTGCACAGAGCAGTTAAGAGGAAGAAGAGCTAGGGTGTAAGCAGAAACGTAAGAAGTCATGATAAAGAACATGTAGGCCTGTGCACCCTGCCATTTGTGGCCAATATAAGAAGAATTATCCCTGTGAAAACAGAACTTCTCTAGCATTAACCTAAGACAGAAGCAAGTTTACCTGGCCACATCCAGAATCCATGGCAGAATACAGCTATAAAGCATTTCCTTCCAAAGCCCACTGACATGAATGCAAAAGCATTTATTACCTCTGACACCAAAAGCTGTGTTGCACATCTAGAATTCTGAAGACCAGATTGAGACTTAATAATCCTACAGTAACAATAATATTATGATATATAACCTTTATATTTGGCTGTTATTCACTTACTGATTTATGAGGCAAAGATGACCTGCTCAGCCCTCTGGAAAAAAAACCAGAAACTTCATAAAAAGAAGTGGATTTTCTCTTTTTAAAAGGCAAAGACTTCATCTGCAGATAAATAAATAGCAGGATGAGGAAAATATATGGGATATGGTGCTCCATTAGCAAACATCACATCTGTTACTCATATTTTAATATCTTCACTGTCACCCTGAAGTGCACCATGTGCAATTAAGAGGAAATCGCAATGCAACTTCTAAAGTAAATTGTTGTCAACAGTCACACAGCACTAAGCCAAAGGCACAGCACTAAATCAATTCAGCATCAGTTTTTAAAGTTTTGATTAATTCTCAATTCATTTCTGTGCTATTACAGTGTTATTAAACATTCTTGCCACTTTAAGACTCCCTTATTTCATTCATAATTGCAGTAAATATTGATTGCAAGGGTGGCCTGGAGACAGCTCCAAAATGTGCAACTGTGGTCCCTAGAGGCAGTAGTGACAGTATTCTGTTCTCATGATTGCCCTTCAGACAGACTCTGCAGAGACAAAAAAACTCAATAATTTACTGATTTACTGATTAAATTGCATACCTGCTTGGATTTTGTTCAATTAAGCAGAGAAATTTGTTACAGCACATTTTTGTTGTCGTTGTTATAGAAGCCTTAATTTTATCTTTAAATGCTGTCATGTAAACTGTTCCAAAGGAGCCCTGAAGACAAGCTGAAAAGTAAATAACAGTCTGAGGGTACAACTGAGAGCACTGGCCACCATTAGCTTTCTTCTGCCTACTCCTTCAACAAAATCAAGGCATACAGGTAACAGAGCCCATTCAGCAGAGTAAAAGCCGAGCTCCTCTAAATAGAGTGAGTGACTACACCTCTGTTACAACATCTGCTCCTACTGCTGTAGGGAGGCAAACACAACAATCCTCCTTCATCCCACTCTCCCTTCTGCTGAGGTGGTATTTCCAGCCTGTCCTTCTAAAACCTACTATGCATCCTGTTCCCAAAAGCTGTAGATGCTCAAAAGCTTCTTCACACTCCTCTTGCCAGGTTAAGGGGAAATCTAGCGAGAGTGCTCATTCACAAACTTATATGCATCTCCAGACCACCCTCCCTGCAGCTCCTAATAGGAGAACAAGTACAAAAATCATTTTGTCCCTGAAGCTCCCCATATCACAACCAAGCTGACACACTGCAGATTTGATCAGGGTTTTTTCATGCACTTCAATAAAGAATAAAAAGCTGAATTTTAATTAACACAAATGGGTTAAACAATCCTGTGAAACAGACTCAAAGTATTAGCTTGTGTTAACACACAGTGCTTACCTCCTGGCTACTTATTTAGAATGATGCTGGTACAACTATGGGCTACAGCATGGTTTAATTTAAAGGCATCTCCAACACTTGGCAGAAAATTCAGTTACACCTTGAAGTCAGTTCTATTAGATGATTTTGAAGAGCACAAGTGCTACACATACACACAAAACCCCAATATATTGACAAATTGACCAAAAAACAGACAGATAAAAGGTCAGTATGGGGGTATAAATTAATTCATCCACAAGTAGCACCTCATTACATGAAAGTTCCATCAGTATCAAATTGCAGTTTTATTGTCATCAGAATATAATTATAATTTGTCCCGAATATTTTACCTAGCTGTATGTGCTCTATTAGAAGCCATCAAGGCTACATCTGCACAAGCTGATTAAATAGTCCCACTGTATATTCCCATACAATGGAAATTTCATTATCCATAATGTTTGTTAGAATGACTCCCCACACAGCCTCCATCAGAGCTAGCCATCATTCATCCCAACATCTCCTACGCATGCTCCAGGAGCCAGCGGTATCCAGAAAATATTCCACATATACAGTTCCCTTTCTAAAGGCTAGAAAGTTTAATAGTATCAGTACAGGATGTCTTGCGCCATTTGGCTTCAACATCAGAGAGCGGTCCAGGGCACACTGATTTACACGTAGAGATGCATCCTCAAAAATTTTGTACAAAATCATCATTAAAAAGGAAGTGGAAGCCTATGCTTCTCATAAAGTTAGGCAAAGAATAAAAAACTCAAAGTGACTGGCCCTCCAGTCCATAGCAAAGACTTGTTTCCTGTACATCTTCCTTGCTACAATCAAACATAGATGGGATCGCTATTTGTTTGTCATCAGGCTAAAACACATCTCCCAACCCAAAACACCACCATACATATGTAATGCCAGGAATTACTAAAATAGACCAGTAACCAATATGCCAAGGAGCAATCTACATGGGATTTTGAAACTAACCAGTTTGTTTTGCAACTTTGATATGATGTATTAAAGCACTGTTTGTAGCACTGTAACTTGTCTTCCCTCCTGCAGTCTAGCCAAAAAATGACCAGGCTCTTTCTGTCAATTATTTGTGGAAGAAGGTTGGACAACAATCATTAACTTCTTTGCAGTCAATCCATTTAGGTACTCTAAAGATTAAACACATTTCAAAATTTCCTCTGTTCTTTCCCCATGTTTGCTGGATTCAGAATGAAATAGAGACAGAAAAAAGTATGTGTATGTGTATTCACACATCGTATGTTACTGAACTAAGACCAGGTCTCATACATGTGTGCACGCTCAGGACAGTTGACACGAGTTTCCATAATGTATTTACAGATAAAACTCTGCTGATGCAGTACACAGAGTTAAAAAAATAAAAATAAATTAAAAAATTGGATTTTTTTTTTTTTTTTAACTTTGCTCTTATTGAAGTACCTCAAAAAAGCAGCCAAACCTCCAGAAGTGCTCAGTAGTAAGTAGATTACATTTTTAGTGGGCACTGTTGGATGCTGAGAATTTTCAGAGAAGGCAAAGCAAAACCATAGCATGATCACTTTCACTATCTGGTGCAACAGCAATTGGCTCAAGAATGAGTAATAATTATAGTAACAAAAGTCAAAACTGTAAAGATGGTATAAACACAGGCTATCATGGCAACGCTGTCGCTATCCGGCACAGAACTCGATCACCTTTGCATCCAGCTCATGCTGCAGAAAGCTGTGGATCCACTTGGAATCAGCATTTCACACAGCAGCAGATCTCCTCTACCACCACCCCTTCCACAGGTTGTTCCTCAGTCTAAGGTTCACCTGTAACTCATCTCTAACTATAGCCACATACCCTTGAAATGAAAAGGGCATCAAGCCACTGCAAACTAGTAAGCCAACAAGAAATAATTCCACTGTTGGAATTTTGGGTTCTTTGATCACGGGGAAGTTTATATGGCACCAGGTCTGCTGGCAACAGATGGATTACATCTGTCTCAAAGGGGAAAAAGGATCCTTGCACAGGAGTTGGTGGGGCTTGTTGAAAGGGCTTTAAACTAGGCTCGAAGGGGGAACGGGATAAAACCAGGCTCACTAGAGATGAGCCTAAGGACAGCCTTCAGTCTACTGTCCTACTCAAGGTAATTAAGTGGTACAGGGAACAATAGTACCATAGGGCTCACTAATATGTTAGTAACCATGGAAATGGCCAGGAAACTAGAATTGATGGGGGAAGGGAATATAACCTGGCCTACCAGTAATGAGACTAGGGGTGAAGGACAAAGGATGGGGGTGAAATTGATAGCCCAGATCAAGTGCATCTATACTAATGCACGTAGCATGGGCAACAAGCAGGATGAGCTGGAGGCCACTGTGCAGCAGGATGTAGATGCCATCACAGAAATGTGATGGAACAACTGTCATGACTGGAATGCTGTGATGGATGTATATAAGCCCTTGAAGAGGGATAGACAAGGAAGGAGTGGCGGGGGTGTGGTCCTCTATGCTAGGGAATGTTTTGAATGTAGAGAACTCGATTTCGATGATGATAAAATTGAGTGTTTATGGGTAAGGATGAAAAGCAAGGCTAATAAGGGAGATCTTGTGCTGGGAGTCTGCTATGGAACACGCAACCAAGAGGAGCAGGCAGATGAAATATTCTATAAACAGCTGGCTGAAGTCTCACAATTGCCAGCCCTTGTTCTGATTGGGGACTTCAACCTACCAAACATCTGCTGGAAATATAACACAGCAGAGAGCAGGCAGGCTAGGAGGTTTCTTGAGTGTATGGAAGATAATTTCCTGACACAACCTGTACATGAGCCTACCAGGGAAGGTGCCTTGCTTGACCTCCTGTTCACAAATAGAAATGGACATGTGGGAGATGTGGTGGTTGGAGGCCTTCTTGGGCTTAGTGATTATGAATTGGTTAAATTCTCAATTCTTAGTGATGTAAAGAGAGGGGTTAGCAGATGGATTTCCAGAGGGCAGACTTCAGACTCTTCAGAACACTGGTTGAGAGAGTCCTTTGGGATACAGTCCTGAAGGGCAAAGGGGTCCAGGAAGGCTGGACTCTCTTCAAGAAGGAAATCTTAAAGGCCCAAGAGAGGGCTATCCCCATGTGTCGTAAGACTAAAGGGCGGGGAAAATGGCAGGCCTGGTTGAATAGGGAGCTCTTGATGGGACTTAGGAAGAAAAGGAGGGTTTACCACCTCTGGAAGAAGGGCCAGGCAACTCAGGAGGAGTACAGAGATCTTGTCAGGTTATACAGAGAGAAAATTAGGAAGGCAAAAGCCCAGCTGGAACTCAACTTGGCCACTGACATAAAGGACAACAAAAGAAATTTCTACAAATACATCAACAATAAAAACAGAACCAGGGAGAATCTCCATCCCTTATTGGATGAGGAGGGGAACATTGTAACCAAGGACGAGGAAAAGGCTGAGTTACTTAATGTTGTCTTTCCCTCTGTCTTTAACGGACCGACCAACTGCTCCCAGGGCATTCAGGCTCCTGAGCTTGAAGACAAGGATGAAGAACAGTATAATCCCCACATAATGCAGGAAGAGGTGGTTAATGACCTGCTTCTGCACCTAGATACTCATAAGTCTATGGGGCCGGATGGAATTCACCCAAGAGTATTTAGGGAACTGGCAAAAGAGCTCACCAAGCCTCTCTCCATTATTTTTCAACAGTCCTGGTCAACAGGCAAGGTACCAGATGACTGGAGGGTGGCTAATGTGACACCTATCTACGAGAAGAGCCAGAAGGAGGATCTGGGAAACTACAGGCCTGTCAGCCTGAC